>WOXC01000046.1:600000-960673 GCA_011680675.1 Gymnobelideus leadbeateri
CTAATCTGTCAATGCCAAAGAATACATTAAAATTAGTTTAAATGAATGTGAAAAAAAATCAGTTTTAATCAGTACTACAAATATTACACATTGCCACATGCTATCAATATGGTAATGTAATCAATATCAATTATCAATCATGTAATCAATATCAATTAAGCAGAAAAATCTAAAAAAGAAAAAGAAAATAAAGAAATATTTTCTGGAAACAAATGGCTCTGTCACAGAGACCTCAAACATTAAACCACTACAGTTCTCAGTTTACTGAATTGTAAATGAAGGAGGTCAGAAGACATGATCTCCAAGTTCCCTCAGAGTCTACATAACTAGAAACTTTAAAAATTGTGGATAAAAAGGAAAGTCAAAATAAATTTACCTTGACAAATGGAATCATTTGACATACATTGTTTAAAAGAATTTGGGATGTGGTGTACTTTGGTATTCATTCAAAAGTTAGCATTCAGGGGTGGCTAGGTGGCACAGTGAGTAAGAGAGCCGGCCTCGGAATTGGGATGACCCGAGATCAAATCCGGCCTCAGAAAATGAGCACCCACACACAAATAATGACTGGCCATGTAACCTTGAGCAAGTTACTTAACCCCAATTGCTTTAAAAAAAAAAAGTTAGCATTCATAAATATTTGGTATTTATCTCAGGTACAAATAATCTTAATATACTTTGTTAATCCAATCATGATTTTATTCATAAAAGCTAGCATAAGAAATAAACTCATGTTCATGATAATAATTTAGCTAGATTAAATGGTCATCTGGGGTGAGCCGATATAAACCAATCTATATTAATTCATTTTAAATAACATGGTTTTAAATGCCTGGAGCAATTTAATTTGTTAAGGAGTCTGTTGCTGCCTTATTGCACAGGAAGCTTTCGACCTGAAGGTCACCAAAGGGTGACCAGCACCTAGTGGTGGCCTATAGAAAACTGCAGGGTTAACAATGTAGGAGCCCTATACAGAGGGCCTGATGGACACCACTGAACCCATATCTGCCTGGAGCCAAAACTAACTCAAGTAGTGTCAGTCTCATTGTTGGTTCATTCATAGGGCACCCAAGAGTTAGGCATCTGGAAAGGGGGAAGAGTGCCAGGGATGCCAAGGTCAAGAACCACACAGAGAAGAGTACACAGTGAATGAGCAACAGGGGAAATATACACACTAGCAGGAAAGGAGAAGCACGCAGTTAACCCTGAGATTGTGCAACTGAGATGAGTTGTGTCAGACCCTACCTTAGTCCCATCACTCCATTTCTCCATGTGGTCAGACACCTAGGCAAGGCCTAATTCCACGTTCTTCCTTAAAAGATGTCTAAAGTATCAAACAATCACAGAATTTTAGAGTTGGGAGAAAGCCTCACTGGCCAACTAGGCCAACCAATAACCTTTTTAAGCTAAAGTCTCTTGAGTTCTCACTTTGAGTGAGGCAGTCAAATCTGGCCTCAGACACTCACTAGTTGTGTGACCCTGCTCAGGTCGCTTAACCCTGTTTGCCTCAGTTTGCTCATCTGAAAAATGAGCTGGAGAAAAAAATGGCAACATCTGCCAAGAAAACCCCAAATGGGGTCATGAAGGGTCAAACAGAACTGAAATGACTGAATGACATCAAATGTAAAAATCAGGACTTTTTTAAGTGAGGGGGAAAAATTGGAATTTGCCCTAAATATTAAATAACTGTCTCTCTGTATGTTTTTCTTTTAAATATGTCAGCGAATTTAGACTAAGCTATCAAATTCCCAAGTAAAGGGAATTGTGCTTGACCATAAAAGATGTCTTCAGTCATCAGTCACCATCCCCTCTTCTCTTCCCCTCTTCCCTCTCCTCACATGTCATTTTGGTGGCTGAAACCTACCTAGATCACTTGGAGTTTACTGGCTGGATTTCTTCTCAAAGACCATGCCTTAATAAACACAATTCACTTTGGATCTCATGGACTGGACAAGTACCACTTAATGGTTACTTTTCTCTTTTGGCCAGCAGCCCTGAGGGTCTTCCCCTCCCCAGACACATAATGTTGATGTATGTGTGAAGGGGTGGGGTTAGCAGCCAGAAAATGTGCCCCAATCTTAATGCTTTATCTCTGCCGGTGATTGGGAACTCAACAGGTCACACATCCTTAGAGTGGGAATCTAGATCCTCTTAATTCAATACATCTCACATGATTTATCATAGAATCTAGTCATAATTATTAACTGGATACTAAAAATATATTATGCATGATTAGAATTTTGGATAGTACATGACTTCTGAGCAGACAGGGTGCCTATATCCTTTCAAAAATTATTTCACCATGAGTATTCTCATTACTCACATTTCAGAATTCTTTATCTTCATCTTAAGTCTTTTAGATAATATATAATAAAAATGTAGTTACATCCCCCACCGCCATTCTATTTTTAACAACCTACAGTAATTTACCCTTCAAACGGCTTACATTTAAAATCTCCTCTATTCAGACTATAAGCACTAAGAATGCTTTGACTCATTTTTATTCTAAATTCTAATATTCTTTGTCACTGATGATTCAAAAACAGAAAAAGGGATCTCTTCTGAAGTTCTTTTATGTGAAAAACTACAAATCTAGACAATCTTAGCCAGAATAATTTGTCTGGTGTTCAGTTAGAGGCTATCTTGAAGTATCAAAATAACTTATCCTTGCAATATTTCTATTGACACTACTATTTTCACGTGGGTGATGTGGTCTGGGGAATTCATGAGGAATCTTTAACTTTTAATGTGTTGATAGGACATCTTTCACTTTCATTTTGCAGTTAAGGAAATTTTATGTAAATTGCCATACTGATAAAAGTCATAACCATAGATATAGATATTAATCTTCAGTCATTTTATATTTATATATATATGGAAAATACAGGATATGTATAGTAAAGAGTAATGCTTTTATTTCCTATTTCTTCACATTTTAATGATTTTTTTTAAAAGCTAGATGGCAGGCCACTCAAAATAATGAACCATTAGCACATAGCTGTTTGAAAGTGGGTAGGTACATTTGGAATTATAATTCCCAGAGGAATCAAAGTGAGATGCACCTATTCTCTCTGTTTTAAAATGATTAAATCTAGATAGTTGCAATGCAATGAAGACTAGTGAATCTCAAGCAGTGCTTAAAGCATAAATATACTTCTGTGACCCAAAATGGGCTTTAAAAGTTTAAAAAATCAGGCACACCCTAAAAGTTATTTAAAAAGCAATCTAACTGGCTAAAGAAATGTTACTGGCTGTTTATGATAATTAGGCTTTTTTGTTATCTTAGCATCTTCATAATAAATCAGTAAAGAAAATAATAGTGAATAAATGAAATTGGCAGATGACAGAAAATGAGAAATAAAAATACTGAGTAAACTAGAGAAGACAATAGAAATTTTTAAAAAGAGAATGCTCAAAGGGTGAAAAAGAAAAACCACAGAAGGGAACTAAAACAGATTTAAGTGGAAAATATATTTCTTGGGAAATAATTTTTTGAAAATTTGTGTTAAGTTGTAATATCTAAAGAATATAAAAAGAAGTAGTACAAATGAGAGATGTTTTGCAATGTGCAACTCAGAAAGACTATACGCTCTAATAATATATGTATGTGGAGACAGATGATACAGTTCCTTATTAATTACTGAATCATTAGCAATATTATATTTTGGTACAAAGAATGCAGCGGGGTTTTTCTGGGTTGGTTGGGTTGTTTGTTTAAGGAAATATAGAAGAAAGCCACATCAGTTGTCAGGGACCCGAAGTTTTCGTTTATTAGAAAGCCATTTCCATGTTGACTTTTTGAGACAGCTCCCCCTGCTCATTTCAAGATATACTGCCAGCAAAACTAACTCTCAGATACCCCAGTCTGATCCTGCTCTCAGATCTAAACACACCCACGCCCGTCTATCCCCTGAGACTGGTGTTCTGCTTCTCTGGGGGCTTCCCCCTTCCTCCCGATGTCACAGGGCCTCCAGGGGAACAAGCAGAGGCTCTGTTATCCTGACTTTCACCACGGGAACAGTCCACTTCCTTGTCATCTTCCACATTATAAGTGAAACATGCACCTCTTTATTGTTCTCTATGTGATGTTCATCTTTGCCTTGGAAAACCATCGAGTTCCCTGATTCCTAGGACTATCACCACCAATAAAAGAATGGCCTGCTAGCTGTTCCTTGCATATGGCACTTCCTCTTCCATTTCTGTGCCTATATCCCAGCTGTCTCCAATGCTTTGAATCCATACTTCTTCCTCTCCTCAGACTAGTACAATCCCTTATACCCTTCGAGGTTCAGCTCACTTTCTACATGAAGCTTTTTCTGATCTCACCTGCTAGAGCCCTCCTTACCAAAATTACTTTGTATTTGTTTTGTATCTTTCCCCTATCTATACTAGTGGGAGGTCCATACCCCCCTTTAATTGGTCACATAAGACAAAGAATGTAATCAGTATAAGAATAAGTGTTTTACTTCCTACCACAATTAGTACAGTCACTATATCTATCAATCAATCAATCCACAGGCTCAAGATCTAAATACAAGGTATAAAACAACTGATAAGGAATTGTCCTACAAGCACAGAATAATAAATATGCAAATACAATTTTAATCAGCTCCAGAGCATTGTAGGATTTTGGATATTGAGTGAAAGTCGGTGACACCACAGCATCCTGTGACCGGCTAACATAATCAGTTGTACCTCTTGGGTGGATGGATTTTATATAAATAAGCGGCAGCTCACCAAACCAACAGTAGAAGAGTTCCAGTTCACTCACTCAAGAGTTGAAACCAAAAGTGAAGGAAAAAAATGGGCCCTTGAAGAGAAGAAACCCTCGGGGTTGGGGTGAGAGAAAGAATTTTCTCACCTCCCTAGTTCTCCTTCTGTGACAATGTAATCAAAACATCTGGACCAGCTGAAGACAACGCACGCCCTGTGAAGGGGAGAAGCAGAGGGAGGACAGATACAGATAAGGAGGTCAGTTTCTGCCTCGACCTTGGGGACCTTGACCATTCCTGAGAGAAGAATGCGGGCAATGGATGGAAGACATCCGGAGCCCAGGGTCCCACCAAAGAGGGGCTGAGCAAGGCCTCACCAAGGACTTTTAGTGCCATCACCACTCTGCTCTAAATGTAGGTCACTCTCCCTTCAGACACAAAGTGCACTGGTGAGAAAGGGGACCCCAAGAATTGGGGGGCAGTTTTATACTAATTCTTATTCTTCCATCTGGCAACTGCTTTTGCTAGAAGCTAATTAAGTCTGATGGCAAGCTTAATTCAAACAAAGCATGTTTCTACAGATATTACAGATGAGGAAACTGAGGTAAACAGAGGAAAGTGATTTTGCTCATGGCCACATAGCCAGTAAGTGTGTGGGAACAGATATGAACTCAGGTCTTTCTGTAAAATGAGCTGGAAAAGGAAATGGCAAACCACTCCAGTATCTTTTCCAAGAAAACCTCAAATTGGGTTACAAAGAGTCAGACATGACTGAAGCAAATGAACGACAATAACTTCCTGACTCCAGGCTTAGTGGTCTATTGCCTGCTTCACCCAGCTGCCCTGCCAAGACAAAGATGGACATATATATGTGTGTGTGTGTGTGTGTGTGTGTGTGTGTGTGTATGTATATATGTATGTATATATATATATATATGTATTATGTGTATACATATATCCATTTGTATATATGCATACACACATATAAATGTCCATGTGTGTTTGCATCCATGTGGATATATGTGTGTATGGACATATATATGTATATATACACATCTGACTGAGTTCTAAATGCATTTTGCAATCTGGGAAACAGATACTCTTCTTTAGCTTGGTCTTTCCTAGGCATATAGTCAGGCCAAATTATACTTAGAGGATGTGGATTTCCTCCAAGAGGTTCTGCAACACTTTGCTTGATGCAAAAGTAAGATGCTATCCACATCTAAGAACAACTGGAGAAAATCATCCACAAGGAATTCCTCTTCACCCCTAACTCTGCACTGGACTTCCTCCATGATAGTGGTAAACACCTATGCCTTACTTATGCCTCATCTGCTATTTATGATCAGAGGACAGTTAAACGAAGTTACCTTTGTTATTAATAGCTTTCAAGAACTCAAACAATTTTGATGTATAGATAGGACACATATTAATGGAAAAAGAGCTCTTAAGACAGTAATTGTTCTACTGTATTAAATGCTATTTTTTTCAACTGAAGTCTTCTGTTTTCACATCACATTTATTTCTGGATATACTCCTTCCTCACTCCTACTCAGTGTGTCATGGTTATTTTCACATTGATTATCCTATCAGGAGCACTATATTATAAGATAACCAAACAAACACCCCCCTAAAATTATGCTTTTTGTATTCTTTTAAAACCAACTCTACCAATTTCTTTATTTGCATCTTCTAGGAAAACTTCTGAGTCATCCTTCCAAACAGCTATAATTTCCTTTTGTGTTCTGATTTATCAAGAATATCAAGATTTAGACAATTTGGTTCCTCTACTTGTCTGTCTGCTCATTGAGTGTGGGGCAAGGAATGCTTATGATCATTTAGAAAAAGAATATCAAAAAAAGGTCATTTGGAAAACCAGTGGCTGTGTTAATGGCTACACATGGTCTAAAAACTAGGTGATTATTATCCCCCCTTCCTCCTTGCTTACCACACCGCCACCATTATTAAAGAAGCAGAAGGAAGTCACACAGAACTGAGCGGTATTTTCTCTTTTTCCTAATTTTATGGATTGCCATGATCAAGACATTCATCACCAAGTGGCAAGTCCATTGGTGATGAGCCTCTTCATGTTTAACTAGGCTGGCTGAACAGAAAAGATGCCGTGTTAATAGGATTCTGTCCATCTTCATTCCATATTTAGAAAATGTACCTAGTGCTTTGTTATTCCACATCTAGGTCATATCGTGAAAAAAAAGCAACAACAACAAATATGTTTTACATGTTTCAAGATAAATTCCAAGATTATATCACAATTCTAATAATTCAATTAATGTAACCTGCTAAAGAGTTTGGAAAATCCCTGAGCTGATAAATATATTCAAAGAGCATCCTGAAAGGCAATAATTATCCCTGACCTCAGTGGATATTACTCTGTTACATCATTGGATTCTAAAGCAGTGTTAAAAAAGGACTGAATGGGGCGGCTAGGTGGCGCAGTGAGTAGAGCGTCAGCCCTGGAGTTAGAAGGACCTGAGTGCGGATCCAGCCTCAGACACCTAACCCACACAAACAAAAACCTAGCCGTGTGACCTTGGGCAAGTTACTTAACCCCAATTGCCCTAAAGGGGCGGCTAGGTGGCACAGTGAGTAAGAGCACCGGCCTTGGAGTTGGGATGACCCGAGATCAAATCCGGCCTCAGAAAATGAGCACCCACGCATAAATAATGACTAGCCATGTAACCTTGAGCAAGTTACTTAACCCCAATTGCTTAAAAAAAAAAAAAGGACTGAATGAAGAAAAAATATCAATAAATGATACTATCATTTATACTACTACTGAACAATTTTGTAATCTTAAGCTATTTTTCATGGTTTACCACTCTTACAATAATTGTAAATTTACTGTTTTCAAAAAACATACAGGTAGCACCAAAAATACTGTGGCAGCCTAAAAAGTATCAACAACACTCACAAGGAGAAAAATACTCTAATGAAAATTATAGTAAATCACAAGAGAGCTAACAAGCAATAAATGTGAAGACAATACATAATATAAATTAAGTATACAAATGTCATTACAATCATAATTGCATTTGTTAAAAATGCAATTTGGAAAACATGTTCACGTTCTTCTTGGCAAGCCCTAAAATCCAAAATTACATCCATCTAAATTGATTCACTGTATTGTTATATATTATGCATTATGTATTTTAAGAAATTAAAACTAAGTGGAAATAATTAAAGGATATCTTTAAAGAAAGTGACAAACTGGTGAATATGATCATTTTGCTCAATTAGAATCTCAAACACATAGACTCCTCTAACTCCTTCAAATTCAAAGACTCAGGTGATTGAGGGAGAGTATGCCTTTGAAGTATTGTGGGAAATATTTGTAGTACTTTACTGCTCCCAAATCTTTTAAATAAATGTCTTTTTTATACAAACTAATTTATTTTAGGTGGCTAAATGGAATTGGGGGGTTAGTTACTAACACCAAAGACTGAAGAAACTCAATTCTGGAAAGTTCAAGCTGATAGCAGAGAAGAAAAAGCCCAAATCCCTAAACAAGACTTAGGACCTTGAGTGGCACATGTAATACCCTGAAGGTGAGAGAGCCAGGGTATATTCATTGCATATTTACCAGACATAAAGTAATTGTAACTGATTCTCAAAAAAGAAAAGATTTTTACTACACAAAATGTTTTAAATATATATGAACACAAAAGAATTTTAATATTAAGGGTTCTCATTCAAGGTTCCTACCCTAAACCTCACCAATACCAGACACCTATGGCGGTCAGTAACACTAAACTCACAGGCTTAGACTGAGGGCCCAATTAGGTGGCATTAGAACACTGAGACTAGAGTCAGAAGACCCAAGTTCAAATCCAGCCTGACACTAACTGTTATGACCCTGGGCAAGTTCTTTAACCTCTGTCTGCTTCAGTTCCCCAGCAGAAAAGGGAAGATAATAATAGCACTTACCCCTACAGTGAGGATCAAATGAGACATCTATGCAGTGTTTTTTGTATACCTCAACTCACCTCTACTATTCCTCCATGACTCAGACAGTTGTCTTTCTGCCTTAAGCCAGCAGGAAGGAGCGAGTGTCTTCTTTGAAACCTTTTGTATGAACTCAGTTCTAGGTCAGCAGCACCACCCCTTCCTCCCCAAAAGCCCCTGCTTACTATATACTAAGTGAGGAGGAAACAGCCACAGATCGTGTGGGCATGTTGTGAAGGAGAGAGTGGGCTCCCCCACTCCACAGCCCTGAAACAGGCTCAGCCAGTTTCCACATCAGCACAGATGTGGAAGCTGGCTTACACTCATTACAGTCAGCCTTATGGGAAAGAGCTGGTCCTAAAGAACAGGGCATTCATTCAGTTGGTCAGGGGGTCCTGGCCTCTGCTGGTCATGGCAGTGCACCTTCCAAGGCTAGGCTGTCTACTCCTCCTCCTGGCTTTTCTATCCACATTGCTATGGCAGGCGTCCTGCATCCTTGAGGTCAGAGCTGTCCAGTGCTGGCCCTAAAGCCATAGAAGATCCTGGAGAATTCTTAGGATCTTTGCTACCACATGGAAGGATATGTAAGAACAATGTGTGCTAGTTTTTCCTAAGCTCCTAGTAAAGAGAATATGTTAGTTTTTGTTTATTTTTTTTTTCCCAAAAAAAGGCAGGGAAGCTATCAATAAGACTCAATAGTTTTAACAAGAATTGAAATTTGAACTTCCTGAGTTCAAATCTGGCCTAAGACACATACGTACTAGTTGTGTGGCCCTGAGTGAGTCACTTACCCCTGTCTACCTCAGTTTCCTCATCTATAAAATGAGCTGGAGGAGTAAGATGATAAACCACTCCAGTACCTTTGCCAAGTTAATACCAAATGGGGTCACAGAGAGTTGGACACAACTGAAAAATGATTGAACAAAAGACTATGAGTGTATCAGTTTGTTCCAGTTCCAAGCCTGAAATGCCAAACAAGCCTGACCCACTGATATGCATTTGTTTTATGATCATATTCCCAGCACATCTTTCCTCTGCCCCACGCAGGCTTAAAATGATATATTACTAAAATAACAACCTGTCACACGGGTGGATGCCAACACATTGTTCTGCCTTCTTTGAGACAGCAGTAGGCCCAGATTACCTGATAATCAGCCGGCCCAGGAATGACATAGTCGTCTTCTTTCACAGAAAGGAATGTTCGAGGAGCAGAAGATCCAAACGCACTTTTCTTTGTTTTCTGAATATAATTATCTTTTAAAGTTTCAAAGGAAGAACTTGTTTTTAAAATGTCATAACAGCCAGGACCTAAGGAGACATCACAAACATTTAAGCCATAACATTTCAATTGCTATTTTAGAAATGAATATTGATGTGAAAAGTTAATTAGGGGGAAAGTCTGAAGATATATTTAAATAAATGAGCTAGAATTTATTCAATTAGAAATACTACATATCTTTCAAACACACATAGCTGCATATGGTCTTGTCAGTTACAACAATCATTTCTGTGTGCAATTATCAGTCAGTCAGAAATCACATTTCTGTGACATCTCCTTATAGTCCTGGAATATATATTTCAGAAGTCCCCTATATCCCCAGGGACTCCTCCCTCTGATCAGACAGTTCCTCCTAGAACTCCCCTTTGAGAAGGGCGCCCAGGCCACTCTTCTTTCTCCCTATAGTCCCCAGAGTAGTTACCACTCAAAGCTAATGTTATCAAAACAAAAATAAGATACCAATTACTCATCAAATTTAGGACAATTTGAGCAATCTAATCAATTAATTCAACGCTTCCTCAAATGTAATGAACTGTGGCTAAATCTTCCATTTAACTTTTATCATGCAACCATGGCATAGCTTTCATTTGTCAAGTAACAATCATGTTTTCTGAAGAACTGGGTTTACTTAAGAAACTTGGCTCAATTTAAAAGCTATTAAGCAAAATAGGGCTAAAAGACCATGATATGTCAAACCATTTATCTTTAAGCTGTAAGGCTCACTCATATCAGGAAAAAAGCATGCCATTATTTATGCTACACCTAAAACAAATCAGGAATGGTCCAAGGATGGTTAAATAATGTGTTGTAAAATAGAAGTTCATAATTATTAACATTTAATAGTTTACAAAGCTTTTTATATACACTTTCTCATCTGAGCCTTACAATAAGCCTGTGTATTATGTAATGCAGATACCTGAGTCATTTATAAATGAAGTGACTAAGGATCAGAGAAGGGGAAGTAATTTTCCAAAGTCCACAAAGCTAAAAAATGGCAGTTATAGTTTGGACTTGGGTCTCCTGACCCAAATACAAGATTTATTCTATTTTATCGTGCGGCTTCTTCTTTTTGTGCCTCCTTATCCTTCTGGGAAAAGGCTAGACATATATCCTCCCTTTGTATTCCAAGACAGGCCTGAACTAAGCAGTTCTAGGGGTTCAGGCTCAAGAGTTAAAATTCAATAAAGCACTTGTGGAATATAAAATACAACGAAAATCTAATCACAAGAAATTAAAAGGATGCAACTTTTAATTCAAAAGGATATAAAATGCTACTTCCCTCTGCCTCCTCTAACAGGTAAAAGATAAAATGACTGAGAACACAAAGTTTCAAGCTTCTGAACATATCAATTTACTAAGTAATGCATGCCAACTGCATAATGAATTGGAACCAGACCTCCTCAGTTTAGAATTGGACCAAAATATGAGGGAGAAAAATTTTTATATATGAAAAATAAAACCAACTTAACAAGGATACAAAATTAGGTAATCTGATTTCTAATTGGATGAAAGATTAGGGATTTTAAAAGTTGGGAGGGAAAGAATGAATACGTGCAATTCCCTGAAATAAAGAAGTGTCCCATGCCCTACAAGTATCTATATTCAATCAAAGAAACATAGAGACAATAACTGATTGATCAGTATGGGATCAGTTTTCAGATAAGACATGAGATGGGAGTGGCTAGGTGGCTCAGTAAATAAATCACCGGTCCTGAAATCAGAAGGACCTGAGTTCAAATCCGGCATCAGACACTCAGACACACACTAGCCTTGTGACCTTGGGCAAGTCACTTAACCCCAATTGCCTTTACCCTTCCAAAAAGCGGGGGGGAAGACATATGAGATGCTTGAGATGTATAATTGTGAGAAAACTCATTAATCTTCATATCTGATTTGGTTTCTAGTCAGCATAACCTAGGTCCTTGGTTAAGGATCTCTAAGCAGCATAGAAGAAGTCCAGCTTCCCAGCCATGCAGCGTTAGGTTCAAACAATGCAATAAGGTTTTCTTCTAACTGCCACAACTAAATAAAGTTTTCTCCAAGACAGAAATTGCACTAGATCCATAACTGAATAGAAAGGGAACTGAGCTAGCCCTAGAACAGAGTCACAAGATGGAGTAAGTGTGGCTCACTCAGTTCCCACAATTAACCACTTGCTGTTCTAATCATTTCAATCCCCTCAATCCAGGCACCACAATGATTACTTATGCCAGGTCAAGAATGCCAGAAAGTATTCCGCACAGTAGGAGCTCAGGTATAACCACAGATACAATCCACCCTCTCATCCCTCCACCCAAGCCTGCCCCTTATACTTCAAGCAGTAAAGAAGCCAAATGACCCCTTTGCCCTTAAAGGAGCAGCTCAGTCTATGCACTGCTGACATCATGGTCCAGTGTGCCAGGTTTGGGGCAGGGTTTGAGAAGAGAAGGGTGAGTGAGATGGAGAGGGTGAGGACAAAAAGGAAAGCTAAAGGCTCCGGCTCTGGATTCTTCTGGAGCACAGATTCAACCATAGATTCGACTTTGCTGTCAGTCCTGCTTGGGAACTTGCCCCAACTGCTCTTCCTCCACTTGTGTCCATACAAAACAATCATAGTTGCTACTGTACTTGTTTTTGGTTTCACTATACAAATAGTCCCTGAAGAGTTGATCTAGTACAAACTGGATTAGTGAGAATCTTAGCTCCATTCTCTTTCAGTTATTAGTGTAAAACTAAGAGGAAAAAAGATCAAGACAATAGGAAAGGAGAGACAGGTGACCATGATCTCAGAGTTGGGAGTCCGACATATGGCCCAGAAGAAGCAGCAGTTCTAGTGGAATTTGTGGGTTGAGACAGATTGTTCCCCTCCCACAAGGACTCACTGTGAGTGATGGAAATCAGAACCCAGTAAGCAATTGCTAAATGTGCTGGATGAGATAAAAAGGAACTATCACAATTCTACTACCCCCCCTTCTGCTTTTTGCTAGAACTGACTTGTGTGAACTATTTATTACCACTGCAGAGCCCAGGAGGGAAAGGCACAACAATCCTAAAAGGAAACTCTCAGACCGCTTAGAACCAGAGGCCAAAGTAGAAATAGAAAAAAATAAATCTACTAATCACTTCCTCAAAAAATTCCAAAATGAAAACTCTCATGAACATCATAGACAAAAGCCTGAGTTGGAAAAAAAAATGTACCACAAAGCAGCCAAAAAGAAAGAATTCAAGTACCAAGGAGCCTCAGTAAGGATTACATATGATTTAGCAGCTATTGCTACAAAGAATGGAGAACTTGGAATACAATATATCAGAAGGCAAAGAAAGGCTTACAGCCAAGAATAGTTTACCCAGCAAAACTGGGTATAATCTTAGAAGATTAAAATGATCCTTTAATAACTTCCAATAGAGTATAAAGTTATGGGATTCAAAGGTCTTCCATGCCCCTTGAATTTGCTGACGTAGCAGGAAGGGGTGAGGCAAGAGGAAACAGAAGCAAAGCTAGAGTAGAATAACTTAACTATTCTCAGCAATTCAATGACCCAAAACAATTCTGAAGGATTTATGATGAAAAATGTTATATCTATCCCCAGAAAAATAACCGATGGAGTCTGAATACAGATTGAAGCATACTTTTTTTTATTTTCTTCATTTTTTCTTAGAATTTTGGTCTATTTTTACATGAAATTGGAGGAAAATAAAATACTTAAACATAAAATTTTAAAGTCTTTTTAGATTGTTATTCTTACATAGTTGATGACTTCCAAAAATCTAACTACATACTAGCTTCTTTTTTTTATGATTTCTTCATTACACATATATCATAATTATGGAAACTTCAAGACTCTGTTTAGGTCATAACCTTATTTTTTTACCCAAAATTGTTATCATTGGACTTCCAATAAGATTAACTGCTTTTCTGTCCATTTGAAACTTCTGTTATTTCTCTCAATTTCTAATTAAATTTCTGGAGTCTAATTACTTAAAATACTAAAGTTCATATTTAATTCCTTTTTCATAACAGTAGTTCTCATCTATACAATTAATTGCTGTAATGGCTTTTTGCAAGGAGCTACTCTGTAAGTGAAAATAAACAGAGAGCCCCATATGCATACAACCTTCGATCCCTGATAATCTTATAAGATTATAATTAACATGCCCTTCAAATATAGGGACATAAGAATAAATTTGTTATCTCTCAGTAATAATAAGAAAAACTGCTCAACCCCAATAGTCCAATATTAAGAATAAATACTTAATTTTGAAAAGATGATCTGAGCACATAGTAGAAAATTCTCTATGTTCTACAGAGTTTCCTTTCAAATATGGGTATGAGAATAGGGATGTGAATCCCCGCTCTTAAATCAATTGATGTAGTCAGAATATTCAGTCAAATATGATGATGTTTCAATGTGGTAACAAGTTGTTTAATTAGTTGCATCTATACCTTTATGAGATACACTTAATTCTTTTGAATAACTGGCTAAGAAGAAAACTGGTGAAGTCTCTGAGGACCATTAAATAGCTGAGATTTTAGGTCTTCAGACTGATCTAAACAGGGAACCAAAAGTAAAGGAAGACCCAGGCCTCCATGAGGAAACTGTTCTTGGAGAGAAGGAAATAGGGAGGGAGGAGAGAGGTTTTTCTCCAACCAACTTTGGCCCTCCCCACCCCCTGGCCCATCCTCCTTTGACCAACCACATCACTCAACCAGTAGGGGACCTGGATCAAGCAGGGAACAAATGCTAGACAGACTGTATACAAACTCTAGACAGACATTATACAGAAAAGCAGATACCCTAGAATGGGAACCCAGCTAACTATAGTGAGTAGACCCCTAGGAACCTCCCAGCAAAGACACTGCTACCAAGGGGAGAAAAAATAAGAGAAAGGATTTCCAGACCCTGCAGGACTGAGTGGCTTAGCGTCACATGTCCTCTACACATATACCTCACTAGGACTATGCTCTCCCATAAGCACAATATTCCCACTAATACTGTGAGGATATATTTGTGGGATACTATCTCCCACATTTATGGTAGGAATTATTCATAGCTACTATTTTTATTTTGCCATCTCATTGAAGGTCTTTGTTAAGAGATAATTTTATCTGCTGGCTAGCTCTCAATGAAAAGGAAGAACACTGGAGAGGGCTCATGAGTCCCATAGTGCTGAATCCTCACCCAAGTCATGCCCACTAACCATGGATGTCCCTCAAAGCAACGTCCTGGGCCCTCTTCTCTTTTCCCACTATACCTTCTCTCTTGCTAATCTCATCAGTTCCCACAGGTTCAATTATCACTCTCTGGAGAAGATTCCTAGATTAAATTTTAGCCCTAATCTCTCCCCTGAGATCCAGTCCCACATCATCAACTGTCTTTCGTACATCTCAAGTGGGCTGCCCCATGAACACCTCAAACTCAGCATGTCCAAAATAGAACTCACTATCTTTCTACCCAAAGCCTCCCTTGTGGGCATCACCATTATCACAGGAATTCAGACTGGCAACCTTCGTGTCATCCTCAACACCTCACATACATTCACCCCACACAGCCAATGCATGGGCACATCTTGTCATTTCTTCCTTCAAAACATCTCTCCGCTATGCTTTCTTCACCCCACTCACACAGCTAATACTGTGTGCAGTCCCTCATCAGCTCCCACCTGGATTATTACAGTGGTCTGCTGGATGGTCTCCCTAAGTAACACCTCTTCCCCTCAGCTCAAATGCCAAAGTGATCTTAACAAAGCACAGGTCTGACCTGGCCACTCCACCTCCTCTTCTAGCAAAAATAGAAAGTGCTTTTTGACATTTAAAACCCTTGACAACTTGGCTCCTTCTCCCACTTCCAGTCTTCTTACTGGCTGGCTCCGCTCCATAACCTCTACAATCCAGCCGCACGGGCCTCCTTGTGGCTCCTCACACTCCACTGTCACCCTCCTGGGCCTCTTCACTGGCCACGCACCACGACTTTCTCTTCTCATTACTGCCTCCTGGATTTCGTAGCCTCCTTCAAGACTCAGTTTAAAATATCACCTTGAGGCTTTTTCCATTCCTTTAAGATTAGTATCTATTCACATTGTATAAAAATGGTAAGTACATAATAATTTACATGTCTCACTCACTAGAAAGATAATGCTTTTGCTTTTCTTCCCATCCTCACAGCTTAACATAGTGACTAACACACTGTACACACTTAATAAAAGCTTGTTGATTTGCCAAATTGTTACCTCTAAACCTGAAACAAAAGCACTTCTCTAAAAGACTAATCTGCCAGTACAATGGCAAGTTAGGAAACTAGTCCATGGAAGGTGCTACATATATAATTCCCAACCTTTTTTTAACTCAAATCTCAAAGACTAAAATGATGATCACAAGGATTTCTCAATTTGCTATTGCATCTGATGAAAATATGCAAGAGGTCTCCCACTTGACTCATGTTCAATGTGGGGGAAATATAAAACTCAACTTCCTTCAAGTATAGTCTTCTCATATCAATCCTCAAATCAAATTCTGGAGTGGCAGAGCCAACAAAAGGTCAAAGGGAGACATCCTTGAAACCCAAGACAACTGAGGAGTTCAGAGATATCTGTGGCATGGGGGTTTAGGCTGGTGTGGAGCCCACATTGATGAAACACCAATGGTGACAATAGATGGTGACAACAGAAGCAACTGAAGTTTCAGGAGTTCCCAAGCCAGAGACAATCATACCCCCTTGGAAGCAGTGAAAACCTCCAAGCCTCCAGAACTAGCTCTGAAAACAGTAATTCAAAAAAGCCTGAAGCTTGAAAAATTGCTCATCCATTCCCCATGTAGGGAACAGAGTCCCACATTAACTTTAAGATCCAAATCATGAAATAGTATTAAAAAAAAAAAGGACGTGACCACAAAAAGCTACTGTGGTGACAGGGAAGATCAAGACACAAACTCAGAAGAACACAATGAAACAAAAACAGGTACAAGCAAAGCCTCAAATAAAAATTGAAGCTGACTACAAACCCAACAAGAATTCCTAAAAGGATTTTTTCAAATCAAACAGGAGTGGCATAGGAAAAATTAGACAAATAAAAGCAAAAGTATAAAAGTATGAAAAGACAATTAACGTCTTAATAAAAAAAGACACAAAAAACTGAAGAAAATGACACCTAAAAAAACAGAATTGTCCAAATGGAAAAAGAGGTACAGAAGGTCACCAAATAAAATAATTCCTTAAAAATTAGAACTGAGGGGAGGCTAGGTGGCGCAGCGAATAGAGCACCGGCCCTGGAGGACCTGAGTTCGGAGCCGGCCTCAGACACTTAATCCACACAAACAAAAAAAAAACCTAGCCATGTAACCTTGGGCAAGTTACTTAACCCCAATTGCTTTAAAAAAAAAAATTAGAACTGAGCAATTTAGAAGCTAATGACTCCATGAAACATGAAGAAACAATAAAACAAAGTCAAAAGACTGAAAAAAAAGAAGAAAATGTTAAATATCTCATAGGAAAAACAACTGACCTAGAAAATAAACCAAGAAGGGACAATTTAAGAATTATTGGATTTCCTGAAAGTCATGATCAAAGTAAGAGCTAGACATTATATTTCAAGAAATTATCAAGGAGGGGGGCTGAGTCAAGATGGCAGAGTAGTAACAGCATTTCCATACAGCTCTGGCTCCCACCACTTCCAAATTTATGTAAAAGGGGATTCTGAACAAACTCTGGAGATATAGAACTCACAAAATGACACAGAGAAGCTAACCTCACACTGATAACAGCCCAGCAGCCTGGCAGGGAGTGGCCAGCACAGCGCTCTGGGTGCAGAGCCCAGGACCACATGAGTTGGAGGTTTTAGCCCCAGGGCCGCTGGACCAGAAGCTGGCTGGACTAACCAGAATCTGTGGTGTTTCTAGAATTATCAACACATAGATGCCAGGGAAAAAGTGAGAGGTCGGTGCAGTTTGGACTTTAGGGCTAGTGGGGAGAGTGTGTAGGCCTCTTTCCCTGGGGGTGAGAAGCCACTGAGTAGCTGTGCAGCACAGTCCGCCACACTGAAGCTTCAACTCCTGGCCTGCGAACTGTAGAGGGACCCAGCAATCAGTCTGAGGGGTAATCGCTCTTGCTTTAACCTTCTTGGATCTGGATTGTGGTCTGGGGTGGAGGTCTTAGGGTGTGTGACCAGCTTGCCAGAGCATGTGGAGGCTTCAGAGAGGGCACTCAACTAATACCTTCAGCAACTGAGGAAAGCCCAGCGTTTGGGACAGAAGCTCCCCTGGCTGGTGGCAAGTCCTACTGTGGCAACAAGCCCAAAAGTCAAGTAATTGAGTGGCAACATGCCTAGGCAAAGGAAACAAAATAAACAGAAATATTCAACATTATACTTCTATTTTGGGGGCAAAGAGGATCAAAGCATGGAACAGGGGGAGGACTGGGAGGTCAGAAATCCTGCACCAAAAGCCCCAAATGAAAATACAAGCTGGTTATAGGCCATAAAGGACCTTAAGAAGCAGATAAGAGAAGTGGAGGGAAAACTGGGAAGAGAAATGAGAAAGATGCAAGAAAAGTATGAAATGAGAGTCAACAGCCTGACTGAGAAAAATAACACCTTAAAAAATTGACTAACTCAAATGGCAAAAGAGGCTCAAAAAGGCAATGAAGAGAAGAATGCCTTAAAAAGCCAAATTTCTCAGATGGAAAAAGAATATCAAAAGCTCACTGAGGAGATTCATTCCTTCAGAATTAGACTGAAGCAAATGGAAGCTAGTGACTTTATGAGAAATCAAGATGCTGTTAAGCAGATCCAAACAAATGAAAGAATAGAAGGCAATGTGAAATATATCATGGGAAAAACCACTGACCTGGAAAATAGATCCAGGAGAGATAATTTTAAAATTATTGGACTACCTGAAAACCATGATCAAATTAAGAACCTAGAAATCATCCTTCAAGAAATTCTCAAGGACTACTCAGCACAGCAGCAGCCTTTCTTTCTCCACAGTGGTCAGCTATGACCCCCGACTCCCTAGCAACCATGTCGAAGGGACCTGCAGTTGGCATTGGTCTTGGCACCACTTACTCATGTGTGGGAGGTCTTCCAACATGGGAAAGTGGAGATCATTGTTAATGACCAAGGAAACAGGACCACCCCCAAGCTACGTCACCTTCACCGACACAAAACGTTTAATTGGTGATGCTGCAAAGAATCAAGTTGCAATGAACCCCACCAACATGGTTTTTGATGCCAAACGTCTGATTGGTCACAGATTTGATGATGCAGTTGTACAATCAGACATGAAGCATTGGCCTTTTACGGTGGTGAATGACATAGGCAGGCCTAAGGTCCAAGTGGAGTACAAAGGGGAGACCAAAACTTTCTATGCAGAAGAAGTATCTTCTATGGTCTTGACTAAGATGAAATAAATTGCTGAAGCTTACCCTGGGAAGACTGTCACAAATGCTGTGGTCATGGTACCAGCCTATTTCAACAATTCCCAACGTCAGGCTACCAAAGATGCTGGAACCATAGCTGGTCTCAATGTGCTCCGAATCATCAATGAGCCAACTGTTGCTGCTATTTCTTACGGCTTGGACAAAAAGGTTGGTGCCGAGAGAAATGTGTTGATCTTTGACCTTGGAGGTGGTACTTTTGATGTCTCCATTCTCACCATTGAAGATGGCATCTTTGAGGTCAAGTCCACAGCTGGGGACACCCACTTGGGTGGGAAGGACTTTGGCAACTGAATGGTCAACCATTTCATTGCCGAGTTCAAGTGAAAGCACAAGAAAGACATCAGTGAGAACAAGAGGGCTGTTCGCCATCTGCGCACTGCTTGTGAACGTGTAAAGCGTACCCTCTCTTCCAGTACCCAGGCCAGTATTGAGGTTGACTCCCTCTATGAAGGTATTGACTTGTATACATCAATCACCCGGGCCCGTTTTGAAGAGCTGAATGCTGATCTCTTCTGTGGCACCTTGGACCCTGTGGAGAAGGCCTTAAGAGATGCCAAGCTAGATAAGTCTCGGATTCATGATGTCATCCTGGTGGGTAGTTCCACTCAAATTCCCAAAATCCAAAAGCTTCTGCAAGACTTGTTCAATGGCAAGGAGCTCAACAAGAGTATCAACCCTGATGAGGCTGTTGCTTATGGTGCAGCTGTCCAGGCTGCCATTTTGTCTGGAGATAAATCTGAGGATGTGCAGGACTTGCTGTTGTTGGATGTCACTCCTCTTTCCCTTGGAATTGAAACTGCTGGCAGAGTTATGACCGTTCTGATCAAACGTAATACCACCATCCCCACCAAGGAGACACAGACCTTTACCACCTATTTGGACAACCAGCCTGGTGTACTTATTGAGGCATATGAAGGCGAGAGAGCAGTGACAAAGGATAACAACCTGCTTGGCAAATGTGAGCTCACAGGAATTCCTCCAGCACCCAGGGGTGTTCCTCAGATCGAAGTAACATTTGACATTGATGCAAATGGTATCCTCAATGTTTCTGCTTTGGATAAGAGCACAGGAAAGGAGAACAAGATCACCATCACCAATGACAAAGGACATCTCAGCAAAGAAGACATTGAGCGCATGGTCCAGGAGGCTGAGAAATACAAGGCTGAGGGTGAAAAGCAGAGAGACAAGGTGTCTTCCAAGAATTCTCTTGGATCCTAAGGTAAACAGGGAAGAGAAATCATAATGAACTTATCAAAATTGAACTATTTACCTTCCTACACAAAAAAACAATAACTCTAATTGATGAAACTTTTCTCAGTATGAAAATAGTTGAAGAAGGGCATATAGGTATATAAATACATATGTGAATGTGTATACATATGTTTACAAGTATACATAAATAGAGGGCACAGGTCGAATTTAATAGGAAGGGATGATACTTAAAAGGTGAAATTAAGAGGTGAGAGAGGAATATAACAAGAGGAGATGAGAAGAGACAGAACGGGGTGAACTCTCTCATACAGAAGAGGCAAGGGAAAATGGTTACAAGGGAGGGGAAGAACAGGAGGGCAAAAAGGCAAAACCTTATTCTCATTGAATTTGGCTCAGGGAGAGAATGACATACATACTAAATAGGATATCTCACCCTACAGGAGAGTAGGGGGGAAGGGGATGAGAGGGGGGATGATGGAATGAAGGGCAGGCTGGGGGGGAGGGAATTTGGAAGCACCCACTTGTGAAAAGGGATAGGATCACAGTAGGGAATAGACCAAGTGGGAAGTGGGATAGGAGGGAGAGAAATATAGTCAGTCTTTTACAGTATATCTACTATGGTAATGTTTTGCATAGCTACACATGTACAACATATACTGAATTGCTTATCTTCCCAGTAAGGGTGGGTGACAAGGGAAGAAGGGAATGAATCTGGAATTCAAAGTTTTAAAATCAAATGTGTAAAAATATATAAATGCTATTATTAATACTATTTTACATATAATTGGGGAAAAGATATATAGGCATTGAGGCACAGAGATTCACCTTGCCCTACTGAAAAAGTCAAAGGGAAAAGATATGGGAGAGAGCAGATGGGGTGAGGGGATATCCTGTGGGACTGCTATTCTGGGGTGAGGGGTTAGGAAAAAATAGGGAAAAACTGTAACTCAAAATTGGATGGAAATGAATGATATAAACCAGAAGTTAATAAAGCATTTGGAAAAAAAAAAGAAATCATCAAGGAAATCTGCCCAGGTTTCTTCAGACTAGAAGGCAAAATAGAAATTGAAAGGATCTACTGATCACCATCACCAAGAGACCCCAAAATGAAAACTCTCAGGATTATTATAGCCAAATTCCAAAGCTCCCATGTGAAAGAGAAAAGACTTCAAGCAGCCAGAAAGAACCATTCAAATATTATGGAACTTCAGTCAGGATCACACAAAGTTTAGCAGTTATCACATTTAAAAAGTGAAGTACTTGGAGTATGATATTCTGGAAGGCAGAAGAGCTGGGATTACATCCAAAAATAATATGCCCAGAAAAACTGAATATAGTTCTTCAAGCAAAAAAAATAATTAATGAAATAAAAGGATTTTCATGCATTCCTAAATGAAAAGACTAGAGCTGAACAGGAAACATGACTTTCAGATACAAGACTTAAGAGAAGCATATAAAGGTAAACATGAAAGAGAAATCATAAGGGATTCAATAAGCTTAAATTGGTTTCTTTTCTATGATACATGTAGATGATAAATGTATCTTCTAAGAACTTTATCATTTTCTGGGCAGTTAGAAGGATTTTGCATAGAAAGAGGATACAGGAATGAGTCTAATATGTTGAGATTATGTAAAAAAAAAAAGGATAGGCAAAAAAGAGGAATGCCCTAGAAGAAGAGGGGAAAAAAGAGGAATAATGGGGGAAATCCTCTCACATAAAAGAGTTGCAAAAGGAGATTTTACAATGGAGGGGAAAATTGGGTGTGGTGGGCAACATTTGAACCTCATTTCTAAACTGGTTCAAAGAGTGAAAAAGATAGAGATAGATATAATGTGTATATGTATGTGTGCATATACATATATATATATATATATACACACACTCAATTGCTAATATAAATCTCTCCTACCCAACAGGGAAGTAGGAGGGGAAGGGGAAAAGAAAAATGAGGGGTGATAAAAGGGAAGACAGATAAAGGCAGTGGTAAGAAGCAAAGCAGACTTTGGAGAAGGGACAAGATATAAAGAGAAAAACAAGGGTCAATAGAAGAAAATAGGATGGAGGGAAATGCAGAGTTAGTAATTGTAACTGTTAATGTGAATGTGATAAACTCGCACACAAAATGGAAGTGGATGGATTAGAAACCACAATTCGACAATACGTTCTTTACAAGAAACATGTTTGAAACAAAGAGTCACAGATTTAAAAATAAGGGGCTGAAGCAGAATCTATTGTACTTCAGCAGAAATAAAAAAGGCAGGTGTAACAATCATGATCTCAGATAAAGCCAAAACAAAAATAGATCTAATTAAAAGGGATGTGCAGGTATACTCCATCTGCTAAAAGGAACCATAGACAGTGAAGTAATGTCAATACTAAACATTATATGCATCAAGTGGCATAGCATCCAAATTCTTTTTTTTTTTTTTTTTTTTTTTTGCCTTTTGGAGGGCAATTGGGGGTAAGTAACTTGCCCACGGTCACACGGCTAGGTTTTTTGTTTGTGTGTGAGTTAAGTGTCTGAGGCTGGATCCGAACTCAGGTTCTTCTGACTCCAGGGCCGGCGCTCTACTCACTGCGCCACCTAGCCACCCCCCATCCAAATTCTTAAAGGAAAAGTCAAATTAATTTTAGGAGGAAATAGTAAAACTATATTACTGGGAGACCTTAACCTTTCTGCCATGGGCTGTTCAGTGTCCAGCACTTGGCATGATCCAGAGACATGAATAAGAAATGACCAGGCCATGTGGGTAGTTCAAGGAAAAACGATGAACTCCATTTATTGATTCTCAGGACAAGGTTTTTATAGAGCAAGGAGACAAAGGAAGGGGACTCAAGTATTCATATCATTACCTTAGTCTGTTGTATCCTGGAAGTAGCACAAAATAGATAATTTGATAAGTATTTGTTATCTAGAAGACTAAATTCTTAGGGTAAGACCTTTGACCTAGGCCTCAGGTATCTGCTAATGCAGCCGCAGTCATAAATGGATACAAATGAGAGCAGACTTCAAAGCTGAAGTGCAATCCTCAAAAGACAACACGTTTAGAGCTGGCCACCCAAAGATACCTGAGTGAAGAATCAGATATGTCTTGGGGCAGAGCCTGTTGACCTCTGAACTCAAATACCATCCTTATAAGTGTAACCCATATCAAAAGAACTCCGGAGCTGACTTAGTGAAAAGTCGAATCTCAAAGAGGTATTTATTGTTCAGGTCCACTGATATCAGGGTAATTATCAGAGTTCTGGGACAAGTCTCTTTGGCTCCCCACACCTTTCCCTCTCATACCTTGATAAACCTAACCATAAAATTTTAAAAAATCAAGGAGTTAAAGAGAATCTTAGAAAAGTTAGATATGATTGACCTCTAGAGAAAACTGAATGGAAATCAAAAGGAGTATACCCTTTTCTCACCTGCATATAGCACTTTCACAAAAACTGATGACCATGTATTAGGGCATAAAAACCTCACAACCAAGTGCAGAAAAGCAGAAATATTAAATGTATCCTTTTCATATGATACTGCAATAAAAACAACAACTGTGGAAGCATAAATTAAAAGTTAATTGGAAACTAAATAATCTAATCCTAAAGAATGAATGGGTCAAAGAACAAGTCATAGAAATAATCAATTACTTCATTAAAGAGAATGACAACAATAGACAACAGTCCAAAATTGATGGGATGCAGCCAAAGCTGTGCTTAGGGAAAATTTTCTATTTCAAAATGTATAAATCAATAAAAGAGAGAAAGAGCAGATCAATGAACTGACCATGTAAAGAAAACTAGAAAAAGAACAAATTATAAAATCCCAACTAAACACCAAATTGGAAATCCTGTAGATCAAAGCAGAGATTAATAAAGCTGAAATATGAAAAACTATTGAACCAATAAATAAAAATAAAACTAGGAACTGATTTTATGAAAAAAAAATATTAAAATAGATAAACCACTGGTTTTATTCGGGGGTGGTGGGTAGGGAAAAATGGGGGAAAAATGTAACTCATAATCTGGTGGAAATGAATGATGTAAACCAGAAGTTAATAAAGCATTTGTTTAATTAAAAATAAACCACTGGTTAACTGATTTAACAAAATAAGAAAACCAAATTACTGGTATCACTGCTTCCTGATGCTTGACCAGCAGCCACTGTTGGCAAAACAGAGGCAGACTAAGTGGAACCAAGGTTATGTCCTTACTGAATATTCTTTAATATCCTTCTTGCTACTATGGTGAAATAAATATTCATTTATTAACTATCAGATCTTCTATGAGAGCTTCCTTCCGTTCTAATATCTAAGTTAAGGTAATGGGCTGGCCTAGTCAGCCATGGCCTACAACTGGCAATAGTCATGAGGAATTGGCACAGGATGATCTCTCTGAAGGCGGTAATGTGGAGGAAAGTGCACCCCAATAGCCAATGTATTTCCAATGATGCTTCTACTGATGCTTTTGGCAATGATGGTTACTTACCAAGAGATTTCCCCCATCACTCCTAGGAAATTAGAGAATAAAATATTTGTGGCCATTCAACACAAGAGACAGATGGGAATGCACTCTATGTCTTTAAGGACAATACCCTGAAGAAAACTTCAATATACTGTCCTTCGTTGAATTTGCACAATCCTGTGTACATGTCCTGCCTTTTTTGCCCTCCTCCTGTTCCACTGGATAATCAGGATGGAGCACAAACCACACTGAACTCACTCCCGGGGGACATTTTAGTTAGCTCTTCAGAGGCCACTAGAAACTGTATGGTTTGGACTTTGTGGTGATTCTTGGGTATCAGGGACTGGGAAGGTGCTTGAGAGGAAAGTGCTTGATCATGATCCTAGGAGCTCAAAGATCTTTCTAGAACTGGGGATATCGATAAATTCTCCCCATAACAGGGCTTAGAAGAGCTTCAAAAGAGAGAATCTCAGCTGTGAAATGCAGATCTCTTTTTCTCTCTAGGACTCCCTGGAGAGGTGGACAAGGGGCTTCTGTGCCCTTTGACCCCCTTACTCCTGGCAGAAGTAAACTGCCCACAGATGGGGAATCAGCACATCAGACACTGGCAAAGAAGAGTCTCCAGGTTTGTGCCTTTCCCTAAGCCCAGGTGAGCAGTACCAAGTTAGACTCATGTGTGCTCAAGACAAGAGGGGCTTCTAGATACCTCAGTCAAAACTAAGCAGCAGCAGAACAAATGTTGCATTTGGGAGTATGACCACCAAGAGAAGGAAGAGCATTCCTGGGCTCATCAACACCCAGACAGTATGCAAAGCAATCCTGAGACAAGGGGTAGCAATGCCCAGTCTGGCACAGAGGGGCACTGCTAGGCCTCAGTAGAGGGGAGAGGAGGTTCAGGCCCCAACAATGACAACATTCCTATCGTTAGCACAGAGGAGCAATGTCAGACAGTGGAAGAGTGGACTCTGGCATGGACAACGGTAAAGGTAGGCCCAATACAGCTCTCTGCTTACTATAACCCAGAACTCATTGGCCCTCACATTACTGCCAGTATGGTACCTAGGGGACACTGGACAACTCTTTCCCAGGAGGACTTAGAGGAACAAGCAGTGGCATTGATGAGAGGTAGCTTGCTTTCTGGGAACAAGAACATCTACACAACCCCTTTGGATAAGGAGGGAAGTACCTCGGAAGAAGCTTGTAAAGGGCTAAAATTTAACATACCTCTCCTACCTTCCATCCACAAAGAGCTTCCAGGTAGGAACTGGTGCTAAGGCTGTCAAGGATCACTTAGGGAACGATGGTACAAGGAAACTCTCCATACCAATCTCAGAATTGGGATGGACCATATGTAAGAGGGTAATAAACTTGAGGACTGGTGACTGTCCAGGAGGCGTCCCTGTCTTTGCTGCAGCCCTAACACCCTTGTCCTGCTCCTGCTGCTGGCTATTTCTTTACATCAGAGACCTACTGTGAATTACCAAGGCTAGTATCACTCACCACATGGAAAAGACAAAAGAGATCTTAGGATCTGGTCCTTCTGAATCAAGGAGATGAAGTTTAGTATTTCTCCTCTTCTTTCTGTTATATTTGTTTATTCCATCAGCGGAATTTCATTGCTGTGTAGAAAGTTCCATTAAGAACTTGGTGTGGGATAATGGCAATATCCCAAGGCTTTGCTCCATGTAGATTAGGATGACTTTTAATTAAAGGTGCTGAAACTATCCTTGAGATATAACTGAATCACCAGACCAAGGCTTAGGCCACTGGCATCACTTTCTGCTCACCTGTGTACAAAATTCCAGGGAAAACTTCGGCTAGTCCCTGATGTTTGCCTGGAAAACCATCACATACAAGACAAAGGCAAAGCAGCTGTGCTCAGATCAATCACTGCAGAATTCTTTTTTTTTTTGCCTTTTTTGGAGGGCAATTGGGGTTAAGTAACTTGCCCAAGGTCACAAGGTTTTTGTTTGTTTGTGCATTAAGTGTCTGAGGTCGGATCCGAACTCAGGTCCTTCTGACTCCAGGGCCGACGCTCTACTCACTGCACCACATAGCTGCCCCCACTGCAGAATTCTTAATGAATAGCCTCATTAAATATCCTTTCCCTGCTAAGGCTATATAAATATCCTTTTGTTTACTGTCATATCTTCTATGACTCTTTCATCTTATTGCAATAGTGGTCAGCCTTAACCTGTCACAAAATGTAATTAATATATGTGCGTATTTATAGAATCAGAAGGCTCCTAGAGCAGAAGGTTGTATATATTGTCAGATGCAAACACTGCATCAGGTGTTTAATTGCTTGTTTGCTTGTTTGTAACTAAGAAAAGTTCAAGGCAGAAGTGGACCAAGGGAGCTATCATTTCCTATAAATGACTATGATATAAAGACAAAAGCCACACATTAAAAAAAAAGTTTTAAAAGATGTGTATGAGAGATGCCAACCTCAAAACTTACCTTAAAAGTATGAATAAAAAGACTAGTCAGAGACAATATGAACATTTAGCAGAGTTATAAAATATCAATTCAGAAAAGATGAAGAATGAATGCCTTCACTTTCATCACATTTAGATATCTGAAGAAAATTTCACAATTATATGAAAACACCAAGCTAGTGAATTTTTAGGAGTTCTCTTTTTTTTTCACTCAGTAGGCACTTTAGGTAGGTAGGTGGCATAGGGGATAAAATACTGGACCTGGTGTGTTAAAGAACTGAGTTCAAATCTGGCTTCAGACACTTTCTAGCTATGTGACCCTGGGCAAGTCACTTAATCCCTGTCTGCCTCAAGTCCCTCATTAGACACATGGGGATAATAATAGCACCTACCTCCTGGAGTTGTTGTGAGGATAAAACAATACAACATTTGTAAAGACCTTTGCAAATTTTAGAGCAAAATGTAGATTCTACTTATTACTACTGTTATCTTTACCAATCTTAATGTAAAGGACAGATCTTTTAAACAATATAATTTCCATAATTTTGCTACATTTTAAAAAATGCCAACTTTTAAATCCACGTTATCCATATGTATATAATACATTGTTTTATAAAACTGAATCAATTGCTCACCTGGAGTTTCCTCTAGACTGTAGTCCTGTGTGAAACGAACAGTAGTTCGACCAAAAGGGGTGTTTTTTGGTCCTGATAATTTTTTCAAGGTCTCAAGAGCTGTTCGATGGTCGTTATATGTGCCAGGAGCTGGAGTGATTGATTTCACAGGTACAAATCTCTGATAAATCATAGGAGAAAATATGCCAATGACAGGTTGTAGTACATTCAAATAATTTATGGGTGAAACAGTGACTTTCTTAGTATAACATCAGTAGTTTAATTTGTCTCTCAAAGGAATCAACAAAATATAGAAATATTAATATCTTATGCCTATTAATCAGTAAGTATATAGCTTTTGGTAGAGATATCTATACAGTAATAAAATATATATATTACACAAATACTAAAACAACATATTACAAGAAAATTTAAAGCAATCTTTCTGTGTGCCTCTAGACAATAACAACAATGATAATTACATTTTGAAAACACTTTATAACATCACTTAATAAGCAGGAAAAGGTATATGTATTCATTGTCAAATCAGCTAAATTGGACATAAAACCATCCCAAATCTTCCTGATGAAGTGCTTTGGCAATTTACTAACTTCATAAAACACATTTCATAATGACCAGAATATTATACATATAAGTGAATTAATAGGAAACACCATGTCATTTGTAACCTTACTAGTGTTCTACAATAAACAGAGGTCATTTTAACATGATACACAATCATTCAGTATTTGGTATAGGGTGACTAAATCTTGAATCCTAATAGTCTATTGGCCTCCTTATAACACTTTTACCTAAAATTACACACTGAAATGCCTCCATACATAAGGAGACTATTTAGATCCTTCAGATAAAACAACAATAATATCCTTGAATTTCAATAAGAAGAACATAATATTCTTGGATTATCATGCGGTGCTATAATTAGCCCAGATAAACCAAGTCCTTATCTTGCTATTAAACTGGCAAATTTCCAACTATTTTATTCTTTTTTATTTAAAAATACATTGATATATTTCACTTGTATGTAATATTAATTTCCCAACATATCCTTCCCTTTCCCAGAAAGCCACCTTTTTTATTGCAAAAAAAGCTAAAAAGAGAAAAAAGGAGTTCAAAGAAACTAAACTGATCAAACAAATCTAATGTTATATGTATTATTCCATACCTATATCCTCCCACTTTACAATAAAGCAAAGAAGGTATATTCTTATATTTCTTCTTTGGGACCAAGCCTGATTATTTTAATTTTATAACAATCAGTTTCGTTTTTTGTTACTGTTGTTCTTTCCATTTATACTGTTGTAGTCATTGTGCAAAATTTTGCTGATTCTGGTTATTTCCTTCTGCATCAGTTCATATACATCTTCTCATTTTTCTCTATGTTCTTCATAGTCATTGTATCTTACAGGGCAATAAAATTCCATTGCAGTAATGTGCTGTATTTGTTTAGCTGTTCATTTCCCAGTTTTTACTTTATTTCTGGTTGTTTTTTGCTATATAGATATTAGTGTATAAGACTTTCCTTTTTATCAATGACCTCTATGGGTATATGCCTAGTAGTGAGATCTCTGGGTCAAAGGGAAAGGATATTTTAGTCACTTTCTTAGCATAATTCCAAACAATTTTGCATGATGATTGGATTAATATACAATGTTACCAAGAGTATATTGTTGTATCAGTCTTTCCACTATCCCTTTAACATTTACTATTCCTTTCTTTTGTCTTCTTTGCCAAGATGTAAGGTGAAATCTTAGAAGAGCCTTGAATTGACCATCTAGTAATAACACTAGTATCCATGGTTTGAAGTGCCTACTCAGTGTTAGGAACAAGTGTCCTAGATCACTCAATGGGTATTTGCAAACCCAGGTGGGTTGCTATAATCAATTATGAACAAATGAATGAATAAAGAAATAAATTAAAAAGAATTTTATTAAAGTCTTATGAGGTAATCAGCAGTATGCTAAGTGCTAGGAATATGAATATGAGAACAAAGACAGTCCATGGCCTAAAGAGGTTTACATGCTGATAACAGGGAGACAATACACATAGAGACCCAAGAAGGGCACTTCAGCCCAGAAAGACAGAAATAGAGAGTGGGGTCATATGAACATTTATATTGACCCATATCTTCTAGGAAAAATGGCAGAATTGATTTGATCCTGGTTCAAAAACTGGAGGGGAGGAAGGTTCCATGTTCAGTGGTAAGGTGGTTGGTAATGTTATTGAGTAGAGGATTAAGTGATGCATAGCTGGGACCTTCCTGAAAAAGTGTGTCAGGAGGAACAGTGACTAATCAGGCCTATATAGTCCCTGAGCAGAAGTACCAGAGATGAAAATGTTAAAGCTCCCAAGGCATAGTTTCTGTTGTAAGCTCCTAGAGAGCTCTCAAAGTTCTAGCTATACCACCTCACTCCTGGCCCATGCATGAAACAGCAGTTTTTGCCAGCCTCAGGTGTTCCCAGATGTTTTTCTGGGGATATAAATAACTAAAATTATCATTCATAAATCTCTTATGGCTCAGATTCCATTCTAATGAAATTTTAATCTCTTTTCAATTTTAATAAATTATAATGTTTATTAAAGAAGAACCAAAATAAAAATACAGAGGTACAGCTCTTAAATAGCAGAACCAGGCCTGGCCAAAGTCTTACATCTCACCTCACCTCATCCTATTTTTTGCACGGTTTTCCCTAGGTCATGACCCAAGCAAGCATTTGGTTCTCAAAAGCAAAGAGGTGAGGAAGCTTTCCATCTTAGCTCATTGCTTTTAGTCTGGATGCCCCTCTAATAATGCCGCCCTATTCCTTTGTGGACTTTTCCATGTCCTTCTAGATTCTAGGCAGACAAAGCCTTTACTGGATACCTCCCATGGACTAGTCACTGGTAAGGACCATGTTCAGGTGGAATCTTGGTATCTTCTCCAACATGCTTCCAGTATCTCTCTTCAGTATCTTCTTCAGAAAGCACAATAACTCTCTTTTGAAAGATCTCCTTCAGAGTAGAACATTTTAATGACATCATGCTCTCCATTTGTGGCACATGCTCTAAAAGCAACTCAATACTGCTTTTCTTCTTTATGGTGCCATTGAGATTCAGGAAAGTTTAGGTGGGGGGGGGGGATAATTATTATCATCTGAAACAGAAGCTCCATCAGACAGATTTTATGATCCCTACATAAATTACATGAGGTATGAATATATCATATACAAATATAGCAACAGAACTCCATTTCCACTGGAGCAATAGCAAATGCTGGTGCTAAAAATATTGCTAAAAAGGTAAGGCAACAAAAATCTCATAAAGCACAGATAACTGTTATGAATGCAAGAACATGTAAACCTTAATACATAAGCAAATAAACTAAAAGAGCAAAAAATAATAAGAAAATATGCAATAATAATTTACATATGAAGGAATGCATGCTAACAAATACAATTACATCTCAAGCACACACCACATACACAGCCGTTAATGTTGTCTGGAACCATGTCTAAATATTTTTCCTACTTTATCTTCATCATAATATTTTTGTTACTGTATATTTCTATGATTTGCTGACTACCTGTATACCTATACCTGAGCTTACTGATGATCTGTGGTACAGCATTCCCAAACCTGAAATGATAGATAACTCAAGGAACCCATCCAGCATTCTCTGACATCATGAACTACCTATACCCTAAAGGTCTCCCTATTTGAAGCACCACAGAAGAAAGTATAGCTGACTCTAGATTATACTATCACCCTATCAAGACCAAGGTCTGTCTCAGGTCAAGAAAGAGTTGGTTATTTTCCTAGTAGGTGATATTACACTGTCTTCCTCATTGGAATGGCACCTTGAAAACTATTCCCTAGCTCAAACTAGCTCTCTGTAATGGGTAAATAGACTCTACTTATCAGACTTTGGTGACCAGGCATTACTCCTTTCTTCCTGCTCACTCAAGATATTAACTAACTACCCTTAGGACAATAAATAAATGACTGCAATGAATTGCCCATACCCATGCCCATACTCTAAAGCTATTTTGTCAACAATCAAAACGCCTATATTCAAAGTTGGTATAAAGTGAGTTTCCATTGGTCTACAATCTTGTGATTTCTTAGAAAGGTCCTATAATCTTATTAAACTTTCTTTTTAATCTTGAAGTTATTGACACTTAATTCAAGCATCATAGTATCTTCTGTTTCTATAAGAGCTCTTCTGAATGAACTTATGATACTTAGGAGGTTTCCTTCAGTCAAACCCTCTACTATTTCTCAATCTTCTGAGACTCCAAGGGATAAATTGAAAGATAATAGGATCACTGGATCATAGATTTATTTAGGTATGGAAGGGATCTAAGATACCAAGTAGTCAAGCCTCTCCTTTTAAAGATAAGGAAACTGAAGCATGCTGAGGTTAAATGACTTATCCAAGGTCAAAGAGCTAATAGGTGACCAAGTCAAGATTCAAGCCTAGACTCTAGAATTCCAAATTCATTACTTTCCAATGCATCATCCTGCCTCTCATCAACACACAGAAATGGCTCCAGGTTCAAAGCAACACATGAGGTAAAATCTGGTAGCATTATAAGCATGCACAATAATTGTGTATGCTTATAATTGTACATGTTGACTCCCATGGAGATTTCTACTTAGTACTCAAGATCCTTCATATATTCAGTAGTGAATCTCCCTGAAATTGGTAAAAAGTGGTGCGAGACTATTTTTTTTCCTGCCAACACTGACTTCCTTGAATTTTCACTCAAAATCTCTAACTTGGTTAGACTAAATCCTTGTAAGGAATCCATATGCAGAAAAATACTTTTCCCACAATACGTTAGCAACTACTGGAGCTTTCTGGCTCCTCATTAAGTATGCCTCTTGGTCTTGGAAACTTTTTGTTTTGTTTCTTTTTTTTTATTTGGCCACTGCAGAACACGTGTGTCCCTTTGGTTTAGTGCTTGCTTTTTTGCTATGAAACTATGTAATCTATACATACTTGACATGAGCTCTATAAAGTTGACACTTCCAATTCAATAGCTTCAAATAGTGTTTTTTAGTCAATCCAAGACTTCCATTAGTCTTTCTTCATGTTCTTCCAGGATTTTTTCTAAGACAGTGGGGTAATCCAAATACAACAAGACTCCCATGTAGTTAATATCTCCAACCACCTTTGCCATAAGTCCTTGAAAAGTAGCAGCTGTTTCCATGAGGCCTTAGGGCATGTGCTTAAACTGGTAAAATCCATGGGTGGAAACTGTTTTTTTACTGTACTGTCCTTCTTTCACATAGGGATCTGATTGTATCTATTCTATAAGTCCAATATTGAAAGCCACTATCTAGAAAACAGTTCAGGGCATCAAGAATTCTTGGCATGGTATACCGGTCTACTTTCATTATTTTATTCAAAATCTGTTTGTGCATACACATAAAAATTTTTCCACTATAAGTAGGCACATAGATTACAAGACTCTATGGTAAGACTACTGATGAACACTTTTTTTTGGATAGTTCCCAAGGTCTCTATCACAACCAGGAAAAATTTTCTTTGGTCACTCAGGAAAACATGGACCATCACTAATACTATGCTTTAATATAATAGAGTCAGAGTATATGTGCATTTGACTTACACAAATTAAAGTATACATGTAGAAAGAAAGAGAAATTGAGTTTGAAACAGTACAGGTGATTTGCCCACCATTCTATTTCAATAAGCTTGTGAAAAGTATGGAATAAGGAGTCTAGAATCTGCTGTTCTCTTCATCAGTATCAGTTCCCATGAGCCCCTCCCAGTGTAATTACCTTGCCTTAGGGACTATGCTTCTAGAATCTCCTCTTCATCATCCTTACATATGTTCTAGTTGATTATTTTTTGCTTCACTCAGCACATGCATCACTATTTTCAAGGTTGTGGTGCATGTAGCTGGGTTTGGCTAGAATTTCTACTATCTAACTGGAGATGAGATCTGAAACTATCCTTCAACATTCCTTAGAAATAATATCATTCCTCAGAAGGAAGAAATTTATTAAGAAGCTACTGCTGGCCTACTAATGACAATTTGGGAAATAGGGGTGACACTGGTGATTTCAACATATGCATTGTAAAGATATGTGAGTATATATTGGTTATAGGGCAATGTTGGTTTGGTTTGGTTTTATTATGCCATTAAATTGTAACAAACTACTAATAATAATATTCACAATTTTGATAATGAAAACCTAAACTGTTTATATACCCTAATCTGGTGGTGCTCCAAAACCCTGTCCTCCAGCCTCTTTTTTTTTTCTCTCTATAGTCTCTCACTGAGTTCAGTTAACATCTCTATGAAGGTGAATCTCACTCAGATTTATATATCCAATTCTAGTTTCTCTTTGAAGTTCCAACCTCACATCAACAACTGTGTCTTGGACACTTCAACTTGCATGCCCCATTCACATCTCAAATTCAGCACTTTCCCTCATTTTCCCTCAAACACATTGTGTTTCAAATTTCCTTATTTCTGTCAAAGCTACCACTATCTTTCCAGTTTCCAAACATCACAAAATTGACATAATATCTCTAACATTCCTTAACCCCATGATTCCATTTAGTTGCCAAATGCTAACATTTCAGCCTTCATTATATATCTCAAATCTATTCTTCTCACTACTCACATTGGTCCCATTTTAATTGCGGCTTTCATTAATTTTCACCTATTTGATATTGCCCCCTAAGTGGTCTCCCTGCTTCATGTTTCTCTTCACTTAATCTATCCTCCACACAGCTTCCAAAGTGATTTTTCTCAAGATTAAATCTCACTATCTCACTCCCCTACTCAATAATCTTTAGTGGTTCCCTATTGTCTTGAATAAAATATACACTCCTATTTAGCATTTAAACCCCTTCACAACTTGACCCCAACTCAACTTTTCAACCTTGTTGTACATTGCTCTCCTTCCCATATTCTATGTTCTAGCCAAATTGACTTTCTTGATGTTCCTCAAACATGATACTTCATCACTGGCTCATGGCAATGCCTAGAATATACTTCTTCCTTCCCTCTGCCTCAAAGAATACATTAAGTCCTTCAAACTCAACTCAAGCTCTACCTTCTACCTGAAACTTTTCTTGATGTTCCAGCAGCTGGTACTCTCCCTCCCAAAACTCCCCAAACCTTTCATTTATTTTTTGTTTATTCTGTACATTTTTGTACCTGTACCCTTTGTCTCCTCTGACAGAATATAAGCAACTTGAGAGCAAGAGGGTTTTTTGTTTTGTTATTTCACTTTATTTTACTTTATGTTGTCCCTTGGGAATCTAAAATACAGCTCATAAATTTATATGCACATGATATCTACACTTTAAAAGATTAAAATTAATCCTCTGACAATACAAAATTGTATGGCAGTATCACAATGACCTACTCTATTACCACCTCAGGTTGTTCCTCTCATTCAAAAATATTTCGGTATCCTGTAACTACTACTCTTTGTACCCTATGTAAGGAGCTTCACATAGAAGAAGGTACCCTGGAAGGTATGTCTGTGCACATCATCTGATAGGGAGGTTCTCTGTCTTTAAAACTGGCCAGACTCTCCTTCTGGATCACATTATTTCCTGCAAGTCCTTCTCTGTTGGGTCCAGATAGTGAAGTTCAAGTCTACCCTCAGCTCAAGGGCCATAAATTAAACCAGTAAGAGAAGGACTTCCTTTCCCTACTCTTCCTCTCACCTTGACTCCAATAAATGGCTGGAAGTCTTTGTTTCTGCTCAACTTGTCCCTTTTAGTTTTAGATGCCAGTGATGATCCCCACCAGACCCAAGAGTCTGAGCCATGGTGAGCTTGGAGTCAGAGTTACATGTAGGGTTGTACAGCCAGTCAGCTTGCAGGACAGCACCAAGAAGCCAGGGTACCTGGGAGCTGAGACTGAAGAGGAAGCTGTACTCGACAGGAACATAGCTAAACTGTGAGCCTAATCCCCTTCTCCTTTCCCAATAATAAAGTGGCACAAAGTAGAGTTTTATTCCATGTGCTGGAAAGTATATTTGTATTATAATTACTATTATGCCTTTGTATATTTGTTATTAAACCTTTGAAGTAAATATTCTTTTGTGAAAGCTAATCCAGGGGCAACTAGGTGGTATAGTGAGTAAGAGCACTGGCCCCAGAGTCGGGATGACCCAGGATGGGTCCCGGCCTCAGAAAATGAGCACCCACACATAAATAATGACTGGCCGTGTAACCTTGAGCAAGTTACTTAACCCCAACTGCTTTAAAAAAGAAAAAAAAAAGCTAATCCAACTGTTACTGGCTAAACTAATAGAGTATTACCCCTATAGTCACATTACCGCTATACTCACCATCAGTAAGGACTAGAGTAATTTGCAGAGAGCCTAGACACTCCAAACCCTCTTAGTACCATAGGAGGAATTGGTACCATAGGACCCTGAGGGATTGGTGAAATGTAACTTACTTGGCCTTCAGGCAGTGAGGGCCAGGGTAGTGAATGTTGTATTTTAAAAGTCACTTAGTTCTGAGATCTCATGCCTTAAATAGAGAGATTTAATATTTTCTAAGTATGTGACCTATCCTTGTAAGTTATCACTACAAAAAACTGAAGTGGTCATCCAAGGATAAATAACCTGCATATGATTTCAGAGAAATAATCTGGGCTTTAATAGTACAGAGGGTGTGCTACATAAATCCTGTGATCTGGGCATTGTCATGGCTGGACTGGGCCTTTGTCAAGTAGCAGGAGTATCCTAAATAGCTTCAAGGATATTTGGGACTCCTTATTAGGAATAGAGAAGTAATGGCTACCAGACACCCTAGTCTTCCTTCAGTAAGCCCATAAGTATTAAGAAGAGTTAGTTAGCTTCCAAAGAACATCTATAACATAATCTGAAGGATGCCCCCCTCTTTCAGCTCCATACCACTGCCATGCACAAATAAGAGGGGCCGAGTGGAGATTTTACCCAGACTCAGTCATGTTGCTTCCTATGCTGAAACGGACTCTCTTCTATATCAATTTTATATATGATTTCTGTTTTGGCTATTACTCTGTATACAATTTGAATAATATAAGTGCAAAATGTTAATACTAAGATTCCCTACTATATGACTACAAATAGGTCCAGATTAGTATAAATAATGCAACCCACTATTGGTCACATTTATTCAGATTCAAATTATTTGAAGTTATAATTATGTAAAATATGGTGATTGGTATCAGATGCCCAATGGAAATATACAGTGTTCACTCAAATAATGTGACACCCTTCACAATACTACATAATTTAAACTAATCAGAATCTATCTAGCTATATGTTTCCCTTTTCTTTAACTATGCTTTTCCCTTTTTTGCTTTTTGCTCACAAGTTAAAGTTCTAGTGTGATGTTTACTTATCCTTCTTGGTCAAGTTGCTAGTTTTCCATTCAGCTTATCTGGACCTATATAAAAAATGATTGTGAAATCTTACCTGACATTGTGAAAGAAAAGCAGGGTGTGCTTCATTTATATTTGAGGTATCACCTTCTACCTTTCCAAACTGACTTTTTATGTTATAACTCCCAGGTCCTGGTACTCCCTGAAATACATAACGAAAAAAAAAAAAAATTCACTAGCAGTTAAATGAATAGTTAATTATATCTGAACCAAGTTAGTGGGATTTAAAAGCAAATCCCTGCATAAAGACACAGGTACAACTTATTAAAAAGGAAAACCAAAAGAAACTGCCTAGTAGATACCAAAAGACAAAGCACTCTCCAGATGAAGCTTCTGGTCTTCCAGAAACATACCCCTTGCAACTCTGCTGCCCTCTACTGACAAAGCTCAGAAAAAAATTCTTAAATTTAGGTTGAGATAAAATTTAATAATAATTAATCATTTAAAAATTAAAACAATTATCACAATTTTATTTTATAATTTTTTCTCTCTAAAAGGATGTTTTTATTCTATTTTAAAATTTCAATTAATTAGTACAGCTTTTAAAATTCCATAATAAAACTTAAGCAGTATTTCTTTTTTAACTATACCCTTTAGACAATTTAAGGTATTAAGCTTAACTTGGCACTTTATAGTATATAAAAATTGTGATGGAATACTATTGTGCCATAACAAATGATTATAGGGATGGTTTCAGAAGAAAAAAAAAACTTGGGAAAACTTAAATGAATTAGTGCAAAGTGAAGTGAACAGAACAAGGAAAACACTTTTTACTGTAACAATAAGATTGTAAGGATCAACGATGAAAGACTTAGATATTCTGATAAATACAATAAATACAATGATCCAAGATGGCAACAGAGGACCCATAATTTAAAAATGCTATCCATCCCAGAGAAAAAACTAATGAATTGTGTGTACTTTTTTCACTTCTTTATTTTTCTTGGTTTTTTGTTGGGTTGGGTTTACTTGATTTTGGATTTGGGTTTTTGTTTTTGGTTTGTTTTTTTTTTTTTTTGTAACATGGCTAATATGAAAATATGTTTTGCATAACTTCACATATATAGTTGTTAGTATATTGCTTGCCTTCTCAGTGGGTCAAGGAGGAACAGGAGAGAGGAAATTTAGAATTCATTTTTTTTTTAAAAAAAAGCTTTAAGGCAAAAAAAGTAATATTTAGAATTGAATGGGCTACCTCAGGACAGAGATTCTCCTTATTTGAAGTCTTCAAGAAAAGGACAGATGACCACATGTCAAAAATGTTATAACAAAGATTCTTTTTGGGGAGTTGTATTCAGTGGTCATTAAAATCACTTCCAACTTCGAAATTCTGTAAATCAAAATTATAAGTAATTGTTATGGGAATGGGAATCTAAAGATCTTCCCTGCCCTTTGGCCCTTTGATAGGCTTAAGTGACTCTGAGACCCTTCCCTGATTTGAAAATATAGTCTGCCCCCTAATAGGCTGAATTTGGTCACATGGAGCCTGTGGTGGGAGCTTGTTTTTCAGGAATGTCCACACCTTGTTACTTTATGATTGGGCAGTGGGTCCAGAGAATTGTGACATTCTCTGAGCCAGGAGAAAGCTATATATAGCCTGATGTGAGGTTTTGCTTTGGGGCTCACTTTGGGAAGAGTTATGTGATTTGACCAGACAAGACTCTGGGCAGCCATTGAGCCCCCCAGCTTTGAAAACCCAGGTGTTGGCGCTTCCCTCTCTGGTAATTGACTAGGTATGGATGTAATGGTCAGACAGCTAGAAGCCGTGTCTGCTGATCTGTTTCTCTGTCTACCTGTAACTTCTGTTCATATTCTGTTTGTATTCTTTGAAGTTCAGGGTGTTGACTTTTCCCCCTGAACTAGGTAAATGATATATGTTTGATTAAAGTAAGATTGTTAACCCATTTTGAGTTGCTTTCCTTTAGAAAAGCAGATCTAAGAACCTGTGCTAGCAGCCATCCTGGGTATGATAGGGTGCTTGCTGCTACAGTAATCCAAAGGACAATTACCAATAATGGCTTGCACAAAGAAAGTGGCAGAAAATACATCATTAACAATATGTATAACCAGAGAAAGAGGTCAGATAGTCATAGAGCAAACACAAATGGAAGGGGGAATCAGTAAGCTTCTAGTGAAGATGGCTACATCAAAGGTATAGTGCAGCCTGACTCTTTCCTTCAGCAATAATCAAAAGAGCACCAGATAGGACGTTGATGAAAAATCCCAAAAGAAAGTTCAATAAGCTATACTTTATATAGTCTAGGATTGAATAAAAAGATAACTAGAAATTGTAGATGCTAGAAGAAGGATTTTCACAAAGATGTCATTATGAACAGTTTATTGATTAATTGATTGGAAGCCCCAGTCAGGTAGATGCTACTAGCATCAAAACAAGAAAACCTCAGGTAGGACAATAGACCAAGGCAAATCTCTAAGAAAATAGATAGTGTACCAGGGCATTAAAAACCTCACAAACAAAAGCAGAAAAAAAATATTAAACACGTCTTTTACTAACCCTAATGCAAATACATACATATATGTGTGTGTGTGTGTAAATATATATATATATATATATATATATATATATATATTCAATATAGAGCCTTTGAAGAAAACATTTGAAAATCAGTCAATGACTAAATAAAAGATATACTAAAATACTAAATAAATAAATAAATAAATAAAGATATACTAAAATACTAAAGAACTGGTGTTTCAAAAAACAAGTCATAGAAAAAATATTTTTTCATCAAAAAGTGACAGTAAGAAAAACATATTAAAAAAAAAAAACTTTGGGAATGCAGCCAAAGCAACTCTATAGAGGAAAATTTATATCTCTATCTATTCTCATCAACAAAAGAGAAAGAGAACAGATACAGAAATTAAACATGAAACTTTTTTTAAAAAAAGAAAAGCAATAAATTTAAAAATTAAACACAAAACCAAGACCTCTGAAAAATCAAAATACATTTGAAATTGAAAACAAAAAGTCACTGAATTGATAAATGAAACTTAGGAACTTTTTAAAAAATTAATAAAGTAGGTAAAGTGTTAGCTAGTCTGATTTTTAAAGGGAAAGGAAAAGCAAACAGGGAGTATCAAAAAGAGAAGAGAGAAAACTAACAACTGAAAATCAAAAATAAGTAACTTTCAGCAACTTTTTGCTGAATCATATTTTAGCAAAACTCCTGACATGAAATGGATGAATCCTTACAAAAATATAAAAATACAGAGATTAACAGAATAAGAAATAGATCATTTAAATTTAATTTTAAAAACTAGGAATTGAAACTACAATAAATAAACTCAGTGGAAAAAAAAAGCTGAAGATTAGTAAATTCTATTAAACATTGAAAATTCTACCTATCAATTTCCAAATATACCAAAATCTCCACATTCTTAAAAAAAAAACTTCCCTAGATTCCACCACATTCCCAAACTGTCATTATATATTTCTCTTCACTTTACTACACAGACTCCTTGAAAAAGCTGTCCACACTTGCTGCCTCCACTTCCTTTCCTTTCCTCATTCATCAGCTCTATGTACTATATTTACTGGTCTCATTACAAAATTAAATCTGTTCTCTCCAAAGTTATCAGTGATCTTTTATTATATGAAAATTATGTACTTAAAAGGGAAAAGGCATACATTATATAAATTCTCAGTTTCGTGTACAACAATTCTCTTTTCTGTTCTATTTTTTCCTATAGAAGTGCTTGTTTTATTTGGTTCAGAATTTTTTGTTTGTTTGTTTTAAAAAACATAACTTAGGGGATATGCCACGTGTATACTGATAGCCACAAAATGTTTGTTATTGTTGTTGTTGTTTTAAATCATAGGAAGGCCCCAAAATGTTGGATAGATCATCAATGGAGGATTTCTGAAAAGCCATGGCAAAATAACATTCTCGGCATAGGATGAAGAGATGTGGATGGACTACATAATATTATCTACTGAGACACAGATCAACTAAAAATATGAAGTATTGAGGATTTTTTAATTTGAAATTATGGACCTCTCAAATATTTTATCTCTGAAATGGCATCAAGGAACTTTTTGTGAGAATGTACTCCATGATCATATTTTAAAAGTTTAATCTGAATATCACTAATTTCCCCTAAAAAACATATCAATAAATTCATTTAAATCTTAAGTGAACTATGTGGACATGATTTTGTGATTACTACCTCAACATAGCTATATTTCTCCAATTGGGCCAATGATGACATATTTTGGTCTATAAAATTTAATGTTTACTTCCTTTTCCAGTACTAAGGAAAATGATTCTATTCTAATTTCTAAAAATGTACAGTATTAAACAGCCTTGGTTTTTATAATTTTATATTTATTTCTATTATAAATATTATTTAATTATATCATAAATATTAATTAATATATCAATAAATGTATTATTTAATTATATTATAAATATTATTTAATTTATATATTTAATAAGACTCCCCAGAACAAATTCCTATGTGACATTAGATGAGTATGTTATAAAAATTTCTTCAATGTGATTCTTATCTCAGCTATAAATTATTATGATGCCTAGTACCATCTGCTTAAAAAAGAAAATTGTGCTCTTCTCATTCAACACAGAATGTATTTAATGAGGGGGACCCAAATGTATGTAGTACTATAATCAACTAATTACTAATGGTTGACTGGCTATAATTTAATGAGCAGACTTAATTTTGCAGTATATAAAAGATTTTATTTCTAATATGCTCATTTACATAATTATAAAATAAAACTTAATCTGTTCAGAAGGCATAATACGTTGTAAGTTTTTAGTCACCAAAGCAAACTTACTCTATCTATCCAAAAGATTAAATCTTTGCAGCATTAAATCAAATAACAATCATAAGGAAAACTCTATAAACACAAACCAAATGGAAAAGTCATTCAGGACCAATCAATAACCATATCATAAAATGATACTGGGTCTCATATGTTGCACTTACATTATAAGCAATACCAACAGAAAATTAAACAATAAGTGGTACAAAGTACTTTGCTAGATTAATGTTACACCAATTGTCCTGCCATATGTTAACCAGAGAATTGGAAATAAAAAATACTTTTAATTGTGCATCTAAATAGTTAAGCCAAGATAAACAACATCTAAATATGCAAATATTGAAACAGCAACATCTAAATAGGAGCTATGTAGAACTTTTAAAGTCTGTAAAGCACTTGACACATTATCTCTTTGAATCTTCCCAACAATCCAACTGAAGCTGAGAGAAGCTAGGCAATTTGGTCAGGAGCATCAAGTAAATATCTTTTTTTAAGACTAATGGATTTTAAGTGGTTAAATGGAACTGAGTTGCTAGCTTGTTTACTGGCAACTAACAGGCAAAAGAGAACTAATGGGTACTCAAGTCAATACTACTAGGAGAGACATACCTCCAAACCTCTCAGGATTGGCACCTGAGAGTGATATATAGCAGCCCTTTTAGTGGGAGAATAAGACCAGAGCACACTTGATAGGTGACTGCGGTTTTAGTTAAATAGATTACATCTACTAACAATACTGAATTGATAGCTGTTCTCTTTTAATCTTGGGCTGCTCCAGATTAAAATGACTGAATGGCACCCGTGCATCAGCGTTGCTATGAAGATAAGAGACTCATCCCAAGAATCCATTACCATTGATGGTTTTGTGGAGACTTCTGGGAAGAAGATGCCAGAAATGAAGCACACTGGGTTGACAACTGTTGTTCAGGATTCATTCTCCATCACTGCATCATGTGAACTTTTTTTTCAGTTAGCATTTAAGGCAGCCTCTGAATTTTATACTCATTTTGTCTTCCCTACAAGCATCTCATCCTACATAGGGAATCTGTCCCTTCATTACATTTAAAATAGAACAGTTGTTGGAGTAATTACTGTCAGCAAAACTAGCTTAATCTTTTGATCTCATATCCTGGTGATTCTAGGTTTGTATAAACTGCTAAATTTACTTAATGTGAGTGGCTATGTGGGGACATGACTCTGCAACTGTAGTTTGTCAGTCAGGAGAAGGGTAGATTTTTTTCTTTATGTATATAAAGCTAACCCAACAAAGACAAAGGCCTACCCCAACATTGTGGCATTGTTTGAGGTGAGAAGGGGCTATCTTTATACAAGAGATATTGCAAAGGTTAAAAAGGACAGTATTTAATAACTGAGTGGATATGGGAAACAAGAGTGAAAAATGAATTAGTAAAGGAAGACAACTAGATTGTGGGCCTGTGAGACTGAGAGGATGGTGATACCCTCATAGTGAATTACTGGGGACATGTTGAGTCGAGAATATCTTATGGGACATCCAATTTGAGATGTCTAAAAGTCAAAAGTGGAGGTTGAAAGAGAGGTTAAAGCCAGAAAAGCAGAAGTGAGGATCATCTCCATAGATATAATTGAAACCATAAGAGCTGATGAGATCACTAAGTGAAATAGGATAGACTGAGGAAGAAGAGAACCTAGAACAGCCCTGGGGCCAGGGAGGGGGCACTAATGGTTAACAGATAATAACAGATTATCATCTGTTTTTGATTGAGATGACTCTCAATCAAAAGAGGCAGAGGAGTGGTCAGAGAAGTGGGAGGAGAAGCAGGAGAGAACAAAGGGCATGACAACCTAGAAAAAAGAGATATCAAGAATACAGTGACCAACTGTGTCAGAGGCTGATGGTGAAAAAAAAAGGACATTACATCTGGCAATTAATATATTGCTAGCAACTTTGGAGAAAGCAGCTTCAGTTGAATGAGGAGGCTGAAAGCCAAACTGCAAAGATGTAAGAGAGTGAGAGAAAAAGAAATAAAAGCACCAATTGTAGATGAACTTTTAAAGCAATTTAGCCATGGAAGAGAGAAGTACAGGATGACAGCTAGTAGGGGTGGATAATTTAAAATCTCTATTTGGTCTTTTGTTAGTTTGGTATTATGTTAGTTTTATATTTTTGAAAGTATTCTTCTATTTCTTCTGTGTCCACTTTTGCTAGCATATAACTATATAGTAGATTCTGATCATTCTTTTTATTTTTTTGGCATTAGAATTTCACCGTGATCATTTCCTGTTTTGTTGATTTCATTTTCTGGCTTCTTTTTAACTGGGACAAGTTGTCCCCTGAATTCTCATCATCATACTAATTAACTCAGCTTTGGATGTCACAATTTCTCAGCTCCCATAAATCACTAAACACCTCCCAGAGTTTCCTTTTTATAGAGGGCAGAAACTTTCCCACTAACTCTCCACTTCACACCACTTGCTTTGGACTTCAGAGACCTTGATGCACCCTAAGCAGGTTCCCGTTAGGCCCCTTGACCCTTGGTTTCTACCTTCCTTGGATGTGTTGCTTTCTCTCTTGAGATTGCAAGCTCCTTGAAAGCTGAGACTATCTCTTTCTTATTTGTATCCTCTAGAACTTAGCATAGTGCCTGGAACATAGCAGATGTTTAACAAATGTTTCCTGGATTGAACTGGAAATCAGGTTGGCTAAAAATATATTGATTCAGTTTTGCTTATCATTTCTATTATCTTTTTTGTTTCCATTTTCATTAACATATAACTGTATAAGGGTTTTGATCATTCTTTTAATTTTGTCTGGTTTTATGGTGTTTTCAGATGGATCATTTCCTATTTTGTTGATTTGCTTTTCTGCCCTCCTTAATCACACTGGCTTAAAGTTTGTCGATTTTGTTAGTCTTTTCAAAGAAGCTTTTAGTGTTGTATAATAATTGTTCCTATAAGGGTGTTTTTTTTTTTTGAAGGAGAGAGAGCTTTAGCTGAAATTTTTGGTATTCAGCTAAAGCTGAATTTTGGTATTCAGCTAAAGCTCTCTGTCCTTCAAAAAAAAAAAAACCACCCTTATAGGAACAATTATTATACAACACTAAAAGCTTCTTTGAAAAGACTAATAAAATCGACAAACTTTAAGCCAGTGTGATTAAGGAGGGCAGAAAAGCAAATCAACAAAATAGGAAATGATCCATCTGAAAACACCATAAAACCAGACAAAATTAAAAGAATGATCAAAACCCTTATACAGTTATATGTTAATGAAAATGGAACCTCACTATTTAGGATTTCACTGTAAAATTTATTTTTGGTTCTGTGACTTTTGTGCATGCTCCCTGAACTGATTACTAATTTTATTTGTTATGGTCCATAAAAGATGTTTACAGGGGCTGCTAGGTGGCAAAGTAAGAGCACTGGCCTCAGGGTGGGGATGACCCGGGATTGAATCCGGCCTCAGAAAATGAGCACCCACACATAAATAATGACTAGCAGGTGTAACCTTGAGCAAGTTACTTAACCCCAATTGCTTAAAAAAAAAAAGATGTTTATTATTTCTGACTTTTTTACAATTACTTACAATATTTCTGTATCCCAATATATGATCAATTTTTCTAAAAGCCTTATATGGTACAGAGAAATTATATTCTTTAGTTGTCCCATTTAGAGGACACTAGGAGTTTTTAGCTATAGAGTTTCTAGCAATTTTTTTAATTGTATATTTTTCTTTTGTGTATATTTTGATTTAAAGTTATCCCAGACTTAGAAAGGAACATTAGAGTTTCTTGATATTATTGTATTATTGTTTTTATTAAGCATTTTTAAAATTTAAACTTAAATACAAAAATAAGAAAAGAAAAAAACATTACCATGTACACTGTAATATAAAACAATACAGTCCCATTTCAAGAAAGCCTAGCTTTTCTTTGCTTCCTTATAGGTTTTCTTTTGTTCTCTGCTGTGCAATTTTTACTTTATTTTCCCCTCTCCCTCCTCCCACCCCACCCCAAAGAAGCTACAAGCCTCAGGTCCTTCTTACTGCTATTATCTGAGGCCTGTCCAGGGTTCAACCTTGGGCCCTCCTCTCCACAAATAGGGCTCCCTGCCACACTGTCCAGCAAAGGATCTGCCCTGGAACTGAAACCAGGGATTCTGCTCTCCTGCAAGTACCCACAGCCAACAGGCTCCCTATCCCTCTGCTACTGCACTCACCCGGTGTGTGCAAGCTCCTTCTCCCCTACAGCAGCAGCCCAACACATGCCTGGTGAGCACACCTGTGCTTGGTGCCTCTTGACCATAGAAGATGCTTTGACTTTCTCGTACTCAGCTGTCTGATTACCCTGCCTCCCAAGATGAAAGTATTTAAGACTGAAGCTGCTTCCCAACCCCAGCTGCCCCCAGAGTTTATTGTTTGTTAATTCTGCAGAGCTAACTAGGAGGTGTTCACAGGGCCCAACTTCTGCCCCAGGAGATCCAGTTTTTCCTGGGGTCTTCTCCAGTTGTCTTAGGAGAACAACTGCTTTACCCTGACTTTTGTTTATTTCTGTTGCTCCACATTCCCTCGGAGATGATATTCTATCTTTTTTGTGGAGGAAATTTGGAGAGCCAAAAGTTATCTGACTTACTCTGCCATCTACCCAGAATCCTCAATCCTCTCCCTGTATTAACATTTATATCTTCTTATTTTTCCTTTATAAATTCAGATGCTAAGACAAATGTCTTATAATTTTAATAGAAATATAATTTTAATAGAAATATTGGTTTATTGTCTATGTTCCTTTTCAAGATAATGTTTTATTATTTATCTTTGTGCTATGAATTATAAGGTTTTCCTTAGTCTGATTGCATGCCTGAAACTCTATGTACACTCACCAGCCAATCAAAAAGGTTCCTTTTCCATAAGGAAAGAGTCATACCTACTCATTCTCTGAAATTCCCAACAGGATTATATTTGGCAGAACACACAATGCATGCTCATGAGGACTAGTCTTTCGTGGGCCAGTTCAACATCATATGTTGTTCCAAATTCCTGACTTCCACATATGTGTGGCAAGTATTTAACTTTGAAAATTTTGAGCATGTGTGCTTATAAACAGTCAATCAACAAGCACTGTTCAATTTTTATTCTATGCCAGAAACTGTGATAAGGGCTAGAAATACAAAAAGAATGAAAAAACAGAATGTGTACTCAAAGAGCTTACATTCTAATATATAGGAGATACATACAGAATAGAAGGAAACTAACCTTATAAGGGAAAAGACTAGCAGTTGTGGAACCTGGGAAAGGCCTTCTGAACAAAGTGGCATTTGAGATAAATTCCCTAAAACATTTTTCTTTTGTCTTTGCTGCCATCTTTCATATTATAAAATATAATTTGGTAGAGCATTAGATTCATAATTAATTTTATGAATATTTATTTTATTTAGTTCAAATAAATTTTATTTAGTATGAATAGCCTGTGTGCAAACCACTATGTAATAGTTTAGGAATGGTTCTATTGGGTGTTATGGGAATGGGAATCTAAGATCTTCCCTGACCCTAGGCCCTTTGATGGGCCTAAGTGACTCTAAGAACCTTCCTTGATTTGAAAATATACTCTGTCCCCTAATAGGCTGAATTTGGTCACATAGAGCCTGTGGTAGGAGCTTATTTTTCAGGAATGTTCATACCTTGTTACTTTATGATTGGGAAGTGGGTCAAGAGGGTTGTTACATTCTCTGATCCAGGAGAAGGCTATATATACCCTGATGTGAGATTTTGCTTTGGGGCTCACTTTGAGAAGAGTTATGTGATTTGACCAGACAAGACTCTGGACAGCTACTGAGCCGCCAGGCTTTGAAAACCCAGATGTTGGTGCTTCCCTCTCTGGTAACTAACTAGGGTATGAATGTAATGGTCAGACAGTCAGAAGCCGGTCTGCTGATCTGTTTCTCTGTCTGTTTGTAACTTCTGCTTGTAACTTGTTTGTATTCTCTGAAGTTCAGGGTGTTAACTTTTTCCCTTGAACTAGGTAAATGACATATGTTTGATTAAAGCAAGATTGTTAATCCATTTTGAGTTGCTTTCCTTTAGAAAAGCAGACCCTAGGTATGCTAGGGTGCTTGCTGCTACATTGGGTTCAAAATGTGCTTTAGAATTTTCTTAGATAAGAGTTTGGATTTTTTAAATAATGAGATTAATAGAGGTGGTTTGCCAATAGAGTTTGAGAGAAAAAAAACTTGAATGACAGTGAAGTATTGATGAACAATAATCAAAGGAAAGTATGCAATATATAGGCTGCTAAGAGAATGTCACAAGATTTTATACTCTCTTGGGGAATGTTCCCTATGTGCCCTATGCTTTTTTACATATTATTATTAATCTAGATAGAAAATAACAGAGAAATCACAAGAAGCAATCATGACTTACTGGTTCCTGAGCTGGAATCCCAGAAAATGATTTGGGTACTTAGAACCAGCTATAAGGAATTAAGTTGCTCTGGAAATTGAAATGGGTCAGAGAAAGCAGAAGACACATCTAATCATATAATCACCCAAAGCATAAGTAGGGGGAAATAAAAGACTTCTTAAGAGAGAAAAATTGGGAAAAATTGCATTATAAAATGATGGATTTAGAAGGAGAAGCCTATCTTACTTGCAACAAGATGGTTGTACTGCTTTAGATGTTTTTGTATTCTCCATATATAGTAGCATTTATATATAGATGTTTGTACTATTATCTTGATAAAAAGTTCATTTTTATATAAAAAGAAATATTTAAAATAAATATAGTACCATCTTCTGAGCTACTCCCCCAACTTCCATTTACATTCAAGATTGGGTCCTCAAAGAAGAGCTTCTATCTCAGGTTCTAAGGGTAACCCTTAGGAATGTATTTGTAAAGTTATAGCTCAAGAACCCCTACCATGCTCATCATTTACAATCAGTTAATAGACACAATTAACTCTTAGCAAAGGAATTTATTATCATGGCAAAGTAAGACATAGTTGCTACAAAACATTTCCCTCCATAAACCTGGAGGGCATTCTCCCACAAATACAAACATCATATATGGAAATAGTAGGCATACAGAGTACAGTGGTAATAAGGAACACATGTAGGATATGTGTAGACAAAGTAGTCTCAGAACCCCTGCTAGTGTAGGACCTGAACACTTTCCTCTCTTCAGAGAGTCCTCCTGCAGTTCCCCTTAAGTGCTAAGTTCTCCGCCTCGCTCAGCTGGGTTCCCAATGTCTGTTCCTTTCCATGATTTCCAGGGCTAGATCTCTCAAGTCTATAGACCTCTCAAGTCTATAGACACCTCTCTTCTCTGCAGCCATAGTTCCTATTTCTCAAAGCTTCTTCCTCCCTCGAGTGATGGTTTCTGTATCCCTTTCCATCTGGAGTGTGAATCTCTGCTCCCTGAACATTCTCAAATTGATGAATTCTTGAGTAGCTAGATCGAGGTGTTTCCCTCTGTGAAAGTCCCTGCTAGACCTCATGGCAGGCAGGAGTGGGGATTAGGAGAAATTCCCTCCCTTCTCACTGTAAGGGTTTGTTCCATGGGGCACTTCTGAGCCTGAACTTCCACCTTGAATTTCCCCCAAGAATTACATACTTAAAACCTTGCAAAGATGTATCTTAATTCTGTCTGTATAATGATGTTATTCTCTTTAATACTATCTTCCCCCTAAAAGGGTTGGGGGGAGGCATTTATACTTCATAAAGTTAATTACCAGGTTTGGTTCTAAATTTACAACTAGTTTAACACCCTGTTACCATATTAGAACTTCATCATCTGTGACTAAATTCTGCATGCTATCAATAGACTTGGAGGGGGAAATTATACCCCCTTTCTCCTTTATGGAAATATATACAGGTTTTTTTCTTTAGAAAAAGAAATATTTATTGGTCTGTGCTATTCCTGCATCTCTCAGTAATCCATGCTTAAGCAAAACCTGGTAGGCTTATATCACAAAAATATACTACTTACAAGTAGCAAACCTGTGAGGGATACAGTACAAATAGATTTTAGAAGTGAAGTTCTGAAGGAAGCAGTAACTTCCATAATCAGAAAGCTAATAAATTTGAGGGAGGAATCAAGCAGAAGTCTCTACACTCTTAAGTTCAGAACCTCATGCTGGCTATGCGGGATTGTGCGGGGTTGTGCGGGGAATACAAATACAAAACGAAAAAAGCACTGGACCTAAATCTTATGATGCAAAGAAAGACATAATACCTGTCTTATAATGTATTTCTAGTCCTTTGTTTCTACTTCTTTCTCTCAATAGCACCAGGAAGCCAGATAATCTGTTTCCTTTACAACGCCTAAACAAACTGTGGAGAAATGCAGGCAAAAGAAATACTGATTTCACTATTTGGAGATATTTTTTGAGGGTAGACCCTTCAATCCATCTGAAGGTATAGTATATGTAAAACAAATCCTTTTACTTGTTTTAATAAAGTAAGCAAGGTCAATGAGATGATGTATGATTTTTAAATAATTTCATTTCACTTATAAGACTTTGGAGTTAATCTTCAGTTTTTCGGATTTCCTCTTTTTCTCCTGATTTGCATGTAAGGACTGACCAATAAATATCCAAGCTTGGATGCAGACTTCTTAGTGAATTATATACAGCAGACACAGATATTAATTGCCTAATTCCAGTCAAATATGTGGAGGCCGTTTCTAGCTATACATGAATAAATTCCAGTCTCTAGACCCCCATCCTTCCCGGTGGCAAGTGAGGCAGAACAGTTCTGAGTTTCTAGGTAAGAAGGAGAGCCATGTTATCTCTTACTCAGACTGACTATGCACATCTTGCCTATTTCTTTTGTGTTCAACCTTTCTAAATTTTAGGTGAGGGAATATACAGATGAAAAGGAGCTCAGTTAAAGCAATCAAAAGTCAAACTAGCACCGATGTTAGTAACCGAGTCTAACCAATCAGTAATGCCTGGGAAAAGAGGAAAAGTCTGTAGGCAGTCATTCAAAGACAGCAGAAACTTCAAAGATCATAACTACTTATGATGGATGAAAATCCTGGCTATGAAATTCTTGAAAGGCAATAATAATCCTCAGAGCCCAACAGGGCTGGAGAAGTTTTTGAAGATTACTCAGAAGGGAAAAAAAAGGACTTTCAGGGCCTGTTACTGGAAAGTATAGCCAGTCCACACTTTCTCCACACATGTGAATTATTACCATTGTAAGGCAGGAGCCCATTCTGCCCAGGTACTTTGTGCATACATGATCTTTCCTATGGTGCCCCAGGGCACCACTATCTTCTAAGTCACCCAGACTCACAACGTAGTTATCCTTAACTCCTTACTTACATGTACCCAATATATAAATTTTGTTAATAAGTCTAGGCATTTCAGCTTCACATCATCTCCTCTGCATGTCTCCTCTCCCCTCCCATGCTGCCACTCTGGTACAGGTCCTCATTAGCTTATACCTGGACAATCAGAATAGCCTACTGGTCCACCTCCTTATCTTGAATTTCTCCTCACTCCAAACCATCCTCCAAGCACCCCCTGCCCTAATTTAATAAATTCTAGTGGTTCCCTATTACCTCTAATATCAGATATTATTTTTTTGTTTGGCTTTTAAAGTCCTTCACAAACTGGCCTCTCCCTACATTTCCAGTCTTCTTCTACCTTACCCCTTTCCACACACTACGATTTCGCAACATTGATTTTCTTGCTGTGTCTCCCATGTGACAGTCCATCTTCCAAATACGTGCCTTCCCCCTGCCTTTCCTCCACCTTCAACTCCTCAGGCTTGCCCCTTGAATGCTAAGGGAATCACTTCTTAGTCAGTGGGATTTGGGGGAAATGTCCAGAGGAGGTGCTATGTGCATTTTAGAGGCAGAATGGTGTAAAAACAGAAAAATGACTTGGGAGAAAGACCTGCACTCAAGTTCTGCCTCTGACATAAACCAGCTATATGACTTAACCTCTCAGTGACCTAGAAAACTCTCTAAGCCTATAAACAGCAGGAAAGGTGCCCAGTTACACTATTCTAGGACATCCCCTCATCTGAGAATTCCCATTCCAATGAAATCATGAGTCTAGTATTTATCTCTATCCAATTAACTCATACATACTAGGTTTGGTAGCTATTTATTTCTCTAGGTTTCAAATAAATTTGTCTATTTTTCCCCTAAAAGTTCTCTCATTATGGTTAGAAAAGGGATTATATTTAAGTCCCATATGAGAACTGGGTTCCATGTCTTAAATCAACCCACCATTGCTGAAGCCTCTAAGGCTAGGCATGCCCATGAAGCCAAGCACCATAAAGAGAGGGCTAAGGGCAGAAATGAGATGAGAGAATGGAATGATAACCCTCAACAGACTTTAACCAGGCATAAAAACAATCATCTATGCCAGCGGCTGTTCTTGAGCCCAATTCCACCATTCTATTAGCTATGAGCCAGCTGTAGTGAGATGTAGTTAGCATTCTCTATTAGTATCACCCTTGGGATCTGGCAAGTACCAGATAGTTCCTAGATTAGCTTAGACCAGAACTGCAGAAGAATCGGTGGCTGAGAAAAGAGTGATATTAGCTACACTGAGGTTTGCTAGATTCTGCATTGGGGAATTTTTGCTGATTCTCCAGTTGTGACAGAGACTAAATCTAGTCTTCTTAGCAATGTTGTAAAACTCCTGGGTTCAGAGCATAACTATATACTGCTTAGGGCTTTCTGAGCCTAAGAGAAAAAAAACTACAAATAGACAATCTATTTCAAATTGGTGTTTTCATTGTATTTATTTTATATAAAGACTAAAAAAAATATGCATTGATGCATATCTGTTTGCATGTGTGCTGACTCCATTGGGCCAAGATCATGTGACTAGGACTCCATGAAATATAGCAGATCCAGAAAGGATTTTGGATTTTCCAGTAAGTGGACTGCAGAGCAATTCTGTTGGGGCAAATGCACACTAATCACATCCCTCAGACCAATAAGAGAAGTTCAGTCCCTCGGGAAGAGGTTGAGCTAGAGAAAGCTTGGGAAGTGTGGCACTTCCGAAGCATTCCCTATAGATTTTTTTTTTTTGCTTTTTGGAGGGCAATTGGAGTTAAGTGACTTGCCCAAGGTCACACAGCTAGTAAGTGTTAAGTGTCTGAGCCCGGATTTGAACTCAGGTCCTCCTGACTCCAGGACCACTGCTCTATTCACTGCTCCACTTAGCTGCCCCCATTCCTTACAGATTAAGGGCTGTGTAAAAGCAAAAGGAGGAACATGTACTTCCAGAACCCTGATTCTTTTGGAGAAGTGAATGAGATCAGTGGTGAATAACATAATCAGACAGTTAAATAATGAACTTCGAATATGTTTATAAAAGGCAGATTCACAAATGGTTAGTTACGAAAAATACAAGTATATTCGAATCACACTTAAACATTCAAGATCCTAAATTGTGATCTTCTCTCCAATAACCACAATCCCAGATGGCTGCACTCTATCTATGACCCACTCTATCAATTCCTACTTGAACCTCATTTTTATGATCATAATGAACTCTAGACCTCTGAACTCTAATTCATATGTTAGTTCATATATATTCATATATCCAACACCGATACTCTCTAGTCAAACACTTCAACATATGCAATGGTCTATAATTCATAATTTTAGTCTTGGAAAGTTGAGTTTTGATATATATATATATATATATATATTTAGATCAGGTACATACTAATGCTAGGTCAAGAAATTATTAGTAAGCCTTTGTTTCAAATTATAGATAGCATACTTCTTCCTTCTGCTTCCCATTTCATAGTAATAACTGATTTCTACACAATTTATAACAAATCCTGATCTGTAATTAGCTTTTATAGGCAATTATACATGCACATATATTTATATTTGATTGTACTCTGTATCTAAAAAAGGCATTGTAGTATAATTGGATAGAAATCTGGTGTCAAAACTAGGTATGCCTAGGTTCAAGTTTTGCCCCTGACACACTCTAGTGGTGTGACCCTAGCTAAGTTACTTAGCCTCTCAGTGCTCTAGGCAAATCTTTAAAACTCTAAGTTGCATAGAAGGTATTGATCTACATTGGTGGAGGGAGTTTCCTCATCTGGGAGTCCCCTAGAACAAAAAAATCACAGATCTGTTCGCTATTCCTATCCTCATCTTGTGTTTAGTTAGGTATTTGATATGCGGTTGCCTTCTAAACTGTATTATATATTTATAGAGACATATCCTATTACTTTGCAGAACTTTGCCTGCATGCCCATCTGGTTGTCTAGAAAAAAGAGGAAAACAATACTTCCTTTCCTATTGATTAAGGTTACCGAATACCCAGACATAAACTTTATGTGGAATTACCATAAAGGTGGTAATTTAGCACTGGGGGACTCTGTGGAAAGAACCAAATCATGACTGAAATAAGTACAAGTTAAGCTTCACTGTCTAATGCAACTTTTCCTTCAAGAGGGTACATGGCTTTTGGCTCACAAAGTTGCTATATTTCCTAGTTAGTTGAATAAGCCTATTATGTGCCCAACTGCTAAGTAAACAAAAGACTATTCTATTCCCAGAATCTCCAGCAAATGATTCAGTTCTTGTGGTGAGTGGCCAAATAATTCATTTCTCCAAACTCTAAAATAAGTTAGTACCACAGACTGAAACAATAAACTTCTCACTACCAAGTCATTCAATAACTGAAACAACAAACTTCTCACTACCAAGTCATTCAATAAAAATGTATTATACACTTACTAAGAGATCAGCTTTGGGGTTTTTGTTTGTTTAGATTTCTGGTCATATTGTTGGTAGTAGTAAAGAAACCAAAGGATAATGAAAGACAAGAAGAGAAAAAGAAAAAATGATGAAGGGGGCTAAGAAGGGAAAGGATGGGATAAAGATTACAAGTGGAAAGGATGGCATTGGCAAAATCAAAGGGCCACTTCTTCCAAATCTGTACAACCTTCAAATCCTTTTTTCACTGACATTTCACTCTCAGTAATTCCCTCCATTTACTATCTCCACCTGCTAGAGAAAATCACGAAACCACATTGAATGGATCCACCAAAAATTCATGTCATTTAATCTGAATTGGTCCCTTGCTACTGCTTAGAAATTCTTTTATTCAACTTACATTGACTCTTTATGACATTCCTTATAGCAGCTGTTTCAAATCTTTTCAGTTTTCTTCAAAATACACAATAGCATCCCTCTACTCTCAAGCAGAAAACATATCCTTTTATTGGACTAACATCATGCATTGTCTCTGTCTTGACAAAATGCTAAAATTTTGGGAAGGCAGGATAAGTCAGATAAATCGCCAGCTTTGAGGCAACTAACTGGTAGTGTAGCGGATATCATACTAGGCTTTAAGCTAGGAAGACCTAACTTGGAATTCAGCCTAGAAATTTACCAACAAGTGACCTTGGGCAAGGCACTCTGCCTCAGTTTCCCCCACTATAAAATGGGTAGAATTACACCTACTTCATAGGATCGTTGTGAGGATCAAATGAAGTAATATTTATAAAGAGCACTTAGCACAATGCCTGGCACATAACGTACTAGCTAAACACTTATTTCCTCTCCTTGCCACCTCTACCTATGCATTATCTTCTTCATCAAGATATAGAAAGGCTTGGCTAACATCTCCAATACTGTACTTAGTTAATGGTCTATTTATATCTCAGCCTTTCTTTTCCCCGAGGGAGATTACTGCTGCCCTACCTCTCCCCAGAACACTGACTTAACCACTGGCATGGGCCACTTCTCCCTGAGGGGATTTACACACACATACTGAACTAAAGTGGAAAGAACACTGAGGCGGGGAGGCCCATACAAGACCTTTCTGATAAGCTAAGCAAGAAGTGATGAGGACCTGAGTTTAAAATAGTGGGCTTTCCGAGTACAGGCATGGAACCAAAGGGGAGGAATGTTATGAAGAGAGAAATGCCAAGATGTGACAACAGATTAGAAGTGAGGGGCAGTGAACATAAAGTGTTATTGTTCTATTGCTCTATCATTCACCCATGTCTGGTTCTTCGTGACCCCATGACCAAAGCAAACCACGCCCTTCAATGCTCCACCATCTCCCAAAATCTGTCCATGAGACTATCTATCCATCCCATCTTCTGTTGTCACCTTTTCCTTTTGCCTTTACTCTTTCCCAATATCAGAGTCTTTTCAAATGAATTCTGTCTTCTCATTATGTAGCCAAACAGCTTAATTTGGCAGCACTCTGCTTTTCTTATAGTTCAACTCTCATAGTCATGCACTGCTACTGGAAAAAAGTTCTGACTATGGACCTTTGTTGATAAGATTATGTCTCTGCTTTTTTAGTATACTGTCCAGATCTGCCATAGCTTTCCTTCCAGGAGCAAGTGTCTTTTAATTTCATGGCTGCAGTCACTGTCTGCAGTGATCTTTGAGCTCAAGAATATAAAATCTGACACTGATTCCATTCCTTTTCCCTGTATTTGCCAGGAATTGATGGGACCAAGATCTTAGTGAAGTGGGGAATGGTAAAAAGTACCAAACAACACTGAGATTACAAACCTGGGACACTAGAAAACTAGTAGTATCTTTGACAGACATAGGGAAGTTTTGAAGAGAAGAAGGTTTCAGGAGGAAGATATGTTTTGGACAGGACAATCTTTAGATTGAGATGTCTCCAAAATATCCCATTCAAAATTTCCTTTAAACATATGGAACTGAAACTCAGTGGATATATAAATCTGGGAGTATCTTGAATAAAGATGATAATTAAACCCATGGGAGAAGATAGGGTAAAAAATAGAGTGTAGAGAGAAAAGAACAGAGCACTTAGAGTATTTCCACTTGGGAAACACCCTCAGTTGGGGAAATTATATGAATGACAAGGAATCCATACTTCCAACATCCTCCTTTGTTTCTAGTTCTTTGCTATAATTTTTGTACCTATAAGCCCTTTATCTTTTATTTGGGGGGTGGAGGTGGTGAAGTGGGATATATAGACCTATTTGTAGTATCACTGGGTCAAAGAATATGTGAGGTTTAGTGCCGTTTTGGACATTAGTTAAAAAATGCTTTTCAGAATAGCTGACCCAGTTTACAGCTCCAGAAAGTGTACCAATATACCTGTCTTCTAGCCACTCCTCCATCAACTGTCATTTTTCTTTTATTGTCATCAATGACAAAACTAATGGGTATGAGGTGGAGTCTCGGAGTTGCTTTAATTTGCATTTCTCTAGTTTTTAGTGATTTGTAGCATTTTTCATATAGTTAATAGTTTGGATAGTTTTCCTTTGAGAACTAAATTTTCATATCTTTTGACCATTTATCTTTTGGGAAATGGGTGTAATATATATTTAAATCAATTTAAATAAGCATACGTCTTACATATCTCCTTTTTCAGAGAAACCAGGAGCAATTTAAAGAAACAAGACCAAAATCACAATCATTATGAAAAAAACAGGCAATTGGGCAGTGACTTGCATCAAGTGTGTAATTTTTGTACTTCTATCTTAGCCAAGTGACTGTTATCTGTGTTCCAATCCCACTCCTTTTGCCTCTGTCTCTGACAGAGAGATGACCCTTCTAACCTTCTAGAGGTATATGTGGCTCATCCCTTCCCATTTTTTCCAGAAGAATGCATCCCCAGTCATTCTTCCCACCTCCTACCTCAAATCTTCAACCCCTCCTACCATACTCCCCAACCTCTCCCTGTCATCCTCACCCTTCCCTCCTGCTCTCAGAAGTCAAAGCCTCCCTCCTCACTGAAAACCTTTCACTAGACTCTATCATTCCCTCAAGCTCTCATCCTATGTCTTTCCTATCTCAGCCAAATCCCTCAAAAAGTTGTCATTTCCTCTCTTCTCCTCATCCCTCCACCCTTCGTGATCTGATTTTCAACCTTATCACTTACTTGAAACTGCTCTTTGTAAAGTAACAAGCAATTCCTTAATTATCAAATCTGCTAGTCTTTTCTCACTCTTCAACTTTCTCATCTATCTGCTACAACTGACCCTAATGAACATCTCCTTCTCCTAAATATTCCCTCCTCTCTGGGCTTTCATGACACTACACTCTTCCCAATCTCCTTTGAAGGATCATCATCCACTTCATGCCCCCTAACTATAGGTGTTTCCCTCTTCCCTAATCCCTCTATATTTTCTCTCTTGGTAACCAAATCTCTATGCAGAATCCTCTAAGATATAGAAATAGGAATATCCAATTCCAAGTTTTCTCTGCAACTTTTATGCCATATTACCAATTATCTCAAACTGGACATCCTAGAGACATATTAAACTCAGCATGTCTAAAACTGAACTTATTATCACCCCCCCACACACAAATTCTCCCCTCTTTCAAACTCTTCTGATGAAGGTAAAACCCTCCTTTTTGTTGTCAGATTTGCAATCTGGAATGAACCTGAATTCTCACTCTTTCTCATTCCACATAACCAATTAGTTGCCAAATGTTACTATTTCTATCTCCAGAACATGGCTAAGTACTACAGATACAAAAACAATGGATGAAATAATTGCACACTGTAAAGCAGTGGACCATATAGCAGGAATCATAAATATCGACTGATGACACCTGTACAAAATACTGGTGTTTGTCTTACAATCTGACAGGTAGAGTTTTAATTTAAAACCAACCCAAAGCTTGGGAACTTGTCAGCTTGTTCAGAATTATTTTAATTTTTTCACAAAATCCAGAAAAACTTAATGTCAAAATAAATACCTACAGTTTTATCTGCACATGTGTAATCCTATGCTAAAGGTTCATTATGCAAATTATTTCATGATTTTTGCTTCTGTTACCACTTATAGATTGATAACCACAATTCACACTACATGCAGATTCAACTAGTTAAGTCAAAAGAGAAGATGAAGAATATTACATTTAATTTTATGTATCTTACTATGTGATGATTGTCCTACTATGTAATTCACTTACTTTTCTGGCACCCAATTTTCTTTGGTATAAAGTGTAAGTAAGGCCGTCATACATATACCTGAATATCAGTCACCTTTGATGGATACTAGCTTCATCTGTCAAAAGCACGATACTTGTCATTTAATTTAAGTATAAATCATCTAAATAATTTATTAGCCTTGAAGGCTGATAACTTCACAAGAAGACATGCTTGACAGGTAGAAAATGCAATTCAGCCTGACCCCCACAAATGGAAAATTCATTAGTGTGTCCGATGAAGGGATATAAACAGATATGAGTACAAATGTCACTCCTCAAAGTCTAGGAAAAATAGATGAAAGAAACATATTAATATTCATTCAGTTCAGCAAAGAGTTGACATCACATTCCTTCACAATATATATCTTCATCTGTAGAAACTGTGAAAAAGAAAGCAGAAATGATAACAAATATGTTCACTACTTTGACTAGACCAACTATTAATGATGCTTTTCTAGAACTAAGAAGAAACACCAGACATAAATCACTTTCACTATATTAAGTATAAAATGCAGGTTTTAAGAAAGACCTTTATTGCCAAATTCATTCTCTGTATCAGTGACCAAACAACCGACTGCTTTATTTATCCCCAACCATGTTAATTCTGACAATCAACATCAGTTACAATACTCTTTATTAAATGCACAAAATATATTCAGCAACAAGACATGATCCAATTCTTGTTAAGAGTTTAGCATTTATGGATGACAGAAGGCCAGATTCAAGCTTGACCTCACCAATTATCTAGCTATGCATTCAGGAAATGTTTCTACTTCACCCTAGAGCAAATCATTCATTTTTCAGTAACCTAAAACAATCAGCCATGTTTTCCCAAGAGTCACCACTACTCCTTCATGTTTGTTCCAACAGTGGCAAAAGTAACGTTCCATTCCTGATTGTTAGCTGCAACAAGATGGATAGACGCAGAATCCCTGCCTAGGGAGAGCACTGGGTGAAAGCAGCAACACTGTAAGGCCTTCCCATGTAATCTCTAAAAAAAAAACTGGTGAATGTGGCCCCACATTTGGAACAAAAGTTCAAAAACCAATACCACCTCTGCCACATCTACAGTAGGAGGGACCATTTTAGAACATTTACCCAGAGTCTTAATAGATGGAGGACCTGGTTGAACTTCACTTATTTGCCCCAGAGATCTTTTATTTCTGGTGACATAAGTGCATCAATATTAAGAAATGTTTTTTTTTTTTCCTGTTTACCTTCCCATGCTTCTCTTGCTTCTTGTATTTGAAAGTCAAATTTTCTGTTCAGCTCTGTTTTGTTTTGTTTTTTTATCAAGAATGCTTGGAAGTCCTCCATTTGACTAAATGTCCATATTTTGCCCTGAAGTATTATACTCAGTTTTGCTGGGTAGGTGATTCTTAGTTTTAATCCCAGCTCCTTTGACCTCTGGAATATCATATTCCAAGCCCTTTGATCCCTTAATGTAAAAGCTGCCAGATCCTGTGTTGTCCTGATTGTGTTTCCACAATACTCAAATTGTTTCTTTCTGACAGCTTACAATATTTTCTCCATGACCAAGGAACTCTGGAATTTGGCTATGATATTCCTAGAAGTTTTCTTTTTGGGATCTTTTTAAAGAAGCAATCAGTGAATTCTTTCGATTTCAATTTTACCCTCTGGGTCTAAAACATCAGGGCAATTTTCCTTGAGAATTTCTTGAAGGATGATTTCTAGGTTCTTTCTTTAATCATGGTTTTCAGGTAGTCCAATAATTTTTAAATTATCTCTCCTGGATCTATTTTCCAGGTCAGTTGTTTTTCCTATGAGATATTTCACATTGCCCTCAATTTTTTCATTTGTTTGGATCTGTTTTATAGTATCTTGATCTCTCATAAAGTCATTAGCTTCCATCTGCTCCAATCTAATTTTGAAGGAATTATTCTCTTCAGTGAGTTTTTGAAATTCCTTTTCTATCTGGGCAATTTGGCTTTTTAAGGCATTGCTTTCCTCATTGGCTTTTTGGGTCTCTTTTGCCATTTGAGTTAGTCTATTTTTTAAGGTGTTATTTTCTTCAGTGTTTTTGGGTCTCCTTTAGCAAGCTGTTAACTCACTGTTCATGATTTTCTTGTATTATTCTCATTTCTCTTCCCAATTTTTCCTCCATGTCTCTTACTTGATTTTCAAAATCCTTCTTAGTGGGGGCTAGGTAGTGCAGTGAATAGAGCACTGGCCCTGGAGTCAGGAGGACCCGAGTTCAAATTTGGCCTCAGATACTTAACACAAAAACTAGCTGTGTGATCTTGGGCAAGTCACTTAACCCCAACTGCCCTACCTTCCCCCCTCCAAAAAACAAACAAATCAAATAAAAATCCTTCTTGAGCTCCTCCATGATCTGTAACCAATTCATATTTTTCTTGGAGGCTTTCATGCAGGCGTTTTTACTTTGTAGTCTTCTCCTGGTTCTATGTTTTTCCCAAAAAAGGATTCTACATTCTGATTGCTTTTCTTCTGTTTGCTCATCTTGCCAGCCAATTACTTGATTTTTGAGTTCTTTGCCACCGTAGGACTCTGCTTCCAAAGTGTAGAAAGTTGTGTTCCAAATTTCTGGAATTTTCACAGTTGTTGTCACAGCTATGAGGAGGACACCCTCTCTACAGCCACCACAAGCTCTGGCACCATAGCATTCCTCACTCCAGGACCACCACCCAAGACTGTGACTCAGATCCAAACAGCTGCCACCTCTGCTGCTTCAGAGACAGGGGACAGACTGCCTTCTTCTCTTACCCAATTCCCTACTGCCCTTTTACTTTCTCTTTTGTGTTTATGGGTTGAGAAGTCTGGAAACCACCATGGATGCTAGTGATTCACTCTCCTGAAGTCTGCTCTGGCCAGTCTGGGCCACCACAGTCTGGGCCAGCACAGCTCACATGGGGCTGTGCTCAGCTCCCAGTCTGGTGTGATAGACCCTTCCTGTCAGTCTGCCAGGCTGCCTTCAGGAGGAGATTTGGTTCTCTCTGTCACTTTGTGTAGCTCTAAAATTTGCGTAGTTATTTTTTTACAGGTATTGGAGTTGGTTGGAGCAGGAGTTCAAGAAAATTTCTGCTTTTATTCAACCATCTTGGCTCCACCTCCCCCCCCCAGAAATTTTAAAACAGAAATAAATGATTTATAGTGATGCTAAAAACACAGATTAAGTACTTAACTGAGTAAGACCTGATTTAAAATGTCAATTCTGCTCCTAATTAGACACGTTACCATAAGCAAGTTTCTTCATCATTAAAATGGAAATAATCATATCTATACTACCTATCCCTTACCTGACATTGTGAGGAAAGTGATATATTCATAAGTTCTTTATGTAACTTACTAAGTGATGATTGTCCTACTATGTAATTCACTTAATTTTCTGGTGCCCAATTTTCTTCAGTGTGAAGTAGAAGTAAGGGGGGCAAATACCTGAATATCGGCGACCTTTGATGGATACTAGCTTCATCTGCCAAAAGCATGATGCTTGTCATTTAATTTAAATATAAGCCATCTAAATAATTTATTAGCCTTGGAGCCTGATAACTTCACAAGAAGACATGTTGACAGGTAGAAAATGCGATTAGTCTCTAAGCTTTTAAATATCGGATCCACATTTAAATTTTACAGCATCATTTTTTCAACAACATCAGTATGATGTAGTATATGTAATCTGGATACAGCAGAAGTTTTATAAGTTAAAATAAAACTCTGAATAAAGAAAATCAAAATAACCACAACCCTCAGGTTGCTCTGGGAGAATGGCACAAGGGAGAAAAGCACTGGCTCTGGCCTCAGGTAGTGACCACTTGGCTACTCCATGATCTTGGGGACGCTATCTCACCCCTCTGGGACTCCGTCACCTGTAAAGTTAGGAGGATGGACTCCAGGACCTTTTAGATCCCTTCCACTCAAAATGTCCAAGCCTGTGAACCGCTCCAATCCTTTGACCACATCTCTATTACAGAACAGCTCTTGTTCACACATCTGGATAAGCTCCTTGCTCTTAGACCTTCATCAGAGAAGCTTGCTGCCAAGATTTTTCCCCTAGTTAACTATTTTTCTTTTAATTTTTAATTTTAAGTTGTTTTTGTTTGTAAAAAAAACTCTTTAACTGTATGTAATCACAAATAACCAACTTGCCTTCTGTGATCCTCTTTTACCACTTATTGAGTCATGAATTGTCCCCCTGTTCATAGCTGTGAAAAGTACTGACTTCCTTTCTCCTTAAATTTATCTATGATAAAACCATTTACATCTAAGTCATGTATGCAGCTGAGGCTTATCTTTATATATGGCATGAGATGTCAGTCTAAGCCAGGGACTCTTATAAACCTGAAATCCTTTAACTATTTTTAAAAATATTTTGAAAAATGCATTTCCATAAAATTGGTTTCTTTTGTAATCATATTCATAGATAGACAGACAGACAGATAGATATAGATATAACTTTTATACAATTTAAAACATAATCTGAGGTAAGACCATAGGCTTTGCCAGGTTGCCAAACTGATCCTGACAACTAAAAGAATCACTGATCTAAAGCTAAATTCTGCCAAACTGCTTTCCAGTTACTTAAGAAGTTTTTGTTGAATGGTGAATCTCTTCAGTAGTTAGGGGTCTTTGGGTTTATTGAATACTGTAATGCTGTGTTCATATGTTTCTATGGTTTTTTTTTTTTTGCTTTGTTGTTTTTTACCTAACCTAGCCACTGACCAATTCTGCTATTTTTTTAATCAGTAGTTTCAGTGACTACTGCTATTTAGTGTAGTTTGAAATCTGGTACTACTAACCCCCCACCTTCCTAATTGTTATCATTATTTTCCTGTAGACTTTTAACTTTTTGTTCTTCCAGATTAATTTAGTGAGTACTTTTTTTCCTAGCTCTATTATACTTTAATAATTTGACTAGAATGGTACCAAAGATGGTAAAGCAAAAATGTTATCTAAACCCAAATTTTGCTTAAAAAGGGATTTTTAAAAAAGAATTAAAATACTCAATAATATAACAGCAAATGTTAGAGCAAAGTCAAAAGACTACAGAATTGGAATAACATGTGAGATATTCATTATTTAAAAAGAACTAATCCAGAAAACAAGATTCAAAGAGATAACCTGCAGGCCCTTTTCACCTCATGCCTGGACTATTGCAATAGCTTGCTGGTTGGGTTCCCTGTCCCAAGTCTCCCCACTACAATTCATCCTCTATTGATTTTTCTTAATCACAGATCTGTTCATATCACTCCTTATTCAATAAATGCCAGTAGCTCCTTATCATCTCCAGAATCAAATACAACACTCAGAGGCCTTTGTAACCTGTCCCCTTCCTACCTTTCTAGTGTTCTTACACTGTACTCCTCCCACACACTTTGAAATGCAGGCCTCTTCACTATTTCTCACACAAAGTACCACATCTCCAGAATCTGTGTATTTTCTCTGACTGTTCCTCTGGCCTGGAATATTCTCCCTCCTCATCTCTGCCTCCTGGCTTCCCTGACTTTTTCAAGTCCTAGTTAAAATCTCATATTCTACCAGAAGCTTTTCCTTATTATCCTTAATGCAACACTAATAAGCCTTCCCTCTATTGATAATCTCCAATTTATCTTGTATACATCTTGTCTCTACATAACTGTTTTCATGTTGTCTCCTGATTAGACTTTGACTTCCTTGATAACAAGAACCATCTTTTACCTCTCTTTGTATCCCCAGAGTTTAACACATATTGTTGGAGCTAAATAAATGCTTATCAACTAACTGATTCAGAAGAACACAAACAAATATGTTATATACCATACTACATCATAAAAGTGCGCATTTGAATCAAGAAGCAAAGTAAAGATGAATAAAATCCCTGCTTTACCACCAGAGAGAAATAACACAACCATACATGTGATGGGAAAACTCCAGAGACCCCCCAGTCAAAAAAGAGGATATTTCAAGTGGCTAGAAAGAGAGAGATCACGCATCAAAGAAACTCTGCCATAATCATATAGGAATATACATCAAAAATGAGAAGACAAAGCATGGAAATGATATGCTAAAACACACACACACACACACACACACACACACACACACACACACGAGTGCAGTGGTATATACCTATAACTCCCTGCTATAGGAAAAGCTGAAGCTGTGGATCTCTCAAGTTCTGAATTGCACTAGGGCTAAAGTCAATTGGGTAGGCCCACTAAGTCTGAAACTAATGGTGAGCCCTGGCAAAAATGGAACTGGCTAAAATTTCCATTTTTCCATACCAATAAGTATTGAGACTAGGTCCTAGAGTGTTGGAATAACAATTCTAACAATGACAACAACAGAAATAATAACCAAGGAAATGATTGCACACACCAGAAAGGACATCTTGCAGAGTATAATCCTACAAGAAAAGAATGGGCTTTTACCAGAATCAATTATATCCAAGTATTCCTTTTGAGAAAACCAGAACATGGAAGAGTTTTCAAAGGCAAGTGCAGCAGACAGAAGAAACTTAAGAAAGGTAAACATTTTTAATACCTCAAAAGCACAAAGTGATAATACAGTAGTTCTATTCTAAAGGGGGGAAAAAAATCTCTTCAGTGACTCACCTTCTTTAGGGGCTAATAAGGAAACAGAGAGTATTAACTCAAGTACTCAAAAAAAAAAAAGAAATATTTAAGTAATTAAGGAAAAAAGTAATTAAACTTGTCTTTGCACTTAAATTTTTTCTCTCTTTTCAATTTTGCTTACCTCTTTCATTTTTGAGCTTTCTCCTTTAGTACTTTTTGTGAGAGTATTCGTGTTTATTTTCATTTGTATATCATTCATTTGTTTATTAGAAGACTTATTAGTCTAATAAAAAGCATAAAATATTTCAATATGCTTCTTCCAGACTTAAACAAAGTTAACTGAATGATAAGCAGGAAATCAATTAAGAATCTGATCAGAGTATTAGAAAAATAGTTATGGTAGAATTTTGGAAATTAATCTGTAGTAATCTTAAGGAATATTCCTATTTTCATCACTGATATGGTACCCTACAATATTAATCACATCATATTGTATAAATTACTCTTTTAGAAATGCAGAAATATTAGACACATCCTAAACATGCTATAATTCAATGAAAATTTTGATCATTAAGGAAAGTCTGGACCAAAAACTGAAGACCTGAATGCAAACCAAATATTATACTAAAGAATGACTAGATCAAGAAATAATTCATAGAAATACAAATTACATGGAATGAAATAATAAAATTGAAACAACATAACAAAGCATATGGAATATAGCTAAAGCATTCCTTAGAGGAAATTTTATATTTTAATAAGAGAAAGCCAATTTAAAAATTGAGCATACATCTAAAAAATTATAAAATAAACAAAAGATTAATCTCACAAAAAAGTACTAAAAGAGAAATCATGCAAACCAAAAAGATAAATTGAGAACAGAAAAGGTAAATGCAAAGGCAACACAAAATAGCTTCATATATTAACAACTCTAAGAGTCAGGAATTTTTTTACAGGAAAGAGCCTGGAAATTAATAGTTGTAATAATAATAATTACAACCAATAATAATTATTGTAGTAATAATAGCTAGGATTTATATAGCACTTGAAGGTTTGCAAAGTGCTTGTTATATTTTGTTATCTTATTTGATCCTCACAACAATCTTCTAAATTAAACTTCGAGAGGGTTTCTGGAAAAGACCAATCAAAAAGATAAAACATAAGCTAAATTGATGACAGAGGCATGGATACAGGAAAAACAAATCAACAAAATCCAACATTATAAAGGAAAAGTCATTATCAACAATAGGAAATAATGAAAATTATCACAATCATACCTAGTTACATGACCAAAAAAATTAAAAAACAAGTGAAAAGGAATTATAAAAGCAGAAAGTAAGTTAATAAAGCAGAAAACAGAGAATTCAAATAACCTGAACTCTAAAGGAAAAATTGGATCAATGACAAAATAACTTACAAAAATAAACTGTGTGGTTTAAAAAGTTTGCATGTGAATTTTATCAAACACTTAAAGAACAAATAATCCCTGGCTGCATAAATTATTTGCAAAAAGGGAAAATAAGGCACATTACCAAACTCCAAGTTCTTGATACCCAAGGAAGGGGCACATTAGCAACCAAGCAACAGACCAAAGATCATCAACCTCAGTGTCAAGGACCTATGATTTTGTTTGAATTTATATGAGTCTATGAACTCCCTGCATACGTACTCCCTCCACTGACCAAAATACACCTAAAATTTAGAGTCTTTGAGAGTTCTCTAAGGCTTAGAGAAGTTAGAAAATTTGTCCATGGTCACATAAATAATGTCAGGGGCAAAATTTGAACCCAGACTTCCAGACTCTAGGTCCAACACTCTATTCGCTATGCCAATACTGCTCCTCTCTCTACCAAAATCATTAATGAATTCTGCTATAAAAATACTAAATAAAAACAAAGATACCGCTGCAATACATTCAAAAATATTTGCTAAGACCAAGATAAATTCATACCAGAAAATGAAAGAATAGTTCAACCTTATAGAAAATATAAAAACACTTTTGCATTGGTATTTCAATGAATCTTTACCTCATTGATGCAGGCCCTCTCTCCAAAGTTATAAATCTCAACTTATCTAGCTTCTCTTCTCCTGTGCAACTCTTGCTCATGTCTTCCCATAGATCTTTCATAGCTGGTTCCCCAACTCTTCTAGTACAATTAACACTGTTGCTGTTCAGTCATTTCAGTCACATCGAACTCCCATAACCCCATCTGGGATTTTCTTGGTAAAGATACTGAAGTGGTCTGACATTTCCTTCTCCAGCTCATTTTACAGATGAGGAATTGAGGCAAATAGGGCAAAGTGATATACTTGCCCAGGGTCACACAGCTAATAAATGTCTAAGGTCAGATTTGAACTCAGGAAAACAAGTCTTCCAGACCCCAGGCATGGCACTCTATCCGTTGTACCTTCTAACTTCTCCACTGTATAGATACCAGTGGATTAAGTGGACTATTTGTTATCTCAGGCAAAAGTGGCACAATCCTCTTGCCAAATGAGTGGTCCAACTTTTCTAGCTGTATTTCCCTCTGATGAAATCCTTTTATGCTACTTCTTCTATACAATTCTGGACTGATTTGTTATAATCTACCCATATCTACCATGTACCTTTCCATTGCCCTTTACAAGACCATTATTCTTCAATGATTATGGTATTCTCTGACCTCAGCATCACTGGAAGAATACTAGGGTTAAAAGGATATCCTCTTTATGTATTTAAGGTTGTCAATGCTATTGCTAGAAAATGTTAGAAGAAACACAATCATTCAACAAGCATTTATTAAGCACCTAACATCTACCAGGAGCTCTGGTACATGCAATAAACATGGACATAAGAAGTGAAACAATCCCTACTCTTCCACAACGATACAGATATGATCTGACCTGCAGAAGCATGACTTCTAGATCAATGGTGTTAAACTCAAAAAGAAACTGAAGCCATTAAACCATTCATAAGGATCTCTGCAGCCAATTACAACTTAGAAAAACACATATTAACATTATTTATGTTATATTTTATTTTTTACTTATTTTGCTAAATATTTCCCAATTACATTTTAATCAGGTTCAGGCAGCACTCAGGAGAATTGTGGGATGCATGTAGATCATCTCTTCACCCTGGCTAGGCATAAAAGTATGTTTTTGTCAAGATTAATGGTTAACATTTTAATGTAATAACTCAGCCAGATAACAACATGTGTACTTCGATACACATTTTCCATGCCATAACCCACAGGAATGACTCTAATGGTAGAATTTCAGATAGAATGGAATTAAGGTTTTTGGCCCAGGGTACTATCATATTATCCTATATAAATAAGTGTCAGTCTTTGAGGCAAGTAAGGTTTACTTACCTAATAGGGTTATTGTATTTGAAATCCTTTATAAGACAATATAATCTTACACAATTTTGCTATTATTAATTATCCTGTGGTAAAGGTTCAATATATGAATGTTTAAGATGAAAAAAGAAGTAGACTAGAAAGAGAGAAAAATGATGAGATTGGTCATGTGTGATTTTTACATTATTAGCAGTTGTATTTCAAAGTTTATTCTTTTCCTAAGACTGCTATTTCAAACTAGTCAATTCTTATGTTCTCTGTTGACAGAAAAATGTTGAAAGTCATTTAGTATAAGAGTTGGAAATACCAGCACCAACTCTTAAAGGTCATGAAAACTTTAGCAGGCATAATAGAAAAGTTATTCATATTCCATGTTATAATTTATCTGGACACTACAAAAATAGGTATCAATTTTTGTTTTTTAATTCAACAAATAATTTTACTAAAACATGCATATACATGTAAAAATACAAAGATTTATTCTATCTGGAACTATATTTTTTCTACTGATATTATTATTATCATAGGTTCACTGAATAGGAATAAAAAGATACTATGTCTGTATTTTGGAAAATGAAAATGTTGAGGCTAGGAGTGCTATTGTTTCTCTAAAATAATTTAATATAATTTAATTAATATACGTTAATAATAACAATTTAATAAGTGTTCAAAAAAGAAGGCAGGTAGTCAGGCATGTACCAAAAGTGAGAAATAAGATACTATGCCAGAGTAATCCAGTGGTGCCCATAAGATATCACTAACATAAAGGAGGCCCTTTACCCCTGTTGAACTTCTCTATAGGAAAACATGAACAAGAATTTCATGGGATGAAGTCATAGGCTGAAATCTGTACCAGAAGGAGGAAGTAACCACATCAATGAGATTTTAGGCCTACTATATATGAAAAAGATAAATAATAAAAATAATCAAGGGGCACCTAGGTGGCACAGTGAGTAAGAGTGCCAGCCCCAGAGTCGTGAGGACCCGAGATCAGAGCAAGTTACTTAACCCCAATTGCTTTTTTAAAAAAAATCATACTTTAGTACCTCCATGAATAGAGTTATCTCACTGACATAGTCATTTTTTCATCAGTAGAGATCACAATTCATCTACACCAGTTATGTGAAATTTTGTTCAAGTCCTCGAAAATTCTTTCTGGAGGATTTACCCAAGGTTCTATACTTTCTTCTAGGTCTTTTAATATTTTATGGCTGTCAATGTGACACTTGAACTATCCACCTGTTTCCCATTCCTCTGGCAACACAATCTATTTCCTTTTCTCTTCATCTTTCTTCTCTGATCATGTCTTTTGTCACTTCTAGAATGCAAATTATATTAATACTCTACAGTCTACTTATAGCTATCATCCATTCACTGTTATTCCTCAATATAGTCTATGATTCATAGCCAAATATCATTATTCAGAGGCTATTGCTTGTTGGTTTATTTTTAAATTGGCTTTTACAATAGGGAGCAAGTTGGGATTGTTAAAAGTGCTGCAGAATTTCCTCAATGAAATCTATCTCTTCTTCCTCCTATTTAATGCTGAGGCCAGATCAAAATACATTTTTAGTACCTGTCAAATATGTATGTGCTGACAGATTAATTCAATTGCTTCCCGTGCAAATGAATGCTATGATTTGGTCAATATGTATTTTTCATCCTCTTGTTTCTTCCTTGGTGCACTGCTAAGCTTTCATGTCTATGGGTCTCACTGAGAAGGCTCTCTCCATCATGATACAAGTAGGAATTTCTGGAGAATATCACTACCTATCAAAAAATCCCCCTTCCATCTGGACTTTGAACAGAACTGTCTATGGGTCTCACTGAGAAGGCTCTCTCCATCATGATACAAGCAGGAATTTCTGGAAAATATCACTATCAAAAAATCCTCCTCCCATTTGGACTTTGAACAGAACTGTGGCAAATCCATGTCTATTTAATTCCTTGCTTGACAGTGGTAACAGAAAATTATTGAACAAAGGTTTGGTTTTGGTTTTTTGTTTTTCCTATAATGGCATCTTTCCATCAGTCAGCAAGTTATTAAATTCTCATAATGTGCCACACATTGTACTAAGTGGTGAGAACACCAAGAAAGGTATAAAACGGTCTCAATTCTCAAAAAGCATACATTCTAATAAGGAAGAAAACATATAAATAAATACAAACAACATATAACCAAAGTAAATTAAGGTAATCTGAAAGAAGAAAGCCATCAAGACCATCAAGAGGTCTCCTAGAGAAGGTGGAATTTAAAGTGAATCTTGATGCCAAAGAAGCTAAAAGGTTGAGATCAGGGAACATTACATTCTGGGTATTCAAGATAGCCAGTTTTAAAGGCAAGGTGACAGGAAATGAAGTTCTATGCTTGAAGAATGCAAAAAGGCCAATGTATTAGTGCATGTAGGAGTTATCTGTAAATTAGATAGACAAACAAACAGACAGAGAGAAAGATAGATAGATAGATGATAGATAGATAGATAGATAGATAGATAGATAGATAGATAGATAGATAGATATAAAGTTAGGAAGAGGACATGTTACAAAGAACTTCAAATGCCAAACAGAAGATTCTGTATTTGATTCTGAAGGTAGTAGGGAGCTCCTGGAGATCATTCATAATAGGGATATTAAATATCTATGCTTTAGAAAAACTAACTTGATAAGTGCAGAGTAGATGTACTTGAGTGAAGAGAGGACTGAGGCAAGGAAAATCAAAAGGTTATTGCTGCAGTTCAGGTAAGAGGTGATAAGAGCGTGAACTGAGCATGTGACAGTATAATTGGAGAAAGGGGGACATATACAAGAGATGTGGTGAAAGGCAAAAATGACAAAATTTGGCAATGGACTGGATATGGGGAATTAGAGTAAGAACTAGAGAATGACAGCACGGTAATAGGCATGGGTGGCTAGTAGGGTAATAGTTCTCTAGGTAGTAACAAGGAAGTCTGAGATAGGGAAGATTTAGGAAAAACTTACCAAGCAAACTTATAAGATCTTAATAGAATACTTCGGAGCCAGCTTGTTGAATGAAAACTACAAAGCTATATATATATATATATATATATATGTGTGTGTGTGTGTGTGTGTGTGTGTGTGTGTGTGTGTGTGTGTGTGTGTGTATACATACATATATAGAGTGTAAAACTATACTTGACTATGAATTCAAATTTTTTTTTTCTAATCAAGGTAGGATCGTGTATTCTGTAACTCTAAGTTAATTGTGATTATTGAAATGTGACCTCCAGTTTCATCTACAAATGCTAGTCCTCCTTAATGTTAGTGCTTTGATTCTTATTAAAATCATTAGAGAAGAAATATTAAGAGAAAAGGGAATAGTCCATGTTGCAAGAAGGATGATAATAGGTGGATAGTCCACGTGTTATAGTGATAACCACAAAATATCAAAATCTAGAAAGTTATCTGGGTAGGTCTACTGTTTTTGGCCCATGTTTTTATCAAGGACATCCTAGGTGGATGAAAAGAACATTCTAGCAAAGATTTTTGAAATATGAGAAATAGGCATATGGGTAGATAATTATTTGTATAGGCAGAGGAATAATAACACAGTAATGTGCAGAAGAGGAAAATAAGAGCAAAACATTTATGTGCTGATATGCAGAGTTGCATAAAATGTTTCCAGTTTCATCTATAAATGCCTGTCCTCCTTAATGTTGGTGCTTTCCCTCTACTGATCGCAATTTATCTTGTATATATCATTTGTACATTGTTGTTAACATGTTTTTTCTCTGATTGTCCTTGGGAGAACAGACTGTCTTTTGTCTTTTGTTTTTATCCCCAGGGTCTGGCATGGTACCTGGCACAGAGTAAGTGCTTACTAAATATTTATTGACTGACTCTTTAATTAAGAAAATCTGTAACTAAACATTTTTGCATGGAAGGCATTATGTTTGGGCAGTTGAGATATAACAAAAAATCAAACAGTCCCTACAGTGAAAGATTATAATCTCTATCACGAGAGAGAAACTACAATGGTGAGACCAGAAGTCCATTTAAGTAGAGTTAATCCTCAACATTCATGCATTTAACTTTTGTAACCTCAAGCATTCATGTGATTTTTATTAATAATCTCATTTTCACTTTCATGTTGGCAACCACACACATTATGGGCAGTAGAGAAAAAATAAGAGGTGCAATGCACTCACGTTTCTAGAGGGGCTGGCATCCTCCTGGAGCTTCATTGGTCTTCCTCACCCTGTCATCATGAATTACTCCCCATGCATTTCTTGCACGTTTTCACTGCTTTTCTTTAAAACTCAAGTTTTGTGTTACAGTTATGCCCCAAAAGTGTAATGCAAGTCCTTTGGGATCTAAGCCCCAGTATGCAAAGTCAGTGATGTGGCTTAGTAACAAAATAAAGGGGCTAGATAAACTTCATGCCAGGATATCTACAGCTACTACTGGCTTTGAGTTTGGTGTTAACAAATTAAATATGTGTTATAGTCACAAAAAGGAGGAAAGTATTTATGGAACTACAGATTTCACGGGTTATGAAAAGTGAATATTGTCTGAAATCAATATTTTTAGTTGAAATGTTAGCACAAAAGGTCAAAGAATTCTAGGGAATTACTAGCAAAAAAATTGCAAGTTATCAATTTTATTTTGTGTACTGCATTTTATGGGTTATTTCAGGGTTACTATGTTAGGAAAAGTGAATATTATCAGAATTTATGTTTTGTTATAAAGAATTACATGCAGAAATGGTATTGTATTTTCAGCAAACTCTAGTAAAAGATTACAGTTTTTGATCATTGCAGAAACTGAACCCCCTATTTCCCATAGATTCAATGTTATCAACATTTATAGCTTTTTTCCCTTTTTTCTTGGAACATTATCCCCACAAAAGTTGAGAACTGACTGAATAATTTAAAGTTATACATGTCTTTCATGTAATGAAAGGCATGGCATTTCTGCATGTTTTAATATGTACTTTTGTCATCCTCAATTATTTCATTAAAAATCATAGCAATGTAAGCAACAGGATTTTTCAAACACTTTGATAATTTTTTCTATTAAAGTTTCCCCTCAATACCTTGAATGTCAGTGTTAAAATAATAGAATTTTGGAGTAAGATCTAAAAATACATCAGGATGACGTTACATTAAAAAATAAATATTCTTGTATTTAGGACTTACACTAAAAGTACATTTAGAAATCTCCTCTCCTCCCCCTTCTAAAAGATTAATGTGTATATAATTTATATAGAGATTTTGGATTCACTCATCTGTGTTGATTTTGTTTTGTCTCTAGTAGAACATAAGATCTTCAGGGGTCAAAATTATTTCAACTTTATCCTCAGAACCTAGCACAGGGCCTGGAAAACAGTGCATTCTAAATAAATGCTTGTTGAATTAATAACTGAATTAATGACCAGTTCACCCTTTCTAAAGGAGGAAAGAGTCATTATTAACAGTCTAGCTAAAAGATAATACATTGCTCTTTGAAAGAGCAATTGGTGAACTCTTGTTTCACTGTACTCTCTTCTGGGCAAAAGAACCCCTTCCCTCACCAACAGAGTAAAAGAATCTGGTATAAGAATAATCATCGTCATCATCATCACCTCTCATAAAAGACCTACTCCAATGTGAAGATAACCTTGGGTTCTTAAAAAGTATGCCAATTTAGAACCAAAGCTCTGACACACACTATGGAAAGCCAGAAATACAGCCTATACATAAACTTATGTCTGTCATCTTTAGACCAGCCTAGGTAATTGAGCAAAGTGCTACCACCAAAGAGTTGGTCCCAAAATGAGGATTTTTCTCAGTCACAACAAGTCTTAATAGCTTTCTATTTCGGCAATAAGTCTTGTCCCCTGTGTCAGTGAAAGGAATGGCCACACTAATGACATAAAAGTCTTTGAGGTAAGAAGTATCATCACCTTCATTATCGCCACCATGCTCTCCAACAGAGATTCTTCTCTATACCTTGGGAGGGGGTAAAATGACCTCAAAAACTTCTTCAATAGGTCATCTGTAACTTAGAGACTCAAAACACTGGGAAAAGAAAATACTTCCATTTTTCAAGTATACTTCAATAGCACCCGCAATCCTGTGGCAAAAAGTCTGTTTGAAAATCTAAGGGTGCCAAGGTGTATTATAACAGCTAATAGGCAGCCTTTTGAGAAATTTTACTTTCATATTCTAAACACATCCAGATAGATTCTTCTTGCCATAACTTTGAATGTTAATAGACAACAGCTGGTATGGTAAAGAAAGTAGAGAATCTGCTGTGAAAAGTTTGATGGACACAATATCATCCCAATATTTGCAAACTTGGTGACAAGATTAAGGCATTAAATCAAATCTTGTAATAATTCTATCATTATTAAGAAAATACAGTCTTTGAAATGAGCAGTCATATATTATTTTTAGATTTTCTAAGAAACTGTTTCTAGACTAAGAGTACAAAGAAAGGGCCTAGTGACACACTATCAAGAACATTTAACAGAAATTACACTCAAACTGTCAGTTTGTTTTTATTTTCTATAAAGACAGATTCTAGAGATCTTTAAAAATACAACAGGTGCTGATACACTCATTGTCTCGAATAAACAGATATGATCTTACTGGGAATCCCTTAGATAAAGTAGCATGTTCAAGGCCCTTGAAGTCCTAAGTTTATATAGTCTATTTTGTTTTTTGTAAGCAAAGACTGCCAAGTCCATTGTGTATTATATTTCTAGTAAAGCTTACAGTACAAATGTATATAAATTGAACAGAAAATATATAATTAATATATTTCAGTAGTTTGCCATTAAATTATTTGTTTTATAGCTTTTTAACATAAGATAGATTTATTGTAAACAGATTTACATACAAAGAAATCATTTCTCACCCTCATTATTCCTAAAAGCTTATTTTGCACCAGTTTCTTACGAATTTCAACCCACAAACATAAAGCTGACGGTTTAAAATGCCTTAATATACCACTATTACTCAAAATATTTTGCTTGCTCTCTGGTAGGTAAATGTGCATGTACGTCCTCTATAGCATGACTTTGCATGTCCTCCAGGTAGGCCCACAGGGCAGTGTAGGCAATAATGACCCATCTGTTCATTCCTGGCAACAAGAAAACTTCTAATGAAGACAGATGCGGGTCACCCAAAACCAGCAGGCTGCAGGGTGTTAATGAATCCACCTAACGGTCACTCCCTGCCACTTTTGACTGATTGATGACATGAAAGGCTGAGCCTGAACAGAAAAGAGGCATATTTCAGGTACTCATCAGTCTTACTAGGACATCTCTCTCACTTCTTCTCTTTGTACTTCACTCTCTTTGTCTCCTTCAATGCCTGAAAAATGTTCCTATTATTTATTGGCCTCAGTCATCTAAAATAACCTTCCTAGAGTTTTACAGAAATTAATTCTTCCTAAATTTCTGTGTTAGCTGACTACATAAGATATTGATCAGATAGGATAATCTTTTAAAAACACACTACATTTTCATATTTTATTAAATTACTGATAACATGAAATATAATCTTAGGTTTTAAAACTTTTCACCTCTACTTAAAAGGGTCACGTGGGGCTTTATAACACCTTATTTCCTCCCCTCATCTTCGTCTTCCAAACTTTGGATTTGTACAGAGGAAAAAGAGGCTCTAAAGGTTCAGAAATAATACACAGGGGAAGGTTATTATGTGTACAGAGGAAAGCAAACTCCTCACCCCAACACTCAGAAGCTCCTAAGCTTGCTTTTTTAAAACTAATCTTTTTAAAATATGTTCCCTGAAGAAAAAAAGTTAGATTATCAATTATTAACAGAAAGTAAGAAGGAACCCTTTGCCTCTGACAGAGGATTCTAACACTGGAAACGAAACCCTGAGGACCTGGCTTAAACCTGAAATCAGACACTGATGAGCTGTGGCACCTTAGGCAAGTTACTTCATCTCCCTGGCCTCAGTTTCCTCATCTATAAAAAGCTCAAGTTGAAATAGAAGGTCCTTTCTAGCCACCTGTGGTCCTATGATTATCCAAGAAGGAGAAATTAATACATTAATTTTAGCAATATGTGACTAACTCTGAATGTATACAGGGAAAACAGCACTGATATCAAAGTCCAAAGCTTTTATTTAAAATTCAGGAACTGATGACCTTGGAAAAGTCACTTGTTTCCTCATCCTTCAATGTTTCCCTGTTGCTTCCTTAGCCATATGAATTCCTTTGAATACTCAAAGCCCTTGGCGTCCCACCTTTCTTGCTTTATCTCACTATACTCAAATTATATTGACTTTCTATCCTTCACATGCATTCAGTTCTAATCTTTATTCATATGGTTCTTCAAGCCTGAAAAGCCCTTCCTGACCCTTCCATTCCAGTCCTCTCTGAAATCCTCTGACTCCTCCTGCTCCCCCACATACTGGCTGAATAGAAATGGATTAAGAACAGAGGTCATGAGTATGTTAACAACTGGTTTGGGAGGTTTGTAATAGTAGACTTGGAAATATAAGAAATCAGTCAGATACATTTCTGGGGACAATAATATCTTGGTGGCAAATGTTAAATTTCTTGACTATGTCTTAATTGATTTGGGGTTTTTTTCCATATGCCATGAACATATGTTATGTTTATTAATACACAGATAGACCTTAACTTAAGATGGATGAATGAATAAAAGTTTTATACTTACTTGTCCTTTCCTTCATTACCAGTTATTCCTGGCTTTCTCTGTGAATTTTATTAAAATAGTAAAGGAAATAGGGGAAAATGGTATCACTTCAAATACAATTTTAAGTTGATTTTTGTCCAGTGAGCTGTGTTTTTAATGTGTGAACCAGTAGACATACTACTTCTAAAATTATCACTTTTTTATACTAGCTTTTTTTTTATTTTTGTAGCTATTTAAGCTGCTCCATTCTTTTATTTATGGAATAAATAGAAAAATCTCTATATGATTTTGTGACATTTTATACAACTCTCACATTTTCCACTATTTTTTGGTGTACAGGAGAGTATTGCTGATGAAATGTAATCCAACATCAACATGTAAAAATTAAGCATTAAGTTTTGTTTTAATTTTTTAATGCTATTATAATAATTAAAGATACAATTAACACTTATCTACCTAGTATCTTAGTAAAATGGATGGCTTCCCATATGTGGCTTTTCAGGTGAAGACTTTAAAAAACCATTTTGTATGTCTAGCCAGGTCCTGTACAGCTAAGGCCCCAAGGATGACTCATCTTCACCCATCCCTGTTCTTTACCTCCCCTTCTAGTCTGCCCAGGTTCTATTTAGGAAGCCTGACCTCTCAAGGAAAGTAAGCTCCCCATTCTCGCAGTTATTGGCCCCTGTTCCCATGCTAGCTACTCCAGGGACAATTTTATTTTGGGTTCTAGACTAAGCGTTCTCTCCAGCAAAGGGAGAAAGTCAAAAAGGGACCCAGAGTATAAACATGAATCAGATACATAACAGGTAATTTTGCCCACACAGAAAAGGAATGCTAAACAATAAAAAAAAAATAAAAGAATTATTAAAATAAAATCTATTAACTACTGGTATAATTAGTTGAGAGTCTAATATGCAAGCCTCTTTTGAACATTTAGAGTTTATTTGAGAGGAATGCTAATTAACCATTTTCCATTTCACCTCCATTGAGAACAGTCTGAGAAAATACCTAATTTGTTCTTTGTTGGGGGGGGGGGGCCGAGGGGAAAGAGGGAGAGGTGCCAGCTGCCTTTTGTGATTACCAAAGCAAAGAAGACACAAATGTGAGGCAGCCCCATCCCACACAGAGACTTAACTAGAAAGATACAAGCTTATTTCTTGAGATCAAGTTAGAGAAAGCGTACTCCCACTGACCCTCTAATCCACTTAAGTTCTCCAACTACAATTTGAAAAATTCTCCTTCCCCTTCTTGAGATTCAGTACATTTGTCTGTCCTTAATCATGTAGGAATCTTCACCTTCCCCAAGACTTAGCCAAGGTCACCAGATCAGATCAGCAATCACATCCACACATCCTTTTGGCAACCTTGCTTCCTCTTTTCTCTACCCAATCATTTTTTTTATCTAGAAAAAATACGTTTTTATGCTAGAGTAAAATAAACCAGGTTTCTGAACATATAATGATTGTTATAATCTCTATTCAATGTTTAAGGAAAATATTCTATTCAATGTGGTTCCAAACACTGTTAAATTTTTATTTTGCATGTGTCAACAATAAGGGTTATCAGTCCCAAATAGTTAGCTCCTTCAATAAAAAGCCACCATGCCTTCCTAAAAAACTTCTGGACAACATTCTCCAGTGGCTGAATATCGAGCAAAAGTAGGCAGCTGCTACAAAGTATATGACAGAAATGGTGGATAAGAATGTGTAAGTTATACATCAGAAATAACAGCCTATCCAGAAGCTGTAATTCATAATAACAAAATAATAACTACTTTTCAATTTCACAAGGTTATGGATTACTTTTCAGTTAAGTAGGCACTTATAAGTTTTTAAGCTTTTTTAATTTTATTGATTAAAATTTTCTGTCAACAGGGGCGGAGCCAAGATGGCAGAGTAGAAACAGCTCATCCAAGCCACTCTGCCCCCAGATTCCCCCCAAACTATGTAAAAGGGGACTCTGAACAACTTCTGGAGGTCCAGCACCCACAGAACGACACAGAGAAGCTAACCTCCCGCTGAGGACAGCCCAGCAGCCCTGCAGGAAGGACCAGCACAGCAGTCTGGGAGCAAGCAACGCGCAGCGCACAGAGCGCAGGGAGCCAAGCCAAGTGGAGCCCAGGTCCGTGTGAGCCGAGGTTTTAGCCCCAGGGCGGCAGGGCCAGCAGCTGGCTGGAGAGACCCCAGAACACCAGGAGCTGTGGCGACTCTAGAATTATCAACATAGACATGCCTAGGACAAAGTAAGAGGTTAGTGTCCTATGGACTTTGGGACCAGCATTTGGGGAATGTGTCGCCTCCCTCCCCTGGGGGCTAGAAGCCACTGAGGAGATGCACCATTTTGTAGTTTTCAGAGGCAGGTCCAGCTCCTGGCCTGCGAACGGTAGGGAGATCCAGCGATCAGTCTTGGGGGGTAATCACTCTTGCTTTAACCTCCCTGGATCTGGATTGTGATCTAGGGTGGAAGTCGTGGGTGGGTTTACAGCTTGCCAGAAACGGAAGTTGCCCCCCACACGTTCGGGATGAAAATTCCTCTATCTGGCCTTAAAGCCATAGTGTGGCAACAAGCCCAAAAGTCAAGTAATTAAGTGGCAACATGCCAAGGCAAAGGAAACAGAAAAATGCAACCCTAGACTCCTATTTTGGGGGCATAGAGCAGGAAAAGGACTGTGAGGTCAGAAGTCCTGCTCCAAAAGCCCCAGGGGAAAACATGAGCGGGTTGCAGGCCATAGAGGACCTTAAGAAGGACTTTAAAAATCAAATAAGAGAAGTGGAGGAAAAATTGGAAAGATAAATGAGAAGGATGCAGGAAAAGTATGAAATGAGGGTCAACAGCCTGACTGAGGAAAACAACACCTTAAAAAATAGACTAACTCAAATGGCAAAGGAGGCCCAAAAGGGCAATGAGGAGAAGAATGCCTTAAAAAGTCGAATTTGCCAGATGGAAAAAGAATCTCAAAAGTTCACTGAGGAGATTCATTCCTTCAGAGTTAGACTGGAGCAAATGGAAGCTAATGACTTTATGAGAAATCAAGATGCTGTTAAGCAGATCCAAACAAATGAAAGATTAGAAGGCAATGTGAAATATCTCATGGGAAAAACCACTGACCTGGAAAATAGATCCAGGAGAGACAATTTAAAAATTATTGGACTACCTGAAAGCCATGATCAAAGAAAGAACCTAGAAATCACCCTTCAAGAAATTCTCAAGGAAAATTGCCCTGATGTTTTAGATCCAGAGGGCAAAATAGAGGTTGAAAGAATCCACAGATCACCTCCTGAAAAAGATCCCAAAAAGAAAACTCCCAGGAATATTATAGCCAGGTTCCAGAATCCCCAGATCAAGGAGAAAATACTACAAGCAGCCAGGAAGAAACAATTTCAATATTGTGGAAACACAATCAGAATAGCCCAGGACCTGGCAGCTTCTACACTGAGGGATCGAAGGGCATGGAATATGATATTCCAGAGGGCAAAAGAACTGGGACTGAACCCAAGGGTCACCTACCCAGCAAAACTGAGTATTTTGTTTCAGGGGAAAATATGGTCATTCAGTGGAATAGAGGACTTTCAAGCATTCTTGAGGAAAAAACCAGAATTGAATAGAAAATTTGACATCCAGACACAAGAAGCAAGAGATGCCTGAGAAGGTAATCAGGGAAAAGAAATCAAAAGGAACTTATCAAAGTTGAACTATTTACATTCCTATATGGAAAAGCAATAACTGTGACTGATATCTTTCTCACTATGAAAATAATGGAAGAAGGGGGTGTGGTCATATGAATACATATGTGAATGTGTGTGTATATGGTTACAGTTATATATGGATAGAGGGCATAGGTTGAATTTGTTGGGAAGGGAGAATACTCAAGGGATGAAATTATGAGGTGAGAGAGGAAAGTGGCAAGAGGAGATGGGGAGAGACAGGGTAGGGTAAACTATCTCATGTAGAAGAAGCAAGGGGAAGTGGTTGCAAGGGAGGGGGAGAATAGGAAGGCAAAAAAGGCAAAACCACATTCTCATTGAATTTGGTTCAGGGAGAGAATGATATACATACTAAATGGGATATCTCAACCTGCAGCAGAATAGGGGGAAGGGGGATGAGAGGAGGGATGATAGATGGGAGGGCATCCTTGGGGGGAGGGGAGGTTGGAAGTACCCACTATAGAAGAGGGACAGGATCATGTAGGGAATGGACCAGGTGGGGGGTGGGATGAGTGGGAGGGAATTATAAGCAGCCTTGTACAATATATCTACTATGATAATGTTTTGCATAGCTAGACATGTACAACATATACTGAATTACTTATCTCCCCAGAGGGAATGGGTGACAAGGGAGGAAGGAAATGGATCTGAAATTCGAGGTCTTAACATTAAATGTTTCAAATATATATAAATACTATTATTAATACTCTTTTGCTTATAATTGGGAGATAAGATGTGCAGGCATTGGGACACAAAGATTCACCTTCCTCTAATGGAAAAGTCGAAGGGGGTATGGGAGAAGGTATGGGAGAGAGCAGATTGGAGGAAGCGATATCTTGTGGGACTGCTATTCTGGGAGGTTGGGTAGGGGAATAACGGGGGGAAAATGATTGTAACTCAAAATCTGGCAGAAATGAATGATGTAAAACAGAAGTTAATAAAGCATTTGTTTAAAAAATTTTCTATCAAGATTTCTGCTTAATATCAAATATAATTAAAATTATATTCTTTTAATAAAGTCATATTCTAGAGGAAAAGGAAAAACCCAGACGTGAAAAAGAGTTTTAGTGGGATAGGTCAATCAGTCAACAGGCTCTTATTAAATGCTATTCTGTGCCAGGCCTATACCCTAAACCCTGGGGATAAAAATGCAAAAATATGGTCCCCACTCTCAAGGAGCTCACATTCTAAGGAGGGGTGTGGATGGCAGACAAATACGTACATATGAGATATATATGGTATAAATGGAAACTAATCCCAGCAAGAAAAAGACTGTGGAGTTGAAGGATGGGATAGAGAGACCAGGAAAGGCCTCTTACAGAAGATGAGATCTGAGATGAGTCTTCAAGGAAACTGGAAAAGCAAGAAGGCAAAGCTAAGAAGGGAGAGCTTTTCAGGGAGACATCCAAGGAAAGTGCATAGAGATGGGTGATGAAGTGATGGGTGATTGAACAGAATGTAAGATAATGAAGTATGTGAAGGGGAGTAAATTATAAGAGTGACTAGAAATGTAGGAAGGGACCAGGCTGTGAAGAGATTTGATTTATATTTGATCCTGGAGGTAAAGATGAGCCACTGAAGCTTACAGAATAGAAGGATGCCATGGTCAGCTGCACTTTAGGAATCACTTTGGAGATAAGAGATTGGAGTAGGGGGAGATGAGGTAGGGAGAGCAATTAGAGAATTATAATAATGCAGGCAAAAGGATCTGATGATGGTGCTCGTCCTTCATTCTAGAAGAGGACCGATGACATCACAGCCGGATGTCCTGACTTTCAAGTCAACTGGATTTAAGCGAGGCAGAGCTGCACAAAGTGGCTGGCTTTTCCAGTGTCGCTGAAGTACAGTGGCAACACCAAGACCTCACCTTAGAAAGGCCAGGTCATCCACTGCATTCAGAGCTTTCACCAGGGAGAAGGTGGATATAAAACAGATGTTGTAAATGCAAAAAGACAAGATATTACTAAAGGCTGGATGTGAGGCCTGAATGAGAATGAAGAGCCAAGGATAGGACAGACATGGGGGCTGGATCTAGGAACTCAGAGGCTTAGGGATCTCTTTGGTGAGGAAACTCCCTCGGTCCACACAAACGCGCTCCTCCTCTGCACCTTATGGTCTAAGAGAGTCGCCTAAAACATTAAGTAGTTATGTGACTAACTCAAGTTCACACAGCCAGTGTGTGTCAGGGGTGGGACCCGAGCCTGCATCATCTTGGCTCTGAGGTCAGTTCTCAGTCCCCTACTTCACAATGCCTCTCTTGTGTGTCTCAGTAAAATATGTTTAAAAAATAAATATGAACATTATCTCTACTGTCAAATGAAAGGATCTACAATCTGAAAAGATCTACAAACCTTAATAAAAATTTTAAACAATACCAAGCGCTGTCCATTAATCAAAAATGCTCCAAATACTTAAGCAATTTACAAGTCAAACTATCAGAACTTGCCTCCTTTAAAACCACTGGTTCTGGGGGCTCACTTTGAGAAGTGTTGTGTGATTTAACCAGATGAGACTCTGGGCAGCCTTTGAGAACCTCCCCCCCTGCCCACGGCTTTGAAAACCCAGATGTTGATGCTTCCCTCTCTGGTAACTATGATTTTGGTACTGATAATGGTTGGACAGTTTGGAAGCCTGTCTGTTTGATCTGTCTGTATACTCTGAAGTTTGGGGTGCTGACCTTTTCCCCCTGAACTAGGTAATATATGTTTGATTGATTAAAGTGAGCTTGTTAACCAATTTTGAGTTGCTTTCCTTTACAAAAGCAGATTTAAGAACCTGTGTTGGCAGCCACCCTGGGGATGTTGGGGTGCTTGCCGCTACACCATTCTATTGGTCTTTTTGCAAAAAAAAAAAAAAATATATATATATATATATATATATAACACTGGCATCATTGTTCTTTGAATGTTTCATAGAATTTACTTGTGAATACATCTGGTCCTTCCAATTTCCTTGGAAATTCATTTGTAATTTGTAAAATTTCTTCCTCTGAGACTGAGTCATTCTCTCTTTTTTGTTCTATTTGTTTGAATTTTTTGTAAACATACATTCATTTAATCTAAGTTGTCAGTTTTGTGGCATACTGTTGGACAAAGTAGATAGCTAGGTAGCTAAGTGGATAGAACACATTCAAGAACTGGAAGGTAAGGAGAGAGCCATCAATCATAGAATTACAGCACAAGTTACATATATGAGTGTGATGGCATACTATACTATTACGTAGCAAAAAATGAGGAAATAGATGATTCCAAACAGATATGGAAAGAGGTGTAAACTGACTCAGAGTGATATTTTTCTGAACCAGAAGAGTAATTTATACTATATTAATATTATAAAAATGAAGAATAAAATGAGAAAAAAAACTAGGAGAATATTTATACAGTTACAACAGCACTGTAAAAACAACTTTTAAAGTTGTAAAAATTATGGTAAATACAATGTGTAATAATTTTTCAATAGTGTCTTACTCTTTATGACCCCATGTGGGGTTTTCTTGGCAAGGATGCTGTAGTGGTTCACCATTTCCTTCTCCAGATTATTTTTACAGATGAGGAAACTGAGGCAAAAGGGTTAAGTGGCTTGCCCAGAGTCATATAGCTAGTAAGTATCTGAGGCCAGATAGGATCTCATAAAAAATGATTCTTCCTGATTCCAGACCCCATGCTCTATCCACTGTGCCATGTAGCTGATCATTCATGATTCCAGAGAACAAATGATAAAACATGCTATCCATTACAGAAAAGTGATGAATTAGGGGTACAGAATGAAACATATTTTTGTATATAGCCAATGAGGGAACTTGTTTTCCTTGATTCTGCTTATTTGTCACATACTTTTTTTCTTTCCTTTTTCCAATGGGCTAGGAGTTTAGTGGGTGTTAAAATAGATTTCTGTTAATTTTCTTAAATAGAGAGGTGGGGCTATGCTACAGATGTGAAATTTATACACATTTAGATAAAGTTGCTATATATTAGTGTTACAAGGGACGTTTTACAAAGTGGGAGTATTCACTAAATCTTTGTAATGTAAAAACAAAATGTGTCAATACAACTTTATAATACAGTTTAAAAAAAAACAAATAAAACCACTGGTTCTAATAAATAAAGTGAATAAATGAACAAAGTACTGGTGCCATCTAGTGAAATCTTCCTACAGGGCTTGGCTGTATTCTTAGGAAGCTACTGTTTCTACAATCGAGGCACTCTGATAGATACAAAATGTTTAAAATACACTACAGAAATCTGAGAGTTTAATGAAGATAGCTGACTTCATCAAAATTGAAAGCATCTTCTGGCACATTTTCACCACCAAACACAGGGTTGGACAACTTAGATTTGTGTTTGGGATCTTGCTTTTGCTATTTGTTCCATTTAGAATGCCCTCCTGCCACCTTTGGCTATCAAAATCCTTTCCATAACTCAAAGCTCAGTTTGAATGGCCTCTTCCCATCCAACAAGCATTTATTATTTGCACCTGCTAATGGGAAGGCACTGTTCAAGGACCAGAGGATACAAGGACAAAATTAAAAAAAAAAAACAGCATCTACGCTCAAGGACTTACTACTGGGGACTGGGGGTAGAAATACAGTTAAATTGATACATGATTTGAGAAGGGAAAAAACTAGAGACATTAGAAAAGGCTTTCTATAGAGGTTAACACATGAGCTGAACCTTGGAAAGAAGACAGGGATTCCAACAGGCAGAGGTGAGAATGCATTCCAAGCATGGGAAACAGATGAAACACTTTGTTCAGGAAACAAGTAAAACACAGTTTGGTTAGAACTCAGAGTGCATCAGTCAATAAGCATTTATTCTGTAGCTACTATGTGCCAGGTGCTGGGCTTAGAGTTGGGGTTATAAAGACTAAAGTGAGATAGCCATTGTCCATAATAGAGATGAAGACAGAGAGAGAGAGAGAGAAGAGAACATGTACACACACACACACACACACACACACACACACACACACACAATAAAAACAAGGTGGTTTTGGGAGGAAGAGCACCAGCAACAGGTGGATCAGGAAAGGGTTCGTGTAGAAGATGGCACCTGAGTCATGAAAGAAACCAGTGAGTCCAAGAGGCAAAGGTGGAGAAGGAGAGAATTCCAGGCATGATGATAAGCACTATAAAGGCACAGAAATGGAAATATTGTTTGAGGAGCAGCAGGCAGACCATTCTGGCTAAGCCAGAGAGTTTGTGGAGAGGGATAATGTGAAAGAACACTGGAACGGTAAGAACACCTGGTTCTAAGAGGCTTTGAATGCCATACAGAGACATTTATATTTAATCTAAAGGGTAATAGGGAGTCACTGGAGTGTGCTAAGCAGAAGAGTGACATGGTTAGACTTATGATTTGGGAATATTATTTTGGTGACTATGTTAAGGATAGATAGGAATGGAAATCAGGAAACCAATTAGGGACTATAGCAATAGATGAGGTATGAAGTAAAGATACTAGAATGGTATTCATCTATGTGGAAAGGTAGTGGGGAGGGAATATTGTGATAGGTCCATAAGCACTGATTAAATGCTCACAAAGAAAAGCAATCTTTACTCTCAAAGAGTAACATTCTACTAAGGGATGCAGCATGCAAATGACTATGTACATACAAGAAGTATACAGGGTAAACTGGAAGTAACTGGAGACTTAGCATGGAAGGGCCACTAGGAAAAGGCTCTTTCAGAAGGTAGGATTTGAGATTTGAAGGAATCCAGAGGCAGAGCATTCCTGATAAGTTAGAATCATCAAGACTTGTTTACTGATCCTACACAGGGAAGGGAAAAAGAAGAGCTGAGAATGACATGAAAGCCAAAAACTGAAAAACCAAAGAACCCTAGACTAGCCTATATCAAGTGAAACATGGTACCACTGCATCCAAAACAAGATATTCTGCTCAGATCAAACCACATATCGAGCACTGTGAGGACAAGCCAGAAAAAGGCAAGAGAACAGTCATGCAAGAAAGGTTCAGAAGTAATAAGAAGTTGAAGAAACCAAGAAAAAGAAACATGAAGGGGGAAACATTCATTGGTTTTGAAATAACTGAAGGGTTATTTAAAGAAGGATTAGATGCATGTTGTTGAATTCCAGTGGGCAGAAAAGGAAAAAAGGGGTGGAATTGAAACATAAGATAGTAGATTCCAGCTCATTATAAGGAAAACTTTCCTAATTAATCAGAACTATTAAAAATGGGTAATCTGATGAGTTTCCCCATCAATAGTAATCCTTAAGGAAGGGAATGTGTCACCTGTGTAGACAATCTGGAGAGGATTAATGGGTCACATAGAGGTTTAAACCAAAAGATCTACAAGTTCCCTTTCAACTATTAATACCCTAATATTCTACAAAATCAACTGTACTTCAACGTTAAAGAGTAAACAAGAAGCAAACTCTTCTTTAATCTCCAGCTTGTACTTTTTACTACAAAAAGAGCTCCCAAGCAGGCAACCAGGGTCTTCAGAACTTTCCCCGATCTTAACACCAGCGCCATACATGCCAAAATATTTAACCACTTATAGCCTGATTATTTTTTCTAGGCTTTCCACATGTAGAAAGTAACTGGTTGATTAGGATCATGTTTATGGATTGCATTGTGTTGGGTAGCTTACCATATTTGCTTCTGAAGGACAGTGAAAAAGAGGAAAGAGAATGCCCATTGGGAGCACTTGGCCAAATCAGGCATCAGATCCAGAGAGAATGTCACTGATGATGCTCCTGAAGGCGAACTAATAAGGGTGCTGTACATTATATAAATTAATGATTTTGCAGACACCATCAGAAATACACATTTCAGCTTTAAATTTTCAAACTATGTGATAATGGTTATAATACAGATATAATCAACAAGGAATTTTAATTTTTGCCTTTCAGTTCTTTAATTAATATGAAAGAAAATATACTAACATTAATGTATAGAACTGTAGCTATTGTATAAAATTATACCTAATTATCAATTGCAGTTCTCTTTCCTTGTATTTCATTGGTCTTCAAATTAGAAGCCAATCAGCAATTATAAAGCATGCAATCATTACCTACTATAATCATCCTAAGAGTAATGTAGACAATATAATACTATAGAGGGCATGATAATTATTCTAAAAAAACTAACCACAATTCCTCCAGTCTTGTCTTTTCCTCTTATCCTTCCTACTACTACTACCACCCAGATAGTTATCTTTTTTAATTTTTATATAAAAATTTCTAAAGAGAAAAAATTTTCTAACATAAGCTAAAAGGAAGAAATTTTTACTTTAACATTTTCTACTCAGTTGAATTTAAAACAGCAGATCAACTATAAAATAAATTCCATTATTGCAGGATGAAAGTTTTTTCATTTTGGATCGGGATTTGTTGGGTTTTTTTTTTTCTGACTGTATTTTTAACATAAGTCTACTCAGTAAATTACACTGGTACTAAGACTATATATCTGTTTTGAGGTTGGACATACTATTTTATAATTAGAATTTGAATCATATTATCCTAATATTTCTCTAACCAAGAACTAAAAAGCTCATCTTTTCTAGATGGAATAATCTGCTATAATCTAATCTGTGGGAAGGCAAAAGAAGCAATTTAATTATAAGAACATTCTCAATGCATACATATAGTTAGGTGTTTTTCTTTTAATTCACAAAAGCTTTTTCCCTATCTTAATTTTAAATAGAACCAGTTTTCTCTGTTTTGTGCCTATAATCTCTAAACATAAATTATTTTAAAATACTAGCAAATAGCTCAAGTTTTCAGTTTACCTTTTTTTCTTCCTGTAGTACTAATACTTCATGATAACGTGGGAGAAAAGGACAACTCTTAAGTTTATCATCTTTCTTGATATTAACATTCTCATAATGCAGTGTACTTTCCCTTGAAAGTTTAAAGAAAGATCAATGAGTTTTTTATTTTAAATATGTGAATATCTAAATAACTGGAATATCTTCTAAACGTAATGCTAATATATGCTGTCAACAACTACATGAAAAGGAGAGGATCAAGGAATGGTAAACTGTTACATTATAAATCTGTGTAACTCATTTGGTCCCTTGTTGCAATTCTGATTTGTTGGGGGAATTTCACCAACTTAAAACTCTGGGTCCATTGTTAGAATTTCATTATTATCTTGGACTTATTATCTCAATTATCTCAACAGTAGAAGATTGGCCCCAGACTTTTTTCTCCCAGACATAATAGTTAAATATAGATAATTAAAATAGGAAGACAGCAATATACAGATTCTCGAAGTACTCTAATGATCACTCTAAAAAGAAAAGGAAAAGAACCATTGGACTACTAGAAGAAAGTTTATGTCCTGTATGAAGGTAAAAGTCTATGAGAAATAGAGCCTATTTATTTTACTTTTCTGTATGTAGCTTAAAACTGCACTAATACTTTATAACACACCAGATTTAAAGCTCCAAAGTTAGCCACTAAGGTCTAAAGCAATCAGGCATTTCTTTTATTTTGTTTCTGTTTTACCAAAGAGACTAATGATTTACCCACTGTCCCAGATTCCTAGAATTATTAGATCTAGTCCCATACCAGGTCTTCTAGACTCTTAGTATTTCAACCATTGCTAAAGCTATGTGGGATAACAACATCCATAAAATTTAAATCTGAAAAGGAAAAAAAGGAGATTTAAGAGAAACACTAAGAAATGATATAAAAACAAGTCCAAGTCCAGTATACCTCTCACTACAACACATTATGATTCAATTCCTGCACTTGGAGAAAGTTAGAACACCAGCACAGCCTGGGCCCCAGCAAACTTAGAGTAGGCCTCAGGGTGACTGAATCACTTGCAGCAGTGACAGTTTCCAGACCTCTCAGCCCACAGATGCCAAAGACGACTTAGAAGGTCAGTAGGAAAGGTCTGCTGCACCTGGGTGCGAGTGGAGCACAGTCCAACACAGGCCACACCAACACAGTACCAGCCCCAGCAAACCAGGATCAGGCCTAGAGAGAGCTTCTGGACCTCTCAGCCAGTAAGAGGGTCAAATAACTGGTCAGAAGGAGATGACAGGGGTCTCTTTGCTAGTACTGAGGCAGGACTCTGTTGCTTTGCCATACTCACATCCGGGTTAAAGTCCTAGTTGGCAGCAGTGGAGGGGGGCCCTCCTCACAGTTCCATGGTAGAAAAAAATGCCTGTGGTCACTCACAGACCACAGCACAGGCCAGGACAAGAGTAAACACACCTTTCCTTGGAAGAACTGAAAATTTACACGTCCCTAGAAGTATCTCTGAAAACAGCTGCACAAAAACCCTGAAGCTTGGGACAGTGCACCCTACACCCTGGATGCAGGGCCCTACTTTTTAATAGTTAAAAGTCAAGTAAAGGTCTGGAAAAGAAGCAAACAACAGAAAAAACCTATGACAATAGAAAGTTACTGTAGTGACAAGGAAGATCAAAACACACACTCAGAAGACAACAAAATCAAAGCTCCTACATCCAAAGCCGCCAAGGAAAAAAAAGAATTGAACTCAGTCTGCTGAAGAGCTCAAAAAGGATTCTGAAAATCAAGTAAGAGAGGTAAAGGAGGGGCGGCTAAGAGGCACAGTGAGTAGAGAGTTGGCCCTGGAGTCAGAAGGACCTGAGTTCAGATCGGGCCTTAGACACTCAACGCACACAAACAAAAACCTAGCCGTGTGACCTTGGGCAAGTTCCTTAACCCCAATAGCCCTCCAAAAAGAAAAAAAAAAGAGGTAGAGGAAAAATTGGAAAGAGAAATGAGAAGGATGCAAGAAAATCATGAAAAACGAGTCAATGGCTTGGTAAAGGAGAGACAAAAATCTGTGTATCAGATTGCTCTGATAAGAATTTGGTATTTGAAATGTGTAAACAATAAATATACAGAAGACAAATAACTATTGTCCACAAATAAAGGATTAAGGAATATGAATAAACAGTTCTCAAAAGAACTGCAAAGTATTCACAACCACATGAAAAAATGCTCCAGATCACTAAAAATAAGAGAAATGCAAATCAAAACAACCCCATAAATTGGCAAAAATGACAAAAAATGCTAACATTGTTAGTGAGGCTATGAAACGGTACAACCATTTTGGAAAACAATTTGAAACTATGCAAATAAAGTGACTAAAACATCTATACCCTTTGAAATGAGAAAAAAAATCCCCACATACTCCAAAATATTTATAGCAGCCCTTTTTTCGATAGCTAAGAATTAGAAGTTATAGTCTTAGAAAAATGCCTAAAGCACTAAGTGATTAAATGACTTGCCCAGGGCCAAACAGTCAGTATCAGAGGCAGAACCAGAACACAGGCCTTCAGGCTTCAGAGCTGCTTGCCTACTTAAAATCTTCCTTCTTTCTTCTTTGCAAATTAACTTGTATCTGAGATCTCTGCTGCTGGGTGTGGAGTCAGGAAGACTTCAATTCAATTCCAGCCTCAGACACTCAGGGGTTGTGTGACCCTGGGTAAGTTACTTAACCCCTGTTTTCCTCAGTTTCCTAAATGGTAAAATGGGGGCTATAATAGCTCCTACCTCCCAGAGCTGTAGTTGGGCTCAAATGAGATATGTGTAAAGCACTTAACACAATGCCGGGCACATGGAGGCACTGAATAAAGTGCTTGTCCTCTTGCTCCTCCACTCTCCCCAAGTCAATGGAGTCAGGTATCTGCTCACTGAGATGGTTACTAGATTCTTTTGTTCCTCGTGTTTTTAAACTACTATATATCAGTAAAATTCTTCTAAGAAATACAATCACCAGAGTCAATGCTTTTAATCTTACCCAGTTCCCATTTCCCCAAGTCAATAGCTCTTTTTAACAGGCCAGGTTACAACTAATATAATGCATACAGTATAAACCTCTTATTTTTACCCTTATTCTTAATTTATTCTTGCTTGTGATCTTTGTTTCAACTAAGGCTTGCTCTGCTACAACCTACTATACAACCTAGGACAAGTCTGTCTGCCAAAAGGAGAGTAGCTAATAAACTGAATTCCTCTAAAAGATGATATTATCCATGTCTAACATGGAATATAAAAGAATGACTAGAGGGAAAGTGAAGATTCTATGCAACTTTTCAACAATCCTTAAGTCTAAATACTCTTTTAATTTCTTTAATGTGTTGATTTCCCAGAATATCAAATTTAACATCACTCAGTCTTAGGCATTCCATAAGCAAATATAATTCTAAATTTTTAAATTCCCATTTCTAATGCTCTTCTAATGATCAAAAGTAGATCTTTTAAATTCCCTCCTTTTATTCTTGAGTCTATTTCCCTTTCATCAATCACTTGACTTCCATTATTTGTTTCATAACTGAACAACCAAGGAGCTAAATTATTGGTATTCTATAATAAAGAGATAAGCTGAAATTACTGCTATAGTTTACTTACTGAAGTATATCATAGTCCGCAGGCCCAGGCCCTTCTAGTACTCGTAAATCTCGTCGCCCTGACTTGTTACCAAAATATACTCCTTTGTATTTCAAAGTTGAATCAGAAGCATCCTAAAAAATAAAACAAAAACAATTCAATCATGCATAGGTAAAGCCTTTCTCTTCACCCAAAAAGAAAATTAAAATATGAAATATGAATAAGTATCAATTCTTTAAAATTCAAAATTATTTCACATTTCAATTAGAGAATTATATTCCCAATACCTAGCACACAGTCAGCACTTGATAAATATTTGTTTTCTAACTGACTGCATATGTACTCAGAGGATCTTTCCTTGTCACTTAATTTTCCATGCTGTTTGATTAAGCATCTTTTGCTTTGAACTAATGTGTGCTCTGGTTGGTTTAGTAAAAGCAAACATTGGTAATGACTCATGAGCTCTGGTTTGGAGGGAATACTGATCATCAGGCTACTTTGAAACAGCTAATCTTCCTTTTTGTTTGCTTAACTTACTTCAAGAAACATTTTAGTCCAATTTTTTTTCAAGTATCAAGCATTTAAATAACACCTTAAAAAAAGACTAACTCAAATGGCAAAAGAGGCTCAGAAAGGCAATGAGAAGACAAGTATCAAGCATTTATTCTTTCTCTCCTATCTTTTTCTCTCTCCCCTACCTCCTTTCCCCCCTAAAAGGAAAAGAAAAAACAAAACCCTTATAATCAATATTCATATCAAGCAAAATAAATTCCTATGTTGGTCAGATACAAAAATATGTGTCTTATTCTGCATATTTTTCTATCCTATCTGTTAGGAGACAGCTAGTATTCTTCATCATCAGGCCTCTGGAATAATGGTTGATCATTGTTCTTTCAAAGTCTTTAAAATTGTTTGGTTTTTCAATGTTATTATTGTATAAATTTTTCTCCTGGTTACACTCACTTCATTCTGTATCAATTCATACAAGTCTTCCCAGGATTCTCTGAAACTGCCTCTTTTTAATAATCTCTTAACAGCATGAAGGTATCCCATTACATTCATATACTATTAGTTATTTAGCATTTCTCTAACTGATGGGCCCCTCCTTGGTTTCCAGTTTTTTTGCCCCCGCAAAAAGAACTGCTATAAATATTCCAAATATATAGGACCTTCTCCTATTTCCCTAATGTCTTTGGAGCATCAACTTAGTATTTGGGGGTCAAAGGATATATATAATGTAGTAATTTGGGGGTATAATTTCAAATTGCTTTTCTGAATGACTGAACCAATTCACAGCTCCATCAAAAGCAGAGAGTACCTCTCTTCCCACAACCCTTTGCAACATTTGTCATTTCCTCTTTTGTCATCTTTGGCAGTTTGATAAGTTCGAAGAAGAAATGTAGAGTGGCTTTTACATTTTACATTTCTCTAATTATTAGTAGTTTGGAAGATTTTTTTGGCTAAAGATATCTTTAATTTCTTCCCTAGAGAACTGCTTATTTATATTACTTGACCACTTATCAACTGGAGAATGACTCTTATCCTTACACATTTGAATCAGTTCCTTATATATCTTTGAAACAAAACCTTTATCAAAATAACTTGCTACAAAGAACTTTTTAGCCAAGAAACTTTCAAGGAGTGAGTGTGCCAAAAGGCTTCACATGCTACAAAGAAAGAGAGAAAGCAGCCAAATTATATGTCTACTCTATTGATAGTGAGTTCAAGATTTAAAGAATCCTAATAATTTTTAAGCCCAATACATGTACACAAAATAATTCCTCTTTTAAAATAATTATAAAACATGATGAATTAAAAACAAAATAAATTCACTCCTGCTTAAGTCACTAGCCCATATTTTTCAAAAGGAAAATATCCTATCTATAATAACATTCAGGTCTTTTAAAAATCGTAACATAAAATGAAAAATAAACCAATGCAATACTTAATAACTCTAAATCACCAGTCTCTTTATGTCAAGAAATATTGTCAATATCAGCTTCAAGGTCACTGTCAACTTGGTAAGTCATTAGCAAAGTGATTTAATTAAAGCAAATTCAGCAAGGGGTTGCATTATTTTAAGTGAACAATTAATATAATTTGAAGAATTACTAACAGCTACTCCTGTTGACAATAAAATAAATGAAGAAGATACCGTGGAACTTCTTTTCCCTATATTATGGATAATTAGACTTGGAAACAGATTTTGTGTGAAGGATTTAAAGTCCCAGACTGTATTAATTCAGGAACTAATGGACTGCTTTTCAGTATGGCAACATACACTTTAAAGGTTATCTTTGGTAAATACATTGGTGTGAAAACTGATGGCATTCCAAACTTTAAAATCATACAATGAAACACAGATTTGGAATATTCCTCTAGGCAGATACAAACAAAAAAAAAAAAAAAAGCTCAAAATTTTAAATGAAAATTCCTCATAAGGCAATAAATGTAAATATCTACAGCATTCTTATTTACAAATTATACTAAATGAACATTTAGTGTCTGACTCATTAGATACTCTTAACGTATCCTCTGATCCAAGACTGATTTCTACCATAAAAATATGCGCAGCAGATACATTTTAAAGTTCAATATCTAGAACAATGCCTGGTGTATGATAGGCTTTCAAGACATGTTTGTTAAACAGAATTGAATTGAATTCTAATATTTAAACTGAGGCTGCCACCTCTTTAGACTTTTCCCATCCTCCTTCTCCCCTGCTCCTCCTCACATGCTGCTGAATGATGCTAAAAGAAGTCATGCAGCCCTGACTACAAACTGGGCCCTCACTATAGCAAGGCAATCCTTTTATTCCTTCCTAATTGATTCTCTGTTATATTCCCTGTAAGATAGACTCAAGTCTCACATCCCACCTCTTCCACCCACCTTTTCAGCAGAAGACTTGTCTTCAAGTTTACCAAAAAAATGGCCATTCACTAGGGACTCCCTCTCCTCCCCTGCTCTACATCTCTTTTTTAATTTTTTTATGCAGCCTATGTCTTAGCAATGCAATGATTGTAAAAATATCAATGGTGTCCATTTTAAATAATGTACAACTGGCACATTATTTTAATACTTTTTAAAATATTCAATATTTCTTATTCACTACTAATAACAGCAATATCAATAGCTGATTTAATCAATGGACTAAAATACTTATCTTTTAGCAGTACAATGATAGAGCAGATTTTCACCATTCCTCTTTGGCAGTGTGATTCAGTGCCCACGTTTAAATTAAGAGCAATACCACTGCACAGAAATAAATTGCATTGAAATAAGTGTGGTATAATATAGGAATATTCTTTTTAAAAAAATAATAATCTGTCTCTCTCACTCTACCCTTTCAGCAATTTCACTAGATAAATTAATGAATAAATGAATAAAAGCCTCTAAAAGATTGTTGCATAAGTCCCACAAAATAAACTTCTACATTGTTTACGTCTGAAAACATATGTCTCTCTCTGAATCTTAAATTCATAATCTCTCAGTCAATAAGTGAGTGGTGTCTTTCATATTAATTCTTTTGAACACATGATTTATCATTGCATTAACAGAAGTTCTAAAGTCATTGAAAGTCATTTTTCTCTACAGTGTTGTATAAATTTTTCTCCTAGTTGGGCTCTCTTCAGTCTGCATCACTTAGTTCATATAAGTCTTACCAGTTTCCTCTGAAATTGTCCATTTCATACTGTTTTGTGACATAAAATAATCCATTACATTTTGTTTAGCCATTCCTCAATGTAATTTTCTGGGCAGAGTTGTCTTTACAAAATGGCTGGATCAATTCACAGTACAACGAACATAGTATTCAGTGTTCACAAAGTCCATCCAACATTCATCTATTTCTCTTTTGTCATCTTTGCAGTCTCATAAGAGGCAGAATTTAATTCAAATTTCTCTAATTATTAGTGACTGGGTATTTTTTGCATATGCATGCTGAAAGCTTGAATTTTTTTCCTTTGAAAACTACTGTTAAGACCTTTGACCATTTATCCACTGGAGACCGTCTTTTAATCTTACTAATTTAAAACAGTTCTTTAAATATTTTGGATATGACACTTTCATCAGAGAAATGTGTTCAAAGATTTTTTTCCATGTTACTTGTTTCCATTCTCATTTTTAGTACATGAAATTTATACCGGAAATTTTTAGTTTTATCTTTTATGATCTATTGTCATGTTTTATGATTTTATTGTCAGTTTTATCTTTTATGATCTATTGCTTATTGAGTCATCAACTCTTTCTCTCTCCACAGACTGAAAAGTAATTTCTACCTTCGTATTCTAATTGTTTATGATGTCACTTTGTGTATATAGATCATGTATCCATTTGGAACTTACCTTGTACAGTACAAAATATTGGCCTAACCTAAGTTCTTCCAGACTGATATCTAATTTTCCCAGCAGTTTATGCCAAATAGTGAGCCCTTCCTCCAGCAATTAGGCTTTTTTAATCTGCTGAACGCTATGCTACTATATTTGTTTGCTTTGTATATATTGTAATTGTAATCTGTTCCACTGATTTTTTTAAATTTAAATGTTCCTTTTTTAAAAACTAGAATTGACTCATTTTATTACTTCTTTGAAGCAGTTTGAGATCTGTTACTGAAAAACTTCCTTACTGCTTTTTTTTATTATTATCCTTGAGATTCTTAACATTTTGTTCCTCTATGTGAATTTCATTTTTTAACACTATAAAATATTATTTTGGAGTCTGAATGGTACAATATTTTAAACATATAGATAGCACTGTCATTTTTATTATATTGGCTCAACCTAACCATGAACAATTAATGTTTCTCCATAGCTGTCTTTATTTCTGCAAAATTTTTTATAGTTGGATTCATATATAATCCCTAGGTGGATCTTACCAGATAACACTTCCAAATATTTTATAGCTTTAGTAGCTAATTTGAAGGAAATTTATTTTTTCTACTGCATTGTGTATCTCAAAATCCCTTGATATCATTTCCAATTGTCTTCCTTCTTTACTCTGTCTCTGATTTGCCAAGGTGGAGTCATAAATCTGTAACCTTGACCCCATCCTTGCAATATACTCTTGAAGGTTGCTCCCACAATTATCTTCTCTCTCTCTAACATTCAATCTCTGCTGTCAACAAATATTCTCTATCCTTAAAACAATACACTCTTATTTGACCCTATCATTTCCTGTTTACCTTGTCCTATTCATGGCTAAACTTCTAGTCCAAACTTTTTGCCTCTTACTCACTCATCCTCTCTTCTTAATCATTTTGTAATCTGACTTCCAATTTCATCATTCAACAGAAACTGCTCTCTCTAAAGTTATCAATGATCTCTTAATTGCTAAACCTGACGGTGTTTCTTTAGTTGTCAGCCTTTTTAACTTCTCTAAAATAATGACCAGAGTTGATGTACCCCTGAATATTCTCTCTACTCCATGAGTTTTCATGATACCACTCTCTTTGAGATATCCTCCTCCCTGTCTTGCCACTCCTTCTCAGTCTCTTTTCATCAATAAAACAAAGCTTAATGCCTAGCTTCAGCATACCTTTTCTTCTCCTTTAATAAAAAAAAAGGCACTCAAATTGTATTGTTGCCAGAAGATAACAGAGATAACCTTCCCCTCGTGAGAAGAAAGCTCTAGAAATGATCTCTCTAATTGCCCCCCTAAAATATGATTAGCTACTAGTGGGCATTCATTTATGATCAATTTCTTTAATATGATTTAAATTATTTTCTTACTCTCATTCTATTTCCCCTCACATAAAATTTATGGTTGACCATGAAAGGTATATACTATGTTTCTACTTTGTTGAAACAGAGATAAAAACACAACAGCTAATTGAAACTTTCTTTTTTAATTTTATTATTTATTTTTAACATTCTTTGTTTTGAATTTCAGATGCTCTCTCATCCCCCACCCACTGAGAAGGAAAACAATATACCAATTACTCATGTGAAATCAAATAAAACCTACTGCCATATTAGCCATATTGAAAAAATGAAGCAAGAAAAAGTAAAGAAAGAAAATTACACTTTAATTTGTACTCAGAGTTCAACAGTTCTCTCTCTAGAGTTGGACAGGATTTTTTTATCATGATTCCTTTGGAACTGTCTTGGATCACTGTACTGATCAGAGTAGCCAAGTCTTATATAATCACTATCATTAAAGCACTGTTGTTACTGGTGCACAATGATCTACAGGTTCTTTTGACTTCACTTTGCATCAGTTCACATAGATCTTGCCATGTTTTTCTAGTATAGTTTTCCTTTTTAAATTTTGAGTTTCAAATTCTCTCCCTCCCTTTCACCCTTCTCACAGGCACTCAGAAAGCAAACCCTTCCCATCATTTCTTATAATATAACAGTACTCCCTCACAATAATATGCCATAATTTATTTAGTCATTCCTCAACAAATAAGCTTCTACTCAATTTTCAGTTTTTTGCCACCACAAAAAGAGCTGGTATAAATATTTTTGTATGTATAGGTCCTTTTCCTTTTTATTTGATCTCTTTATGATACAGACCTAGTAGTGGTTTGCTAGATCAAAGGGTACATGTATGTGTATACATAGACACACATATGTATATGTATAAACATATATATGTAAAATTATTCTACACATACTTCTATTTATCACTTCTTTCTTTGGATGCAAATAGCCTCTTTTTTCATATGTCCTTTATATGTAATTTGGGTATTCATAAAAGTCAAAATAATTCATTCACTCAAAGTCATTATTAAAACAATATTGCTATTACTGTATACAATGTTCTCTTGGTTTTGCTCATTTCCCTCTTCATTATTTTGTGCAAGTCTTTCCATGTTTTTCTATAATCATTGACTTCATCATATCTTATAGCACAGTAGTATTACATCATGATCATATGACACAACCTGTTCAGTCATTCCCCAATTGATGGGCATCCCTGCATTTTCTAGGTCTATGCTATTACAAAGAAAGCTACTATAAACATTTTAGAACATAAAGGTTCTTTTCCTTTTTCCCTAATTATCTTAATAGACCAAGTAGTGGTATTCCTGGGTCAATGGGTATACTACAGGTAGTTTAATAACTCTTTGAGCATAATTTCAGATTGCTCTCCAAAATTGTTGGATCAGTTCACAATTCCACCAACAATGAATCAGTGTCCCCACATTCCCCTTCTTTCATTTTAGCCAATCTTGTGGGTGTAAAATTATATCTCAAGGTTGTTTCAATTTTCATTTCTCTAATCAATAATAATTTAGTAAGTTTTTTCATATTACTATAAATTGTTTTGATTTCTTCTTTGGAAAATTGCCTGTTCATTTCCTTTGACCATTTATCAAATGAGGAATGATTCATATTCTTATAGATTTGATAAAGTTCTTTATATATTTTATAAATGAGACCTTTAACTGACAAACCATCTATAATTTTTTCCCAATTTTCTGCTTTCCTTCTGATCTTGGCTACATTTAATTGTACAAAAACTTTTTAATGTAATCAAAATAATCCATTTTACACCTAATTTTGCTCTCTATCTCTTGTTCCTAAATTGTTTGCCTATCCATAAGTATGATAAGTACTATGTTCTGTGTGCTTCTAATTTTCCTGTAAAATCTCTCTTTATATCTAAGTCATGTATGCATTTTTACCTTATCTTGGTAAATGGTGTAAGAAACTGGCCTATACCCAGTTTCTGCCATACTGTTTTCCAATTTTCCCAACTATTTTCACCAATTAATTCTTATCCCAAAATTATAAGTCTTTACACTTATCAAACACCAGGTTACTATGTTTATTTGCTGATACAAATTGAATGTCTACTCTAATCCATCGGTCTACCTTTCTATTTCTTAACCACTTTGTCAGACAGTTTTGATAATTACTTCCTTATAATATAGTTTAAGATCTGATGCCATTAAAACTCCTTCCTTTACATTTTTTCATTATTTCCTTTGATATGCTTGACTTTTTATTTTTCTAAATGAATTTTATTATTTTTTTCTAATTCGGTAAAAAAAAAATTGGGATAATTTAATTGGAATGACATTGAAGATAGAAATTAGTTTGGGTAAAATTGACATTTTTATTATATTGGCCCTGCCTACTGTAGCAGCAAGCACCCTAGCATACCCAGGATAGCTGCTAGCACAGGTTCTTAGATATGCTTTTCTAAAGGAAAGCAACTCAAAAAGCTAACAATCTTACTCAACATATATCATTTACCTAGTTAAGGGGAAAAAGTCAGCACTCTGAACTTCAGCGAATACAAACAGAAGTTACAAGCAGACAAAAAATACAGACAGATGAACGTATCAGCAGACAGGGCTTCCACCTGTCTGACCATTATATCCATACCTACTTAGTTATCAGAAAGGGAACATCTGAACAATTAATATTTCTCCAATTATTTAAATCTAATTTTTATTTGTATAAAAAGTTTTATATATGTAATTTTGTTTTGGCAAGTATACTCTCAGGCATTTTATACTGTCTAGAGATATTTTAAATGGGGCATTTTTTTATTATCTCTTCTTGCAGAGATTTGTTCGTGACACATATGAATGCTGATGATTTATGTGGATTTGCTTTATATCCTGCTATTTTGCTGAAATCATTATTTCAAGTAACTTTTTAGTTGAGTCTTTGGGATTTTCCAAGTATACCATCATATAGTCCACAAAAAGAGATAGCTTATTACCTCATTCCCTATTCTGATTCCTATTTCTTTTTCTTCTTATTGCTATCGCTAGGATTTCCAATACAATATTGAATAATATTGGTGACAATGAGCATTCTTGTTTCACATTTAATCTTAGTGGGAAGGCTTGAAGTTTATCCCCATTACAAATAATGCTTGCTGAAGATTTTAGATAAATGTTTTACCAATTTAATGAAAAACGAATTGTAATCCTACTTTCTTTGCCTTGCAGAAAAATACCAAGCCCTCCAAGTGTTTGTAATAAAAATGAGTGTTGAACTTTATCAAAAGCTTTTTCTTTTTTATTTCTCTTTTCTTTCTTTCCTTTTTTTTTTTTTTGAGAGGGGAGGGCAGGGAAATTTGGGTTAAGTGGCTTGCCTAAGGTCACACAGCTAGTGTTAAGTATCTGAGGCGGATTTGAACTAAGGTCCTCCTGACTCCAGGGTCAGTGCTCTACTCACTGTGTCAAAAGCTTTTTCTACTTCTATTGATATAATCATGATAAAATCATTCCTTTTATTATTGATATAATAAATTATGTTAATAGTTTTCCTTATGTTAAAACATCCCTGAATTCCTGGCATAAATCCCTCTTGATTATAATGTATAATATTTGTAATTTATTGTTGTAATCTTTTAAAGTAATTTATTTAGAATTTTTACATCCAAATTCATAAATGAAACTGGTCTATAATCTTATTTTTCTGTTTTTACTCTTTCTGGTTTAGGTAACAGTATTATATTTGTTTCATAAAAAGGAATTTGGTAGGATCTCTTCCTTACATATTATTCCAAATAATTTATTTGATATTGAAATTAGTTGATCTTTACATTTTAAATTTAAATTTGCCCCCTGCAAACAACATATTGTAGGATTCTGGTTTCTAATCCGTTCTGCTATTTGCTTTGATTTTATAGATGCTCATTCCATTCAGATTTATAGTTATGATTATTAACTGTGTATTTCTTTCCATCCTATTTTCTTTTATTTATCTCTATCTCTCTTTTCATCCTGTCCTTCCTAAAATGTCTATTTTGCTTCTAACAACCGCTTCTATTTAGTTCACTTGCCCTTTTAACATCCCCCCATTACTCCTGCACCTTCTCCTTCTAAGTTACATTCCTATAAATTATATGTGTATATGTTACATCAATATAGCTACATCTACGTCTATATATACATAGCGTGTGTATACATACATACACACACACATGCACTGTTCCTTCTTTGAACCAATTCTGATGAGTGAAGTTCTAATGTTGCCTGCCATACCTCACTCCATTTTCCTTTCCTTTATAAAAGCTCTTCCTTACATGTCTCACCTATGTGAGAAAAGTTTCCCCATTTTACTTCCCCATTCTCCCAGTTTATCCTTCTTTTTCACCCCTAGGGAGTTTTTGGAAATCATTCCAACATAATAAATTCATACCCATGCCCTCCATCTATGCAAACCCTTTTTAACTATCATCATAATGATAAAGTTCTTAGTATTACAGATATCATTTTCCATATAGGAAGTTTAATTTTATTGTTTTCCTTAACTCTTTTATGTTTACCTTTTTCAGCTTCTCTTCTTAAATCTTGTGTTTGAATGTCAAATTTTCTATTCAGCTATGGTCTTTTCAACAGAAATGTTTTAAAGTCCTCTATTTCATTAAATATCATTTCCCCTTCAAGAATTACACTCAGTTTTGCTTGGTTTTGATTGTAATCCAAGCTTCTTTGCCTTGTGGAAAATATACCAAGTCCTCCAATCATTCAACATGGAAACCACTAAATCTTGTATTATCCTAACTGTAGCTCCATATTTAAATTGTTTCTTTCTAGATGCCTGAAGTATTTTCCCTTTGGCCTGATACCTCTGGAATAATATTCCTGGGAGTTCTCATTTTGGCATCTCCTTTAGGAGGTGATTAATGGATTATCTCAATTTCTACCTGTCCTCTGGATGTAATATATCAGGGCAATTTTCCTTGATAATTTCTTGAAATACGATGTCTAGGCTCTTTATGTGATCATGGCTCTCAGGTAGTCCAATAATTCTTAAATTTTCTCTCATTGATCTATTCTCCAGAGCAGTTGTTTTTCCAATGAGATATTTTATTTTCTTCTATTTTTCATTCTCTTGACTTTCTTATTGTTTGGTTTTTTTTTTAATAAGCAATTGGGGTTAAGTAACTTGCTCAAGGTTACACAGCTAGTCATTATTTATGTGTGGGTGCTCATTTTCTGAGGCCAGATTTGATCTCGGGTCATCCCAACTCCGAGGCCGGCGCTCTTACTCACTGGGCCACCTAGCCGCCCTTTAGGGCAATTGGGGTTAAGTAACTTGCCCAAGGTTACACGGCTAGGTTTTTGTTTGTGTGGATTAAGTGTCTGAGGCCGGCTCCGAACTCAGGTCCTTCTGACTCCAGGGATGGTGCTCTATTAACTGCGCCACCTAGCCACCCCCCCCCTTTTTTTTTTTTTTGCAAAGCTGGATCCGAACTCAGGTCCTCAGGTCCTTCTGACTCCAGGGCCAGCACTCTACTCACTGCGTCACCTAACCGCCCTCTTATTGTTTCTTGATGTCTTGTGGAATCATTAGCTTTGACCTGCCAATTTCTAATTTTTAAGGATTTTTTTTTTACTTAAGCTGAAGCATAATAGATTCTGCTCTAGCCCCTTACCTTTACTCTGTGTCTCTCTGTTTCAAGTGTCTTTCTTGTAAACAACATATTGTAGGATTCTGTTTTTTCATTCACTCCTTTATCTACATCCATTTTATGAGAGAATTCATCCCATTCACATTCACAGTTATGATTACTAACTGTATATTTCTGCCTTCCCCAATCTGCCCTCCCTTCTATCAGTCTCCTCATCCCATACTTAATCTCCTGCCCTACTGCTTCCCTGGAGAGTAAAACAGATCTCTTATAAATATGAAGTGGAAGAGATTAATAGATTTAAGGAAATACACCTGGTAGCCTGAAGAACCATAACAGTGTTATACAGGAGGCAGGAACAAAAAAAAAATCAAAATGGCCATCTGATGAGGCTTTACAAGTAACTGAGGAAAGAAGGAAACAAAAGGGAAAGAAAGAGAAAAATATGCCCAAATGAAAGCAGAATTCCAAAGAATATTGAGAAGAAATAAGGTTTTCTTAAATGAGCAATGCAAAGAAATAGAAGACAATAGAATGGGAAATACAATAATGAGCAATGCAAAGAAATAAAAGATAGTAGAATGGGAAATACAAGGTACCTCTCCAAGAAAATTAGAGATACAAGGGTACATTTCATGGGGAAAATAGGCATAATAAAAGACAAAAATGGTAGGGACTTAACAGAAGCAAAAGAGATTAAGAGATGGCAAGAATATACAGAACTATGCAAGAAAGATCTTAATATTACTGATAACCACAATGGTCTGGTTACTGATCTAGAAGCAGACATCCTAGAGAATGAAGTCAAATGGTCTTTTGGAAGCATTTCTTTTTTTTTTGCTTTTTGGAGGGCAATTGGGGTTAAGTAACTTGCCCAAGGTCACATGGCTGGGTCTTTGTCTGTGTTAAGTGTCGGAGGCCGGACGCAAACTGAGGTCCTTCTGACTCCAGGGCCAGCGATCTACTCACTGCACCACCTAGTTGCTCCAAGCATTTCTAATAATAAGACTAGTGAAATTATGGAATTACAGCTGGGCTATTTAAAATCCTAAAAGAAGATGCTGTTAAAGTGCTTCACTCAATATGCCAGCAAATTTGAAAACTCAACAGCGGCCACTAGATTGGAAAAGATAAAACATAAATGTCCCAATCCAAAAAGAAGGCCTATGCCAAGAATGCTCATATTACCAAAAAACTGCACTCATTTCACACACAAGCTTAAGATTCTGCAAGCTAGGATTCAGCAATATATAAACTGAAAATTACAGAAGTGCAGGTTATTTTTCAAAGAGACAGAGGAACTAGAGACCAAATTGCCAACATTCAGTGGATTGTGGAGAAAGTAAAGGAGTTCCAGAAAAAACATCTACTTCTGCTTCACTGACTAGACTAAAGCCTTTGACTGTGTGGATCACAACAAAATATGGCAAGTCCTACCAGATCAACTTATTTGTCTTCTGAGGAACATGTAAGTAGGCCAAGAATTGACAGTTAGAACCAACCATGGAACGACTTAAGATTGGGAAAGAAGTATAACAAGGCTGTATATAGTCACCTTATTTAACTTATATGTAGAGCAACTTATGTGAAATGCCAGACTGGACAAATCCAAAGCAGGAACTAAGGTTGCTGGAAGAAATATCAATAATCTCAGATATGCAGATTTTTATCACTCTGCTGGCAGGAAGTAAAGAGCTTCTTGATGATGGTGAAAAAAGAAAGCATAAAACCTTGCTTAAAACTTAACATGAAAAAAACTAAGTTCTTGGCAACTGGTCCCATTGCTTCCTGGCAAACAGAGGGAAAAGAAATGGAAGTAATGTCTGATTTTAAAATCTTGGGCTCAAAGATCACTGCAGACAATCCCTGAAGCCATGAAATTCAATGACACTTGCTTCTAGGAAAGAAAAATATGGCAAATCTTGCCAGCATACTAAAAATTAGATATATTGCCTTGCTAACAAAGGTCCATATGATCAAAGCTATGTTTTTTCCGGTAATAATATATGACTGGGATAGTTGGACTACAAGGAAAGCTGGATGCCACAGAATTAACACTTTCAAATTGCGGTGCTAGAGAAGACTTTTAAGAATCTGTTGGACATGAAGGAGATTAAATCAGTCAATATTTAGAGAAATTCATTTAGACTAAAAAGACAAATACTGAAGCTAACTTTTAAATACTTTGCCCATATAATGAAAATATAGGGCTCATTGGAAAAGACCCTGATGTTGGGAAAGACTGAAGCAAAAGGATAAGGGCATGGCAGAGGATGGAAAGGATAAAGTATGGGATGTCACAGAAGCAATGAAAATGAGATTGAAGAGACTTCAGGAGATGGAGAAGAAGAGAAGGGACCGGCATGCTATGGTCTTTGGGGACATGAAGAGTCAGACACAACTGAACAAATGAACAATAACAAATGCCTGAATCAGGAATGTAACCAAAAGTATAGGTTAGATCAGTATTTAAACTCTCAATATTCACTAAAGTCACTTTATTAACTCATGCACAATTAACTTTCTGCATTAAATATTGAATAAACCTACATGTAATCTTTGGACTAAACACATAAAATGTTCTGTAAAATACTTACAAACAATGGTTTGTAGAATGCTGGACCCAGTGTTTTATCAACAACAGGTGGAGTTTGTTTTAATACAGAACCATCATCTTTTATATGATAACCATGTGACTGTCCAGGGGAAGGAATGGAAGGTACATCCACATTTCTGAAGACGTTAAATCTTTTTGGAGTTTTCTGTAAAAATGATTTTAAAATTAACAATCTTGGAGCACATGAATAAACAAAAGAAATGGCAGACAACATAGGGGATGAAGAACAAAATCTATTGAAATCTACTGGAAGAGCAAGAATTAACCTCAGAATTCAAAATTCATCATGAAAGGAGGGTAAAATAACATGATGACAACCTCAGTACCCACATCAACTTTCCTTCAGTAGTCTTAAATGTATTTTCCTCTGTACACTTTTCACTCTCAAAGGGACTGTTTTTACTTATTCACACTCGACTACTTAAAATAAACACTGTGATACATTTACTTACAATGACTCACTAACTATCAGGATTGGATGAGATCTCAGAAATTATCTAGTCTAACGTGTCACTAAATAGAAATCTCCCTCTACAACATACCCAATAAGTGGTTCAGCCTCCACTTGAAGTTGTCTGAAGAAAAAATTACATGGCTTTTAGAGATGGCTCATTCCCTTTTTGAAAACTACTCATCTAGGGGGGCGGAGGCAAGATGGCGGAGTAGAAACAGCACGTCCAAGCCACTCTCCCCCCAGATCACCTTCAAAATATGTAAAAGGGGACTCTGAACAACTTCTGGAGCCCCATCACCCACAGAACAACAAAGAGAAGCTAACATCCCGCTCAGGACAGCCCAGCAGCCCTGCAGGAAGGACTAGCACAGCACTCTGGGAGCGGGCAGCACTCCGGGAGCCAGCAGCACAGTGCACAGCGCACAGAGAGCCGAGCCCAGGTCCACCTGAGTCGCAGTTTTAGCCCCAGGGCGGCAGGGCCAGCAGCCTGCTGGAGGGACCCCAGAACACCAGCAGCTGTGGCAATTCCAGAATTATCAACATAGACATGCCTAGGACAAAGTGAGAGGTTAGTGCCCTATGGACTTTGGGACCAGTATTTGGGGAATGTGTCGGCTTCCTCCCCTGGGGGCTAGAAGCCACTGAGGAGACACACCATTTTGTAGTTCTCAGAGGCAGCTCCAGCTCCTGGGATGCGAACTGTAGGGAGATCCAGCGATCAGTCTTGGGGGGTAATCACTCTTGCTTTAACCTCCCTGGATCTGGATTGTGATCTGGGGTGGAGGTCATGGGTGGGTTTCCAGCTTGCCAGAAACGGAAGTTGTCCCCCACACGTTTGGGATGAAAGTTCCCCTGTCTGGCGGCAGAACCATAGTGTGGCAACAAGCCCAAAAGTCAAGTAATTAAGTGGCAACATGCCAAGGCAAAGGAAACAAATTAAACAGAAAAATGCAACCTTAGACTCCTACTTTGGGGGCAAAGAGGATCGAAGCATGGAACAGTCAGAGGACTGTGAGGTCAGAAATTCTGCTCCAAAAGCCCCAAAGGAAAATATGAGCGGGTTACAGGCCATAGAGGACCTTAAGAAGGACTTTAGAAATCAAATAAGAGAAGTGGAGGAAAAATTGGAAAGAAATGAGAAGGATGCAGGAAAAGTATGAAATGAGGGTCAACAGCCTGACTGAGGAAAACAACACCTTAAAAAATAGACTAACTCAAATGGCAAAGGAGGCCCCAAAAGGGCAATGAGGAGAAGAATGCCTTAAAAAGTCGAATTTGCCAGATGGAAAAAGAATCTCAAAAGTTCAGTGAGGAGATGCATTCCCTCAGAGTTAGACTGGAGCAAATGGAAGCTAATGACTTTATGAGAAAACTACTCATCTGAAACCCAGTCAAGATATAATGCATTCTAGAATTTTTCCAGAGCTAGAAGAGATTTAAGAGATTCTCTAGACAAAAACCCCTCATCATACAGATAACTAAACTGAAGTTCAGAAAGGTTAAATAATTTGCCCAAAGCCAATACAAGTAGTATTCAACAGAACTGGTACTCAAACCAAGATCCCCGAGCTCTAAATCCAAGGAACTTTCAGTACCACGTGCTGTTTCTCAGGGCACTTAGGAGCTTTCCTATGTATCCTTAGTTATCTCATATTTATTTCTCCATTAACTATTTTGTTCTACTTTTGTGTGTTATCCTGATGAATGAACCAATCAAAGCCTAGGCTATAATTACAAGGTACTGGAAATGACTACAGGAGAAAGACTTAAAGGCTAGAAACATTCACTGAAGGATACACTGGATGAAGCAGAATTCAGCAGGCATGCAACCAATTTCTGTTATCCCTGAAGTGACAGCCCCTATTCAGCATGGCCAGACTCGTGCCTTCCTGGACAATGTGATATGCTGAAGGCTCCACTAATATCAAATGAGTGTGACAACAAGCACATTGTGCAAATTCTTACACAGTCTACAATGGTTGGTCACAATGAAGGAAGGAAAATCACCTCCATCAAGAGCTGAGTAGGGGCAGCTAGGTGATGCAGTGAATAGAGCACTGGTCCTGGAGTCAGGAGGACCCGAGTTGAAATCCTGCCTCAGATACTTGACACACTTACTAGTTGTGAGACCTTGGGCAAGTCACTTAATCCCAATTGCCCTATCTTTCGCCCTCAAAAAAAGAGGTGAGTAGCATGCTTCATCATCAGACCTCTGGAATCATGGCTGATCATTAAATTGATTAGTATTCTTTTTTTTTTTTTTTGGTTTTTGGAGGGCAATTGGGGTTTAAGTAACTTGCCCAAGGCCACATGGCTAGGTTTTTATTTGTGTGTGCATTAAGTGTCTGAGGCCAAATTCGAACTCAGGTCCTTCTAACTCCAGGGCCGACGCTCTACTCACTGAGCCACCTAGCCGCCCCCTCGATTAGTATTCTTAAGGCTACTTCAGCTAATAGATTTCACTCCAGCCACTAATTTCAAGTTTATGTAAATCTTTGTTTTAAACATATTTCTTGTACACAATCTATTGTTGAATTCTACTTTCTAACACCAATTCTATTAACATCTTTTGCTTCATGGGTGAGTTGATGCTATTCATATTCACAGTGATAACCATTAATTGTGTATTTCCCTCCATCTTATTCTATTCTACTTCTCTGTTTCCTGACCCATCATTTTAGAGAAGAGGGTGTTGAGAGAGGAGTGTACTCAGCACCAGTCTCTAGATGTAGTGTAATTTGCTTCTGCTTCCCCCCCCCCACCCCCTGCTTAGCTCTCCTTCAGCCAGGGCCCAATCAAAAGTTATCCATTCCTTTTATTTTAAATCTCTCTTCATAATCCACCCTCCTTAGTTTGTTTTACCTAAGGACTAAGGCTTCCCTTTCCTCTTATTCCCCACCTCCATTTTCTTCTCCCCTTTATCTCTTGTTTCCCTGTAGAATGAAATGCATTTTTGTACTCAACTGTGTGTGTGTGTGTGTATTCTTGATCAATTCAATGAGAAGTTTAAGTGTCACCAGGTCCCTGAACCTCTTCCTCCTTTTTCGTGTGGTCTTCTACTTGAATATTCAGATTTTGTGAGATGTTTTTCCTCATCTTTCCTCTCTCTTTTTCCCTCACTTTCTATTCTTTTAAGATCATGCAAATAATAACAACACCACTTCTAGGCCCTCCATCTTACTGGAGTCTCTATGACCCTTGATGAAGGCAGGTAGGTGCTACCATGGACAGAGCACCAAGCCTGGAGTCAGGAAGATGCACTGAGTTCAATCTAGCATCAGAGGCTTACTAATGTGTGATCTTGGGCAAGTCATTTCACCCTATTTGCCTCAGTTTCCTCATCTGTAAAATGAGCTAGAGAAGGAAAAAGCAGACCACTCCAGTATCTTTGCCAAGAAAATCCCAAATGGGGTCACAAAGTTGGACACAACTCAAACTAACTGAACAACAACATGACCTTTGATAATGTTAGCATTTTAAGAGGACATATTTCCCTATATCAGAACATAAACAATCTATCTTTTTTTAGTCTCTTATGACTGCTCCTTCATGCTTCTCTCTTGGTTATTTCAAAGTTCCTACCTGGCTCCACTCCTTTCATCAAGAAGGCTTATTGTGGTTGTTCAGTTGTCTCAGTCATAGCTGGCTCTTCATGAGCCCTTGGAAAGGGTGTTGGAGTGCTGCCATTTCTCTTTCCATTTCATTTTACAGATGAGGAAACTGAGGCAAACAGTGTTAAGTGAGTTCTTCAGGGTCACACATCTAGTAAATGTCTGAAGTCAGATCTGAACTCATGAAGATAAGTTTTTTTCTGATTCCAGGCACAACATTCTATCCACTGTGCCACCTAACTGCCCCACAAAAAAATCCTGGAAGTCTTCTATTTCACTAGAGGTAGGATTATATTTTATTTTTCTGGATAAATATTCTTGGTTGTAAGCCTTGTGGGATAGTATATTCCTAGTTCTTCATTCCTTCATGGTGGTAACTGCTAAATCATGTATGAGCCTGATTGTGGCTCCTTGAATTCTTTCTTTCTGGTTTGCAGTATTTTTTCTTTGATTTGTGAAGTATGGATTTTGGCTAAATCATTCCTGGGAGTATTCATTTAAGGGTTTCCTTTCAGGATATAATTTATGATTCTGTCTTTTTTTACTTTTATCTATTTTTCTAAAAGATCTGAATAGTTTTATTTTATGATTTCTTGAATATTATGTATAGGTTCCTTTTTTGGTAATGGCTTTCAGGTGGTCTAGTAATTCTTAAATTTTCCTTCCTTGAGACAGTTCGGGATGCCATGGATAGAGCACTGGCTCTGGAGTTAGGAGGACCTGAGTTCAAATTCAGTCTCAGATACTTACTAGTTGTGTGACCCTGGGCAAGTCACTTAGCCCTAAATTTAAAAAAAAAAGTCTTCAATAGTCTACCTGATAGAGAACCCTAGTATACACTGGTCCTACCACACCATCATTTCTTCTTCAGTAACCATTTCCTTCTGATTAATCATAAAGACATCCAGGACAATATCATTTTAGTCACCTTTCAAAGAATGAAATTATTCTTAAGGCATGCCAAGAATTTATTACCTCCGGCACACTTATTGACAGTTAAATTCCCCATAAATACTACCTCATACTCCCATGTCAGCTTTACAATGCCTTTCAAACGTTCCCTATCCACTTCCTCCTTCACCAGGTGGCATGTAGTATACTCCATCCACAATACTGTCACTGATTTTCACTAACCATGTCAAGGTCTAAGGGCCCCGGGATTTCCTCACGAATTTTTGTTCTTAATAGGCAATGCTATGCTACTACCTCTATAATCTCTCTAATTTACTGTTTTTGAAAAGGTAAGCCATATTCCTATAAAAACTCATAGACCAATAAGTCTATTTCAACAAATTAGCTTCTTTAAAGTAAAATATCTAGTTCACTTTGTCTATTATCCATGCTTTCTTCATTTGTGTATGTAGATCTGAGGCTGTAGATCATAGTGCCTCTCTCTTCTCGAATAGTTTCCTGAAAATTTATACTCTTCATTAATGTTTTTTCCCCTATTTTGTACCTGCTTTTTTTGGGTATCTGACTTGCTGGCATATAAATTTTTATATGTCCATACATGTTATATCTAGGTTTCTCCTATTTTCTATACTTTTAATATAAATTCCTCAAATAGATTTGAAAAGCTCCAGATATATACAATATTATCCATTAAGTACACTCACTCTTGACAAACTTATCATGCCTTCATTTTGAGCAACAGACTAGAAATTAGAGAAGTGACAATAATGTAGTGGAAAGAACACTAAGTTTGGAATTAAAGAACCTGGGTTTGAATCCATTCTAGCTCTCTGACCATTAGCAAGTCAGTCCAATCCCTGGGTTTCAGTTTCCTCATTTAAGAATGAAGAGGTTTGTCTAGATGATTTCCAACGCCCCTTACAATTCTTAATACTATGATAAGAAACCCAAATCTCATCATATTCATCCACCTTTCTTTTCAGAATCCACCAGTTTCAACTGGCATCAATGTTGAAAATACCAGCTGCATTCCTACTATTTTCAGTTTCTTGACCAGGATTTATTCTTCTCTATTATTACATCTTAAGTTCTTTCTGATGGTATCGTTTGTCCTTACATGAATGACCAGACATTAGGTTTAGCAAGTCTCAGAGGCTCTCTGTGACAATCCAGAAACACATCCAAGGCAGATGGCATATCTTCTGACTGTTCATGTCAGGCTGACATTTAGCTACCTTAGTACATGTCAACAATCATCCAAATTCTCTTTTTCCTATTACAAGAAACATAGCTTTTTTCTGGTGACTCATTGGCCCCTCATCATTATTCCTTGAAGTAGAAACTGCTTCTGCCTCTGCAAGGTACAGGTTCTCCCAGAAATTAGAAGAGCCTCATACCTATAACATAACTCATAATGTTAATTGGTCCTTTTCATCTCCCTTCTTTGTGCAGTAGAGGTTGCCCTTCACAGAACATGCATGGGGGTGGGCCGAAGAGGTCATAATAGAGAGCATGAACCAGAGCTCCCTTGGAAACTTACAGGAATTCCTGGAACATACTTTAGTCAAAGTTGAAGGACCTTAAATGATGAAGCAAACTCTTTACTGGTATCTGAGAAGTAAAAGTCTCTGACTCAGAGGATCTTTAAAAAGGAATGACATGGCCTCTGCCTTCTCTTCCTGTCCACAGATCATGCCTGGACTGTTTGAGCCACTCCAAGGCAGGGTAGAGAGAAAGTGCAATATAACTCCAAGCATGTGGCAAACAAAAGCATATGGCCTATATGTGGCAAACCTAAGAGTTAGATTTCAGACTCCTTGCTGCATTTCCGCTATGTGTTTCTTTGATTAATCATAAATATCTGAGCTCTTATCCTGAGATGAATGTTTTCAGCCCAAAAGGCCATGTTGTGAGTATAAAAGGCCCAGAGATCCTAGGTTTTCAGTCAAAGTTAGAAGAGCATCAACATCCACTATAGTGCTTCTTGGAGATGATCACTGAGAGAAAAATACAGAGGACATTACTTTCCCAGTTGCTTCTGATGTATAACTAGTAGCTTCTTGCCAAAGCTTTAATACAAATATAAGCTGTCCTCAATCATGTCTTCAAAAACGTCTCATATAAAAATCCAACTTCTAGTCATTCCTCACCATTCCTTTCCTGACTCTCCTCCAGTCTCCATTCAAAATGTATACATTTCCTGCATCTACTGGCTCCTAAGTGACAGATAGGTGTCTGTGGATGTATATATATACCTGTGTTAAAATGTACATACATAAGTAGGCATAAAGAGATGGATTTCATATTCATGTATCCAAGATGGAAGCCTCTGGGAAAGAATGCCTGGGTCCTCTTTGGCCCCTCATCATTATTCATCTTTGATGACTGTTGTCTCTCAGGTCTTTGGATTCATAGCAACACTCTGTAGTTTAAATTCTCCTTTGTAAAAGGAAGGGGGAAACGACCAGACATTCTAGTGAATACTATTTTCATTCCAAAGATCCATCCATACAAGCATGCAGATATATTAGGATTCAAACTTCCTCCAAAAGGGAAATTCACTTTTTCCCTATGTAGAGAGTTCTACCTTTTGGAGACCCAAAAAGGCATCAAATCTTATGGTACTATATTGAGAGACTATACTCATCCAGAAGTGAAACACTATTGGGGTTACAGAGGCAATTATTTTACTACTGGTGTGGGAAAGGATTCTTCTTTTTTTTTTTTAATTAAACAAATGCTTTATTAACTTCTGGTTTACATCATTCATTTCCACCAGATTATGAGTTACATTTTTCCCCCATTTTTTCCCTACCCACCACCCCAGAATAGCAGTCCCACTAGATATCCCCTCATCCAATCTGCTCTCTCCCATATCTTCTCTCATATCCCCTTCAACTTTGCCATTAGGGCAAGGTGAATCTCTGAGCCCCAATGCCTGGACATCTTATGAAACATTTCATTTTAAAACTTTGATTTTCAGATCCATTCCCTTCCTCCCTTGTCACCCACTCCCTCTGAGAAGATAAGCAATTCAGTATGTGTTGTACATGTATACTATGCAAAACATTACCATAGTAGATATATTGTAAAAGACTGCTGATATTTCTGTCCCACCCGTCTCACCTCCCACCTGGTCCATTCCCTACTTTGATCCTGTCCCTCTTTGATAGTGGGTACTTCCAACCTCCCCTCCCCCCAGAATGCCCTCCCCTCCATCATCCCCCCTCTCATCCCCCTTTCCCCTACTCAGGAGAGTGAATGAGGGTAAGATATTCCATTTAATATGTATCTGATTCTCTCCTTGAGCCAACTTCAATGAGAATATGCTTTTGCCTTTTTGCCATCCTGTTCTTCCCCTCCTCTGCAACTACTTCCCCTTGCCTCTTCCACATGAGATAGTTTACCCTACCCTGTCTCTCTCCATCTCCTCTTGCCACTTTCCTCTCTCACCTCTTGACTTCACCCCTTAAGAATCACCCCTTCCTTGGGGTGGCTAGGTGGTACAGCGAGCAGAGCACCAGCCCCGGAGCCAGAAGGACCCGAGCTCGGATCCAGCCCCACACACCCAACACACAAAAACCTAGCCATGACCCTGGGCAAGTCACCCAACCCCAATTGCCCTCCAAAAAAAAAAAAAAAAAGAATCATCCCTTCCCATCAAATTCAACCTGTGCCCTCTATCCATGTATACCTGTGAACATATGCCATGTACCCTACTTCAATTATTTTCATAATGAGAAAGGTTTCATCAAACACAGTTATTGTTTTTCCATGTAGGAATGTAAATAGTCCAACTTTGATAAGTTCCTTTTGATTTCTTTTCCTTGATTACCTTCTCAAGCATCTCTTGCTTCTTGTGTCTTAATGTCAAATTTTCTATTCAACTCTGTTTTTTTCATCAAGAATGCTTGAAAGTCCTCTATTCCACTGAATGACCATATTTTCCCCTGAAATAAGATACTCAGTTTTGCTGGGTAGGTGACCCATGGGTTCATTCCCAGTTCTTTTGCCCTCTGGAATATCATATTCCATGCCCTTCGATCCCTCAGTGTAGAAGCCGCCAGGTCCTGGGCTATTCTGATTGTGTTTCCACAATATAGAAATTGTGTCTTCCTGGCTGCTTGAAGAATTTTCTCCTTGATCTGGGGATTCTGGAACCTGGCTATAATATTCCTGGGAGTTTTCTTTTTGGGGTCTTTTTCAGGAGGTTATCGGTGGATTCTTTCAACCTCTATTTTGCCCTCTGGATCTAAAACATCAGGGCAGTTTTCCTTGAGAATTTCTTGAAGGGTGATTTCTAGGTTCTTTCCTTGATCATGGCTTTCAGGTAGTCCAATAATTTTTGAATTGTCTCTCCTGGATCTATTCTCCAGGTCAGTGGTTTTTCCCATGAGATATTTCACATTGCCTTCTAATCTTTCGTTTGTTTGGATCTGCTTAACAGCATCTTGATTTCTCATAAAGTCACTAGCTTCCATTTGCTCCAGTCTAACTCTGAAGGAATGAATCTCCTCAGTGAGCTTTTGATATTCTTTTTCCATCTGGCAAATTCGGCTTTTTAAGGCATTCTTCTCCTCATTACCTTTCTGAGCCTCTTTTGCCATTTGAGTTAGTCTATTTTTTAAGGTGTTATTTTCCTCAGTCAGGCTGTTGACTGTCATTTCATACTTTTCTTACATCTTTTTCATTTCTCTTCCCAAATTTTCTCCCACTTCTCTTATCTGCTTCTTAAGGTCCTCTATGGCCTGTAGCCAGCTTGTATTTTCATTTGGGGCTTTTGGTGTAGGAGTTCTGACCTCACAGTCCTCCTCCATGCTTTGAGTCTCTTTGCCCCTAAAATAGGAGTCCAATGTTGAACTTTTCTGTTTATTTTGTTTCATTTGCCTAGGCATGTTGCCACTTAATTACTTGATTTTGGGGCTTGTTGCCACAGTAGGACTCTGCCACCAGACAGGGGAGCTTCTGCCCAAAAGTGGGGTCTTCACAACTTCCGCCAGTTGTGTGGCCTCTGTAAAGCCTCCATCCACTCTGGCAAGTTGGATACCCACCCCAAACTTCCCCCCCAGACCACAATCCAGATCCAGGCAGTTTAAATCAAGAGAGATTAACCCCCAGACTGATTGCTGGATCTCCCTACAATTCGCAGACCAGGAGCTAGAGCCACTACTGACACTGAAAAATGGCTTCTGTGCAGCTGTTTCTTCAGCAGCTTTTCACCCCCAGGGGAGGAAGCCACGAGTTCCCCAAATACTGGTCCCAAAGTCCATAGGGCACTAACCTCTCACTTTGTCCTAGGCATATATGTGCTGATAATTCTGGAATCGCCACAATTGCTGGTGTTCTGGGGTCCCTCCAGCCGGCTGCTGGCCCACCCGCTCTGGGGCTAAAACCGCGGACCTGGGCTCAGCTCTGTGAGCTGCGCTGTCGGTTCCCAGCGCGCAGTGCTGCCTACTCTCAGAGCGCTGCGCTGGCCGCTCCCTGCAGGGCTGCTGGGCTGTCCTCAGCAGGAGGTTAGCTTCTTTGTGCCGTTCTGTGGGTGCTGGGGCTCCAGAAGTTGTTCGGAGTCCCTTTTCACATTGTTTGAAATTTGTGTGGGGCAGAGTACATTGGAACTGCTGTTTCTACCGGGAAAGGATTCTTTACAGCACTATGCAAATAACTCACAGTGACAGTAATGGGCAAATTCCAAATATTCTTATCCCTTGGGCTTGGTTTTGGACTTCTCTGTTGCACCTCCAATTTGGGAGACGATGTGCATGATCTCACTTTCTCTTGAAGGGGCTGACACTTTCAAGAACATCCTAAATCCCCAGACATCTGGATCCTTCAGCTCTGGAACTCGGAAGTATAAACACCGTACTTGATTTCAGGCTCAAAAATTAAAAAGGAAAATCAACTGGCTTTTGTTCTCCTTTAACGTTTTCTTTACATCTTAGGTATAAGAAGTGATGACAGATTTCTTCAGTACCTCGACTGAGCAGTGATTTCATCAATGTGAATACTACCTCCTCTGTAACTTATATTTGAAGATTTGCCTAGAGCACTGAGAGGATAAGGGATTTATTCATGATCACAAAGTTAACAGGTACTGATGTCAAGTTTTCCTGGCCCCAAGGCTAGCCATGCAATGTCTCCTAAGAGTTTATAGAGATAAAAAAAATGGGTATATCTTGTTCTACTCGAATTTGAACACTTTCTTCCTTTTGAAATTCCTTTTTACTCCATAGACATATTTATTTATGTAGATACTGTATTCCCTCAGAAGAATGAAAGCTCCTTGAAAATAGGGATGGTTTCCTTTTTGATTTTGCCAGTACCTAGCATGAGGCCTTAATGTTGTTTTGTTTTGTTTTTAATTGAATAGCTATTAATATTTTGTCAATTAACTTTTCCCCAAAATAATGAGGTCTGTAATTTTTCTAAATATTAGATATTGTCTACTCTTTCTGACAGTGTGGGGATCAATCCCTCAATACCCTCAAAATTATATTGCCTCCACCAGGAATTTCCTATAATTGGATTTTCTATATTTGGTACAGATTAGTTGTTCTTCCTCTTCCCAACTTCTCTTCTTTGATACCATTTCTCCTTCTTGATTCAACACCACAGGAACTACCACTATCAAAAAGTTTACTATAAAAGTTTTAATACACCTTTTTAGTTTTTTATCAGAGTGGCCCTAACTCCACTTTCACCTTGGAATAATCAGGCTTAAGTATCTTCCCGGGCTTCCAGAAAACCTTATTGGTTTGTTTCTTCTCCCTGGCTGCTTGTTGCTTCAGGAGGTGATGTTTTTCATAACCTTCCATCTTCTTCCTCCACAAGAGTGTATAAATAAACTTCTAGTACACTGTTGTCTTCAGCTGCCACATATTTCTGTGGCAAGATGATGAAGTTTTTTTACTGAACAAGGTAATCTCTTCTCTTATTTGATGATCTCATTGGGACAGTGATTTACACAGGCTTTTAAACTTAAAACAGTGATAGTAAATATCAGTCTATTTTTTTTCAGCAGCTTACTTTAAAAGGTTAATTTGGAGCTGCCTCAGTCACATCCCACATCTTCTTTTTTCATCTTCAAATTATGTATTGATTTTGATCTGAATTCTAATGAAATAATGGTCTCAGTGCAAATAAATAGCTGATTCAGAAATTATTTCCACATCAGTAACTAGCCATTTCTATTAGAATATAAGCAATTTCAATGGGAGAAGATGGCATGTGGTATTCAATCATGTTTAATGAATCACAACTCTTTTCTTGAAGAAAGTACTCCTCAAACACACAAGATGCTTCCATGCAGCATGGAGCCTTATATTTCTTTTTTTTCCTCCCTCCTGAGTCACACTTTCCAATGTATTTTTCACTATGTGTTGATTTAATTTGGAGAGTGTCATTGACTTATTTGTACAATTTACCTACTTCATCTTCTGAAAAAGATATTAGCACATCAGCTACAATTAATTCCATTGTGGTCTTTTTTGAATGCTCATGATGAAACTACAAAAGGTAATGACTTACTATATATAATATTGAAAATAATTAGATATCATATCATATCTTAAAATAAAGGTCTTTTATCATTAAAAAGTAATGGTTACCATTTGAAACTGATTAAAAAATGGAAAAATAGATGGGGTGGCTAGGTGGCACAGTGCATAGAGTACCAGCCTTTGAGTCAGGAGGTCCTGAGTTCAAATCCAGCCTCAGACACTTAACAGTTACCAGCCATGTGACCTTGGGCAAGTCACTTAACCCTAATTGCCTTGATTTCCCCCTCCAAAAAGTAAAAAAAAAAAGAACAATGGGACAAGCTAGATAAAAAATAGTTTAAATGAATAACCCAATTTTCAATAAGCCCCAAAACAAAATGACCTAAGTAAAAACTTCTTACTTGACAAGAACTTCCAGGAAAAATATAAAGTGGTCTGGTAAAAACTAAGCTTAAAAAAACATTTTATACTATATTCCACAATGAAATCAAATTGAATGCAGTAACTGAATATTCAAAATTATACCATGAAAAGGGGTAATTAAGTCATTTAACTTTTACAACCATGGAGGAGAGAATTTTTAACTAAATAAGCAATAGAAATAATTGCAAAAGATAACACATAATTGTGATTATATAAAATTAAAAAGTTTTGGCATGAACAAAATTCACATGTCTAAAAAAGAAATAATATACCACAGGTGTTGAACACCATATATATATATATATATATATATATATATATATATTGATATTGATATTGATATTGATATTGATATATTGATATATATATTAATATATTAATTAATTTCATAGAATCTTTTTTCTTTTTTCTTCTTTTTATTTGTATTAAGTGATGAGCTCTGGGAGGAGGCAGAAGTAGGGATGGTGTGGGAAATATAAGTGATATAAAAATAGAAGTTATCAAAAGTTTAAAAATAAAAACAATCAGATGGGACTTCAAAAATCACCTGACACAATTCCAAATGAAACATATACAGCAGGATCACTGGAGACAATGTCTGATGCCCCAGAGAACTATTTGTCTGTAACTGGACAGAGAGGTAGGCCAAGTTCCTATATGAAAGAAAAAGGCATGCCAAGGAGACCGGTGCTACCACTGCCACCATCAAGGGAAGCCACAGAAAGTTGATATGTAAAAGCCTGTAGCCATCTTTGCTGATTATATTGACACTTCCTCCCCCTTCTCCTCTCCCTCCCAGAGAGAAAAAAACTGTAGATATTTCAAATGTAAAATTAATAAAGAGATGATGGTAGATACACAGATACATAGACAGATCGATAGAGGCTACAAATATTTTACTTGTATAGTGCTCTATCACCATACAAGTTACCGTTACCTCATTTATACTTTAATTTTTAAACAATAATTTAACAACATGATCTCTAGTGAATCTGCCCAATTTTACTTTGTTGCTTCAGAGACTTAAATCATGTTATCAGGTTTATCTTCTTTATAAAAAGAGAAGAAGTATCTTGAGTATCATGGTCTTAAAAAGGAACATACCAAATAAAAAGGTGGTTTAATATCCCCCAGGGCTCCAATACAATCCTGATTATAGCTTCCAGGTCCTGGATTATCTGACACAAGCTTCTTAAAACGTCTTTCTCTGTTTTTCAGACTCAGGCCTCCCTTTATATTGTACTAAATAGGAAATAAAATTATGAAATAAGGAAGAAATTAGCATTATATTCACACTGTTGTTATGATATGTGTTTTATCTTAGATGTCACTGTATAAAACCAAAAGAGAGAAAATCTAGGATTAAGGCTTTAAAATGAGCCACTACTTATTGCTCATTTGACCTTGAAAAGTTCCTCAACATCTCTGGGCTTCAATTTATATGTCTGTAAAATGAGGGAACTAAACCAACTAAACTCTCTGACCCTCCGCAGTTCTCATTCTTAGGAGCCTCCATTTCATGGTTGGGAAAGAAAAAAGAAGGGAAAGAATTATTCTCAGAGCCCCTAAATCCTATGTTGGAAAAAAAAGGGAATATGGGTGCAAAACTGTTGGTCAGTTTTACTTAACTATTTTACTTTTTTATGAGGTTGGATTTTTAGGAAATGACTACAGTATAAAAAAAGAATGACAGCAATATCTGTTTTAATTCTAAAAAAAATCTTTAGAAGATAATACCAGCAAGAATTGCTGATTTACCTTTATCTTTCCAATGTTGTAGTGGGCTGGTCCTGGGGCATCATCCTCAGTGAGAGTAGTAACAAGAGTACTTTCTCTGGCTGCCAAAGAAAGAAATGGAGCATAGCCACCTACAAAAGAAAAATAAAGTGGCTGACTGAAAAAAAAAAACAATTTAAAATCTAAGAAATCAAGCAGATCATTTTTCACTACTCTAAACCACTGGATCTATATAATTATAGGCACCATACATTAGTTCATAAACATGTTTTGAAAAGGGTCTATTATTTAAAGAAAAAGGTATCATATCTTCTCTCAGATAAATCAGTACAAAGTCCCATGTCTTATTCATCACTAAACTTAATATCAATTAATATATGAGAGACAGCACCAACTATACAATAGATCGAACTACAGTCAGTCAGTAAACATTTGTTAAGTTATTTTAATATGGTAGGAATTGTGCAAAGTGCTGAGGATACTAAGAAAGGTGAAGAAATAAACTCTATTCTCAAGGACCTTCCATCTGAATGGCAGTGACAGTATCTAAATAACTAGGTACATATAAAATATACATATGGAGCAGATGGAAAATAATCTGAAAGAGGAAGACATTAAAATTTGTGGAGACCAGGAAGGCCTTCTACAGAAGCTGGGCTTTTGATCCTGGAGATAAAAGGGAACCCCTTGAACTAATTTAAGGGGAGAAGGGGTGTACAGGACAGAGAAGATAACCAAAAGATACTACTGGAGCAAAAACCTAGAAAAGAGAGTGACCAAAAGGAAAAGTTGATTGATAGCATCATAAGTCTTTCAAAATTGTCTTGGGTCATTGTGTTGATGAGAACAGCTAACTCATTCATAATTGATCATCATACAATATTGCTGTTGCTGTACACAATGTTCTCCTGGTTCTGCTCATTTCACTTTGCATCAGTTCATGTAAGTCTTTTGAGGTTTTTCTGAGAGCATCTTGCTTATCATTTCTTAAAGCACAAAAATATTCCATCATAATCAAATACCACAGTATGTTCAGCCATTCTCCAGTTGATTGGCATACTCTCAATTTCTGATTCTTTGCCACCATAAAAAGAGGTGATATGAATATTTGTGTACATATAGGTCCTTTTCCTTTTTTATCTCTTTGGGATACAGATGTAGTATTAGCATTTGCTACATCAAAAGGCACATAGAACAGTTTTATAGTTCTCTGGGCACAGATCCAAATTGCTCCCCAGAATGGTTGGAGCAGTTCAAAACTCTATCAACAACTCATTAGTGTCTCAATTTTCCCACATCCCTTTCAACATTGGTCATTTGCCTTTTCTGCCATATTAGCCAATCTCATAGGTGTGGAGTGGTACTTCAGAGTTGTTTTAATCTACATTTCTCTAATCAATGGGGATTTAGAGCATTTTTTCATATGACTATAGATAGCTTTGATTACTTCATCTGAAAACTTCATATCCCTGAATCATTTATCAACTGAAGAATGACTTGTATTCTTATAAATTTGACCCATTTCTTTATAAATTTGAGAAATGAGACTTTTTAGAGAAACTTACTATAAGAATTTTCCATGATGATTACTGTGTTTCCCTCTATCCTATTTTCTCCCAGTTTAACCGTCTCTCTCCTTTCACCCTTACTGCAACCCCCAATCTATCCTCCCTTCCATTAGCATTCCCCACCTTTTCTTATCCCCTTCCTTTCTACTTTCCTACAGGATATGTCAGATTCCCATAACCAACTGAGCGTGTATGTTATTCCCACAATAAGCCAATTCTGAAAAGAGTCCAAGCACTCACCTTTACTACCCACATCTTCCACCCACTATAAAAGTTCTTTCATGCCTCTTTTATGTAAAATAATTTACTCCCTCCTACCTCTCCCCTTCTCTGCCTCCCAGTGCATTTTTCTTTCTCAGCCTTTAATTTTATTTATTGAGATACCATTCTATTATATTCATCTCACACCTATAATCTCTGTCAATGAATACTCTTAACTGACAATAAAGTTCTTAGGAGTAACCCATGAAGGAATGTAAACAGTTTGTCCTTATTGAATCCCTTATGTTTTACCCTTTCTGTTTTATCTTTTTATACTTTGTTTGAAGTTTGAGTGTTTGGAAGTCAAATTTTCTATTCCATTTTGGTCTTTTCATTAGAAATGCCTGAAGTCTTCTATTGCATTATATATCTATATTTCCCCTGGAGAATTATACTGTGTTTTATTGGGTAGGTGATTCTTGATTGCAATCCTAGCTCCTTTGCCCTCCAGAATATATTCTAAACCCTCAGATCCTTTACTGTGAAAGCTGCTAAATCTTGTGCTATCCTGACTGTGGCTCCATAATATTTAAATTGTTTCTTTCTGACTACTTGCAGTATTTTCTCCTTGACCTAGAAGTTCTACAATTTGACTATCATATTCCTGGGAGTTTTCATTTTTCGATCTCTTTCAGGAGGCAACAGGTAGACTCTTTCCATTTCTATATTACCTTCTGGCTCTAGAATATCAGTTTTTTCTTTAGAATTTCTTGAAATATGATGTCTAGTCAATATTTTTAGTCATTGCTTTCAAGTAGTCCATTAATTCTTTTTTTTCTTTTCAATAAATGCTTTATTAACTTCTGGTTTACATCATTCATTTCCGCCAGATTCTGAGTTGCAATTTTTTCCCTATTTTTCCCCTACCCACCATCCCAGAATAGCAGTCCCACAAGATATCTCCTCATCCAATCTGCTCTCTCCCATATCTTCTCCCATACCCCCTTTGACTCTTCCATTAGAGCAAGGTGAATCTCTGTGTCCCAGTGCCTGCATATCTTATCTCCCAATTACATGCAAAATAGTATTAATAATAGTATTTATATATTTGAAACATTTAAGACCTCAAATTTCAGAACCATTCCTTTCCTCCCCTTGTCACCCATTCCCTCTGGGAAGATAAGTAATTCAGTATGTGTTGTACATATATAGCTATGCAAAATGTTACCATAGTAGATATATTGTAAAAGGCTGCTTATAATTCCCTCCCACCCATCCCACCCCCCACCTGGTCCACTCCCTACTTTGATCCTGTCCCTCTTCGAAAGTGGGTACTTCCAACTTCCCCTCCCCCCAGAATGCCCTCCCCTCCATCATCCCCCCTCTCATCCCCCTTCCCCCTACTCTGCTGCAGGTTGGGATATCCCATTTACTTTGTATGTCATTCTCTCCCTGAGCCAAATTTAATGAGAATATGGTTTTGCCTTTTTGCCTTCCTATTCTTCCCCTCCCCTGTAGCCACTTCCCCTTGCTTCTTCTACATGAGACAGTTTACCCTACCCCGTCTCTCCCCATCTCCTCTTGCCACTTTCCTCTCTCACCTCATAATTTCACCCCTTAAGTATCATCCCTTCCCAACAAATTCAACCTATGCCCTCTATCCATGTATAACTGTAAACGTATATACACACATTCACATATGTATTCATATGTCCATATACGCTTCTTCCATTATTTTCATACTGAGAAAGGTTTCATCAGTCACAGTTGTTTTTCCATGTAGGAATGTAAATAGTCCAACTTTGATAAGTTCCTTTTGATTTCTTTTCCTTGATTACCTTCTCAAGCATCTCTTGCTTCTTGTGTCTGAATGTCAAATTTTCTATTCAACTCTGGTTTTTTCCTCAAGAATGCTTGAAAGTTGGGGTGGGTAGGTGGTGCAGTGAGTAAGAGTGCCAGCCTCGGAGTTGGGATGACCCAAGATCGAATCCGGCCTCAGAAAACGAGCACCCACACACAAATAATGACTAGCCATGTAACCTTGAGCAAGTTACTTAACCCCAATTGCTTTAAAAAAAAAAAAAGAATGCTTGAAAGTCCTCTATTCCACTGAATGACCATATTTTCCCCTGAAACAAAATACTCAGTTTTGCTGGGTAGGTGACCCTTGGCTTCAATCCCAGCTCTTTTGCCCTCTGGAATATCATATTCCATGCCCTTCTATCCCTCAGTGTAGAAGTTGCTAGGTCCTGTGCTATTCTGATTGTGTTTCCATAATATTGAAATTGTTTCTTCCTGGCTGCTTGTAGTATTTTCTCCTTAATCTGGGAGTTCTGGAACCTGCTATAATATTCCTAGGAGTTTTCTTTTTGGGATCTTTTCCAGGAGGTGATCTGTGGATTCTTTCAACCTCTATTTCCCCCACTGGGTCTAAAACATCAGGGCAATTTTCCTTGAGAATTTCTTGAAGGATGATTTCTAGGTTCTTTCTTTGATCATGGCTTTCAAGTAGTCCAATAATTTTTAAATCATCTCTCCTGGATCTATTTTCCAGGTCAGTGGTTTTTCCCATGAGATATTTCACATTGCCTTCTATTCTTTCATTTGTTTGAATCTGTTTAACAGCATCTTGATTTCTCATAAAGTCACTAGCTTCCATTTGCTCCAGTCTAACTCTGAAGGAATGAATCTCCTCAGTGAGCTTTTGAGATTCTTTTTCCATCTGGCAAATTCGGCTTTTTAAGGCATTCTTCTCCTCATTGCCTTTCTGAGCCTCTTTTGCCATTTGAGTTAATCTATTTTTTAAGGTATTTTCCACAGTCAGGCTGTTGACTGTTATTTCATACTTTTCTTGCATCTTTATCATTTCTCTTCCCAATTTTCCCCCACTTCTCTTATCTGCTTCTTAAGGTACTCTATGGCCTGTACCCAGCTTGTATTTTCATTTGGGGCTTTTGGTGCAGGAGTTCTGACCTATAGGAGTCCAATGTTGAATTTTTCTGTTTATGTTGTTTCTTTTGCCTAGGCATGTTGCCACTTAATTACTTTATTTTGGAGCTTGTTGCTACAGTAGGACTCTGCCACCAGACAGGAAAGCTTCCGTCCCAAACATGGGGTCTTCACAACTTCTGTAGGTTAGGTGGCCTCTGTAAAGTCTCCACCTGCTCTGGCAAATTGGATACCCACCCCAAACCTCCCCCCCAGACCACAATCCAGATCCAGGCAGTTTAAAGCAAGAGAGATTAACCCCCAGACTGATTGCTAGATCTCCCTACAGTTGGCAGACCAGGAGCTAGAGCCTCCACTGACACTGCAAAATGGCTTCTGTGCCACGTTTCTTCAGTGGCTTTTCGCCCCTAGGGGAGGAAGCCGACACGTTCCCCAAATACTGGTCCCAAAGTCCATAGGGCACTAACCTCTCACTTTGTCCTAGGCATATCTGTGCTGATAATTCTGGAATCACCACAGCTTCTGGTGTTCTGGGGTCCCTCCAGCCGGCTGCTGGCCTGGCCGCCCTGGGGCTAAAATGGCTCATGTGGGCCTGGGCTCAGCTCCTGTTTGATTGACTCTTGGTGAATCGTAGAGTCCTGAAATTTGATTTGACTGATTCTAATTTTTAGTGAATTAATTTCTTTGCTTAGTTTTTTTTTTTCTTTTTGGGAGGCAACTGGGGTTAAGTAACTTGCCCAAGGTCACACAACTAGGTTTTTTTATGTGTGTTAAATGTCTGAGGCCAGATCTGAACCCAGGTCCTTCTGACTCCAGGGCCAGCACTCTACTCTGACTTTTTTTTTTGGATAGGGGAAGGCAAGGCAATTGGGGCTAAGTGATTTGCCTAAGGTCACACTGCTACTAAGTGTGTCAAGTATCTAAGGCCAGATTTGAACTCAGGTCCTCCTGACTCCAGGACCTGTGCTCTATTCACCATGCCACCTAGCTACCTTTAACTTTATGTTAAAGTTAGGTTCTAATCCTGAGACAGAGAGGGCACTGTCCTAAGCTTCAGGTTTTTTGTGCAGTCATTTTCACAGCTATTTCTGGAGGTCTGAAAACTTTTCATTCTTCCAAGGTAATATGGCCTAAGGAGAGGTGTGTTTACTACTCTTCTGGCCTGTTCTTCAGGTCTGTGAGTGACCACAAGCACTCTTTTCTGCCCTGAAACCGTGACTAAGTTCTTACTCCCTTGTACGTGAAAGATTTAGTGTACTAATGCTTCTCCTCACCCTTGGTTTGTAACCTGGATGAATTCTCACATGGGCAATGCAAGAGTCCTGCATCCAGTGCCAGCAAAAGGGCCCCTTACCATGGGCTGAGAGTTCTGGAAGCCACTACTACTGGCTCTGTTGCCCCTATGATAACTGCTATGTTTTCAGCATGTTGCCTGCTCTGGACAATGCTCCACTCTCACCCTGGTGTGATAGACCTTTCCTACCAATCTTCTAAGTTGTCCTGGGTTGCAAAATTGTTTCACCCCATCCTTTTGTTGGTTCTGCCACTCCACTTCATTCTCAGGCATTATTTTACAGGTGTCTGGAAAGGAATTTGGCAGAGCTCAAATAAGGCCCTTCCTTTTCTTTCCCATCTTGGCTCCACCCAAACCTTGTTGGGGAACTCTAAAAAAAAAATAAAATAAATCACAGAGTCATCTGTACAGCTCAGTTCAGTATGGGAAAAGGAACACAGAGGTCTGCAGAGCAAAGGCACAGCAGCATCCACGAAGAGGCTATTCACCAGGGCAAGAGGAGATCCCAGATCCATATCAGGAGAATACTAGAGCCATAGAGGGGTACTTCAATGGAGACAGGTACAAACTGTCACTTTGTTACCTACCATCCAGTTCTGGGATACAGATCCAATGTGGTCTAAAAAGGGGAGCTGCTCTCAGGGTGCCATTCCCAGGTAGAGACTTCCTAGGCAGTGTACCAAGAAAAGAGGAAGTTGAGAAGTTAGCAGCAGAAGCAGTATGGGACAGAGCACTTTCTCATTTCCAGTATCCAGCCCAGCAGGAATAACCAGGGAAGGAATCCCAGTTCAAAAAGAAACCTACAATTCTGATACTCTGAACCAGCATAGCTTTCCAGCTGGCTGACAGGAGCTGAGACCAGGAGCTGTTTACTCTTGCTCAGACAAAAACCCAGATCAGGAACTTGCCAAGGACAACAGTGAGACTGTGCCTTGGATCATTTCACTTTGGGAACACCAAAAGCTTCAAAAATGCTATGCCTAAGAGCCTAGAATAACACTCAATATCCCAAGAAAGTAGCAATAGGACGTACTCAGACTTTCCCTCAAGAATTGCCATAAATCCCAGTTCTAATGTCAAATCCAAAGTCAAGAAGTAGAATAGAGAATGATCAAAAGAGGAAAAAAAGAATCCTACCATAAAGAGTTATTATGTGTCAGGGAAGTTTAGGAAGAGAATGACTCCAAAACTTCTATAAGCAAAGCCTCAAAGGAACAACATGAGCAAAATTTACAACATGAGCAAAAATTCAACTACAATTCCTAGAAGAGATGAAGAAAGAATTTTTAAGGTTATTTTTGTCTTGTTTTGTTTTTTATTAAATGAGATGAGAGGGCTTGAGGGGGAAAATGGAAAAAATGACAGTTATGAAAGAAAAAATTTAAAAGACAGTTTGGCACAAGGGACAAAACCTCATCCAAGCAACAAACTCCCTAAAAATGAGAATGGATCAAATTGAAGCCAATGACTCCATGAGGCAATAAGAAACATTAAAATAAGGTCAAAAGACTGAAAATATAGAGGAAAATGTAAGGCACCTCATAACAAAAACAACTACCTTGGAAAACAGCTTACAGGGGAAAAATTAAGAATCATTGGACAATTAAAGTAACAAGCAAAAAAAGAACCTAGACATCCTATTTCAATAAATCTTAAAAAGAAAACTGCTCAGATCTCTTAGAACCAGAGGGTAAAGCAGAGCTAGAAAGGATTGACTGGTGGTTTCCTGAAACTCCAAAATGTAAACTCCCAGGAACATCAATAGCCAAAATCCAAAGTTTCTAGGTCAAAGAAAAAAAAAAACACTGGAAGTAGCCAGAAAGAAAAAGTACAAGTACTGAGAAGCCACAATCAGGATCACATATGACTTGGTAGCTGGTAGTTGTTGTCCTTTCTACTCAAAGGAGACCAAAATGACATCGCTATGTTGGGGTCAGGGCACCATGTGTCCAACTATGGCTGACCAAACAAATATGAGCTAGGAATGCCCTGCCACAGGTCAGGCACAAATAGTCCATGTGAACATTTGGGGTGGAGAGGTCTCTAAATTTATGCATCTCATGTTTCTCTTGAGCTACTACATTTCTGCTTTGCTCAAAGCACAGTGCCTTCTTTGATGCAGGCATGCCAAGCTGGGCTATCCTGTGTCAGTGTCTCCCATGTCTCACAACTGATCCCAGAGTTCTTCAGAGAGACTTGAGAGTATCCTTGTATAGCTTCTTCTGATCCCTGTGTGAGTGCTTGCCTTGTGTGAATTCCCTGTAAAAGTCTTTTAAGCAAGTTTACATTTGGCATTTGAACAATGGCCAGCCTATTAGAGTTGTACTTTCTGCAGTAAAGTCTGAATGTTTGGTAGTTCAGCTGAGAAATAAAGAGTACAAGGGCCCATATGTACAAAAGTATTTATGGCACCTCTTATTAGGGACAAAGAATTGGAAACTGAGGGGGCATCCATCAACTGGAGAATGGCTGAACAAGTTATGGAATATGAATGTGAGAGGATACTATTATAGCTTAAGAAATGATAAAGGGAATGTTTTCAAAGAAAACTGGGAAGGTTTGTATGAACTGTGAAGTAAGCCAGAAACACAATTTATAAAATACCATTATTATTAATTTTTATTCTGATAATTCCAAGTAATAATTCAGATAAATCTGAAATACTTTAGAGCTCTAATCAATGCAATGAGCAACCATGCTTCCAGAGAATTCATGATGAAGCATGCTACCCACCTCCTGACAGAAATGGCAGAATGAGCTTTTTTATATTTTGACATGACCAATGGGGGAACTTGTTTTGCTTGAATATGTTTCTTATGGTCTTGTTTTTCTTTCTTTCTTAATGAGTAGAGGGGGAGGGAGAAGGTGGAAGAGAAATAATAGATTTTCACTGATTAAAATTAGAAACTGAACTGATTAGAAATTGAAAAAGGATGGGGAGACATGGACATTTTTGTAGGTATCACCAATAGATGGAAAAAGACTGAATGTAAGAGGGTGGGGTTGTTTGGGGGGAAAGGAGGAATTTGCTAGAGACAATAGAAATGATGAAATCCAGTGCCTCACAATTAGTAACAATACCTCTTTTTTATAGTGCTTTGCAGTTTAGAAAGCATTTTCCAACAGGGGAGAAAAACCCTGAAAGAGAAGGTCATGCAAATATTATTATCCCCATTGTACAAATGAGGAAATTGAGGCTCAAGAGAGATTGACTTACCCATGATTGTAAAGATAGTAAATGGCAGAATATATAAAGATGTTTAAAAAGTCGATGCTGACTTTTTAAAAATCTATTTTTCCAAGTGTTGCAAAGTATACTAATTCATCTACTCTTCACTTTACTCCCAGTTCACCCTCCAGTCTTTTCAACCTGCCCCTCCTGGAGGAGTCAGCCTTGAGGGCTGCTCAATGACCGACAAGTCCCTACCTGAGCCTGCCATATCTTGAGGAGAAAAGTAATTACTTCCTAGTACCCTAAATAATATTATCGATATAATAATGTGGTACTTTTAAGACTTGTGAAGGACTTTACATATATCACGTGTTCAATTTTGGACATTTCATGTTAAAGATGTCTAGAGGACATCCAGTTTTAGATGTCCAATAGGCAGTTGGAGATGCAATTCAGGTCAGCGGAGAGGTTAAGGCTGGATAAGCAGATATGAGAAGCATTAGTATTTTGTCGTTTTTGTCACGTCCCAGTTTTTGTGACCTCCATTTGGGGGTTTCTTGGCAAAGATACTGAAGTAGTTTGTGACTTCCTTCTCCAGTGTGTCCCCATTTCACAGATGAGAAACTAAGACTCCCCCAGGGTCACAGAGCTGGTAAGTGCCTGAGGCTTCCTGACACTGTGACCCTAGCAGCCTTGAGCATCAGCATTGTATTGCTGAATTGCATCTACTGGAGATGATGATACCATCATGGGAGAGAAAGAGATGAGGGCCAGGCCCGCTGGAGGCCTAACCTGGATAAAGATCTGATAAATGAGAGAATCAGAAGAGTGTCCCTAAAACCCAAAGGGAAGAAAGCACCAAGGAGGGGGGGGGGCTGGACCCCGCGCCAAAGGTTGCAGCGAGGTCCAGGATGGGGACTGGGACTTAGGGAGCTTTAGAAGTTATCTTATGGAGGGAGAGAGAGGAAGAGGAAGAAAAATGCAGGCAGAAGGACCACGGGCACGGTCGGGACTGCCGCCTGACGGGACGTCTGGTCATTTTGTGTTAGGGCACATGGCATTGAAACATTATTATGAAGTTTGCTTTGCAATACAAAGGCGCATCTCATCTCCATTTCCTACGGTTTCTGGGTAAAAAAGCCCTGCAGCGCCTGGGCTGGCCAAGGGTGAACTCAGGAAGGGGGAGGGTGTGCTCTCCGAGGGCAGGCGTGGGCCATGGGGGTCTTTCTCTGCGTGGGGAGTGCTTGGTGGACTCTAGGGAGGGGGCGTCGGGCTCCCCTCGACTCTTACCTGACACGTCTTCCTTCTGGAAGGACACATAGGAGCCAGGCCCCACGTGGACGTCGGTGCCGGTGGCATTGGCCAGAGTTATGTGACGAGGGGCGCGGTCGTACATTCTGGACTACCGCGGGGGCGGGGCAGCGGGGGGAGGGAGGGCAGGGGGGCGGGAAGAAGGGAGGAGGCGTGGTGGCGGCGGGGGGCGGGGCAGCGGACCGCGAGGGGGCGGGGACTATAGCGGAGAACTGATTGCCCTTCTCCCCGCCCCCCGGACGCCAGCCCCGCTCAGTTGGATGCACACATTACCACGGGGCGTGCCAAAAAGCTGCCACCACCCAACGCTAACAGCCCCGCGGGGGGTTGGCGAGCAAGGGAATCCCCGAAATTTGGCTTCCGGTCTTTCTCCCGACTTCCGGACTTAGAGTCTCCTTCGGGTGGGAAGCTGTGTGAGGAGACATGGGAAAGATGAGGGGAACTGAAAAGGAGTGGTGTCAGGGCCGAACCCCTCCCCTCCTGCCGCGCATGCGTGGTGCGCTCTCCCTGCGTAGAAAAGGTCGCGCGCATGCGCCGAGGCGGAGGATGCATGCATCCCGGGCTTCTTCTCGAGCCTGCCGTTGGGCTCTGAACCAACTGCCCAGCTCCTGCTCCCGAGGTGTGAAAAGGGCGTGTGAGGACGACATCGCCGAGGAGTGAGGACTAAGAGAATAGCGACGGATCCCGCACCCTGCAACCCCCTCCTCCCGGGGAAGTTACTCGGGAAGCGCCGAGGCCCGCAGCCTCCCCCCGAGAGGACGACCGCGGGGCGGAGGGACTCGTCAAGCTCCCAGGCCCGCTAGGAGGAGAGGGTCAGCGCGGTCACGACTCTGCATTGACCGAGCTGGCCCCGAAGGGACCGGAAAAGCCGCTTCCCCTCCCCCTCGTCTCGGCCACGAACACGCCTTTGGTTCTCTGAGACCCTCAGATCACCCTCGCAAGCTTTATCTCCCCGGCGCCCCATCCTCCCCGTCCGGCCCCCTCGGCTCGGCTCGCAGAAGCCACAAACTGGTACTTGTTCTGCCTAAAGAGTGCAAGCGCCCTGAGGCGCCTCTGGCCTTCAGAATCGTCCCACCCAGTCTGGGAAGGCGAGGCCCTCGCCTCAGTGTCTGCCCTTTCAGACTGTAGAGGAGTGTGTGCTGTCACCTGCCAGCCGCCCCCGTGTTAAACGTGCAGCGTGGGCATAGCACTGTGTGGAGCTGGTCCTCCCAATGCCAAGCGTGGCACCCAGCTGCTTCTGGATAGACTCCAGTAGCCGCAATATCAGAAACCCGGTTTTGTTATTCAGAGACTAAGAGAGCTAACTGGCAGGCACATAGGTAACAGGGAAAATGCTGATTAAAGAACCGCTATCCAATTCAGGTATATTCCAGATCAATAGGAGTGAAGATTTGGACTTGAAACCAAGATGCTGAAGGAGTAGGCAATTACAAAATGACATTGCACTGAGTCCCATTAATGTATTGTGATTGAAGTTGGATTGAGACAAGAAGAATACCAGATACTCTTCAAGAGAAGTCCTACAGTATTATTCTCAAGACACTGAACAGTAAACTAGAAATTGCACTCATTGGGGAGGCTAGGTGGTGCAGTGAATAGAGCACCCACCCTGGAGTCAGGAGGACCTGAGTTCCACTGTGGCTTCAGACACACTACCTGAGAGACCTTGGGCAAGTCACTTAACCCCAATTGCCCTGCCTTCTCTCTCTGAAAAAGAAAAAAAAATGCACACAACTTAGAATGCACCCTCAAAAGAAGAATGTCATTGTTCCAATTTCTTCCTGTCTTCAAGGCCACCTCTAAGTTATGTAAAAAAATGCAGCACATCCCATTCCAGGCTCCTGATAGATATTGTGTTGGTGTAGATACCTAGAATATTGGAAATCTGAAGAAACTAAGTATTTTTCATCTAAAAAGCTAGCTAGCTAGCATGTAAACATTAATAATAATCAGAATTACCACAAATTAACTCACAAAGGTTTGTTTTGTCCTAAAACAATTTCTAAGCAATTAAGTAGTTTTTATATCCAGAACCAAGGTCCATAGGTGGAACAGAACAGTTCCCACTAGTGAGTTATTATCGGTTGTTGAATGGTTTCCAATAGCTAGAATACTAGAAATCTATCTGAATAGACATTAACTGAAAGAATATTTTGTCAAAGGAAATACCTAGCTCTAATTTGTTTTCTTTAGATATAAATAGGTAGATTTATTTCTTGCTTAAAGGCATGAACTATTAGGATACAGAAACAAAATATTCAAATTACAATCATAAAATATTACATTGAAAAGCAATAACTAGACTATTAGACAAATACTTGGAGAAACTAATATTAGCAATTTCAGAGATATCTGGCCCAATGATTCTCTGGATGGAGCCAAATTGCCCCTATCTTTCCTATTCCATCAAAAAAAATTTGATAAAATTTGCACCAGAATGAATAATGATCAAGAAGTCCAAGGAGAAACTACAGTAAGTGATTTCTTCCAGCCTGAATTGCACAAAAAGTCAGCCAAAAGTTCATGAGAATGGGTTTGTTAAGAAAGGGGGCCACAAAAAGAGCCAGTGCCAGCATAGGCAAACAAGCCAGTACCCTCCCAGCATGATTAAAAATGAGCCAGAGACACAGGCAAACTGCAAGGCTTAGTGTTCAAAGGCAGCAAGAGCAGAGGGTTCCTCTGAGCCCAATGGTGGGCAGAATATACAAGACAGTTGGAAATTCATAACAGGAAAGATACCAGGAGTGGGAGTGACCAGCAGAAATCTAGAAGTACAGACTGGGAGAATCGAGGAGCCCAGGGAGTCTGAGATCCCTTGGGATCAGTCCTGAGATGACATGGGGCTCTAAAGATAAAAGGTCTGAAAGTCAGCCTAACCACAGGAGGTGGAAGTTAACCTACGAATCCAGGTGACCTATGGCCAGACAAAGCTGGGCCAACCATGTGATAAATAATCATCTTACCAAAAAACTCCACATGGCCTTGATGAATTAAAGATTTTATTTTATATCATTTTGGGCAGGTGACCTGGCCAACACCCCCTTGTGGAAAAGGGTAACCTAGCAGGTGCAGACACACTTCAAAACAATTACAAAGCCCTTTTATTATTTCTATCCTGATTCCCATTCCCCACCTCCCCATACCATTGGCCAGGCATTTCAGGGTTCACAGCCTATCCATAAATACCCAAACTCCACCCCCATGTGTCTTCACCCCTGCTTACATCTCTCATTTCTACACTTCAATTCCCTCCCCCTTTCATCCTCATACTTTATGTGATAAAGGAATGACAAGACATAAATATTTTTAATCTTATCCCCAAATGTCTGCATCAGATAGTTGAAGAATCAGCCCAGGATATCCATTAGAAAAGTCTCATTATCTCAAGACAGCATCTGGGTTAATGGGCCCCCATCCGTGGTGAGTTACACTTGACCTGGCAGTTTTTGATAACATAGGGAAAAGGCATTCTTAGAGAATAAAGAAGGGGAGTCTGCTGATTAATAGGTGGCTAACATCGGCCACAGCTTTCTTCTGCAATCAGTTTATCTCTTAAATTAGCAATAAGAATGACTCCTCAGGTTTAATATGATTTCTGTGGAAATAAAACTCAATCATCCCTTACAACCATACCACCCGAAAGCACTTCAAGGGATGAGAACTGGCCCTAATAGAAGTCCCAATTAAAGTACTAAAGCTAGAGAAATTAGTAAACCAAAAAACACACTGACCAGAATTTAAAAAATTGCTATAGATCTAAAGATGCCCAAAAATCTAACCTAGAAGTCAGTAAACATTAAGTATCTACTATGTACTAGGCAGTGTTCTATGTGATGGGGATATTTTTTTTAAGATAGCCCCTGCCCTCAGTGAGCTTACAATTCAATAAGGGAAGACAAAACACAAAAGAAAGGAGAAAGTAACTACATAATTGTATTCATGAGACTCAAAGGAAAAAAAGTTTCCACAGACTACATAAGTACATAGCTGAAGTGAAGCAAGAGATAAAAAGCAAAATCTCTAGAGGAAAGAATTAGGAGAATAAATAGAAGAAAAAGTGATAAATCTTACCCAAATAACAAACTCATTATAGACTAGAATAGACCAAACAGAAATCCCTGAGATAGCAAGGAATATTGGAACTTTAAAAAAAATTTTAATGGGAAAACATAGGATATGATATCAAAACAACTGACCTGGAAAACAAGTCAAGGAGAGATCACAAAAGTATCATCTAACTTCATGAAAATTATGATTAAAAAAAAAGCCTGGATGCTATATTTTAAGAAATTATCAATGAAAACTGACTAGATGTTTTAGAACCAGTAGGCAAAGTAGACACAGGAAGAATCCATAAATCACATGCTGAAAGAAACCCCAAAGAGGAAAAGTCCAAGAATGTCAGTCAAAATCCAAAGCTTCTGTGTTGAAGGAAAACGCTTGCAAGCATCCAAAAACAAGGAATTCAAGCACTAAGAGTATGCAGGATTACACAAGGCCTACAGGTTCTACTATGAATAAGAGGAAATCTTGGATTACAATATTCCAAAAGACAAAAAGCTTACAATCAAGAAAAACTCATCTGCAAAACTGAGTATAATCCTTCAGATGGGTACCATTCATGGAATAGAGGATTTCCAAGCATTTCTGATTAAAAAATCAGAACTGGGGAGGTGGCTAGGTGGCGCAGTGAGTAGAGCATTGGCCCTGGAGTCAGAAGGACCTGAGTTCGGATCCAGTCTCAGACACTTACACACAAACAAAAAACCTAGCCATGTGACCTTGGGCAAGTTACTTAACCCCAATTGCCCTCCAAAAAGCAAAAAAAAAAAAAAAAAATCAGAACTGGGGAAGAATTTTGAAATATAACATGTCAAGAAAAGCCTTCATCTGTCTCCTAACTTTATTATTTAAATATTATGTAATATTAAAATTTATTAGATCATTAAAGCCTAATTCTCCCAACAGTCTTTACCCACCATCGTCAATTTATATTTCAATTTTATAGCACCTCAAGTTTATTCTTTATTTTTTTGATCTAGCTGTAAAAGTATAAAGTAGTTGGCTATACTTCAAAAACAAAGCTCTAATATTTACTTGAGTGTCCATGATTTTCCCCTTTTTCAAAATTAATAAAATGTCTTGACTAACCCAGGAAAAGTGAGTGTCAAATAAATTCTTGGATACAGATTTCACACTTGTCTCCTATTTGATCTCTTTGCCTCTAGTCTCTTCCCTTCTAATCTATCATCTGCATGTGTGCCACATTGGTATTCCTAAAACTCAGATCTGTGTCCTGTACAGATTTGTGCCATATTATTCCCCTTTGTGTACTATTGTAGCCAATCAAATTGTCCTGCTCTATATGTTCATTGTTCCTTTACACAAATAGACCTTTGTATCTGTAATACTCGTTCTCTTCACCTCCACCTCACATACTCTCTAGCTTCTTTCTAAGGACAGCTCCAGTGCCACCTCTTAAAATGTTTCTCTATCTTTTAAATTACTAACAATTTTTCCTTCTCAAAATTATTTTATATTGCTTTCTATATAATAAGCATTGATCTTAAAGTCTGAAAAACCTGAATTCTAAGCCTACCTCAGACACTTACTAGCTGTGTGAGCAAGTCATTTAACGTTTATAAGACTCAGTTTCCTCATTTGTAAAACTGGAATAAAAGAACCTACCTCATAGGGTGATAATGAAAAGAAAATGAGATGATAATGTATGAAGGATTTTGCCACCCTTAAAGGCTCACTATTAAACATAGTAGGTACTTAATAAATGTTTGCTAAATTGAATTCAGTTCTTACAAATTTTGAGAATTAGGAAAAGAAAAATAGAATTCCTTTGGGGATTTTCTTAATTCTCCAAATCGTCAATTGACACTATAAATGTTGTATCAGTTTGTTCAATCTGGCTAACTATAATACTATGTTAGGATGATTTGGGTATTTAAATTTCCTTAAAATGTGTGTGTGTGTGTGTGTGTGTGTGTGTGTGTGTGTTTCACATGTGTACCTAAGAATTATTTTTAAAAATCTAAGGAACAAAGGTGTTCATTTCAGTATAGGCCACTAGATGGCAGAATCTCACCAGTTTTCTCACTTAAAACCCTCAGAAATGCATGATGTTGATGTCACTTAGAAATGCATGGTGTTGATGGAGATTTATTGTTATTTGACACACAAGAATTGCTAATGTCAAAACCATTTGTGTAAGTTTAGGAAAATCATAGCTCATAATAATAGGGTTGAGTTCTTATATGTTATGTCTTCATTCATGGACAATGATGGCATCCATAACAAGGAATTTTAAAATAAAAAATATAGTGCATTCTAGAGGACATTTCAAGGTTTATAGAAATAGTAGGTTAATTTTTATTGTGCACGGGTTTTTTTGTTTTTTGTTTTTTGTTTTTGTTTTCAGTAAACATTTCTGTTTAATATACATAAGAACCAAATTGCATATATTAAATTTAGATTTTTATTCATTAAATACATACACTCAAAGGCAAGCAGCTCAATTTCAATTTGAAAATATGTTATTTTCAGAATGTGGAAAAATGCATGTAATTACATAAAAAATTTGATTAATAAGTTTTAGAATCTTGGCTAATCAGGTGCTTTCCATACAACAGTTCAACATTTTAAAAGTGTTCTATTAAAATTCAAGCATACCACCTTTTTCAGTTCTTTCCTAGAAATTAACCTAACTTGGCACAAACTTTTAAACAGGACATCTTCCATAAACTTTATCCAGACTATACCTCAATTTCTGATTATTTCTCATGTCTTAGATATCTCTGTTGCTTTCTTTGTTTTTGGATTGAAAATTAAAAAAAAAAAATGGTTGATTAGATTTTCCAAATGACAGCACAATCACTTTCTTTAAGGGTTTTTAACATAATCTATTTTATGAATAAATGCTTTTCAGATCAAAATGACAATGGTCAGTCCCTATCCTATATTAATCCTTCACTAATTTTTTGTCCCTAACTACCTTGTTTCAGTTTTCCCATTAATAAAATTCTAATAATTAAAAAATATTTTAATAGTATTTAAACAGATGTTTAATGATTTTTTAAAAGTGTACATCATATATATTTAACATTGATTATAATGGCCATTTCCACTGGTTGGCTGGTGGTTCTTCCACTAAAGGCTCCCAGGGTTTCCATGTCAACATTTTTCTTGCCAGTGATAATTCATTTTCAGCCTGAAGAATCACCTCTTCTAGCTGGCCAGCCTGGAGCTTATCCTCTAGTTTCTGAAGATTTGTTTCCTCTTTTACCATATTCAGTCTTTCATTTGTAATCTGTTCTGTCCACATTTGAGGGCATAAACTCAAGAGCATCAAGAATCTTTGAATATAACAATCTTAGCCGCTCCCGTGGGGTCTCACACATGGCTAGTCCAACAAGACCTGTGGTCTTCTTCTGCACCCCGGCCATGACAGCAAAATAGCAGGCGTCACCACCTATTATGCATGGTTTTTAAAAGGGACCAATACAACCAGTACAAAAATATAATATGACAAAGATTTTTTTACATGCTGAATTTTATAAATCAAACATTGTTCATACTATTAATTTGATTTTTATTTTCTTAAAGAATAAGTCAACAGAGTAAACTCCTTACATCCATAGTTTCTCTTTATTTTTCTTTAATCATTAAATAAATTTCAAAACAATTTTAAGGACTTGTGTAATCTAATAACATGGTGCTACACAGTTATCTTATAAACATAATCCTTAGCAATGCTTATTAGATCAAAAGAATTAGGTGGGGGAAAACATTGTGCTACAGGAGGACAGCTAGGTGGTAACAGTGGATAGAGTGATGGGCCTGGAATCAGAAAGACCTGAGTTCAAATCCAGCCCCAAGACACTAGCTGTGTGACCCTGGATAGGTCACTTAGCCCTGTTTGCCTCAGGAAATGGCCAACTACTCCGGTGTCTTTGCCAAGAAAACCCCAACTAGGATCATAAGTTGGACATGACTGAAAAATGACTGAAAAACAAAAGCAACATAGTGATGGGGGCTGGACTTGGAGTTATTAAGATTTAGATTTGAATCCCCTGTGAGACCTCACTAGCTATGTTATCCTGGACTTCTCCAAACCTCAGTTTCCTCATCTTTAAAGTGAAGGCAAGGAACTCAAGGACATCTGAAGCCCCTTCTAGCTCTAGATCTGTGATCCTATAAATGTTAGATGATTTTTCTCATTTCTCTTAATTCACAGAGCTATGAAAATGTATGCCTGGCAACCAATCTCCTCTCACCCTACCTCAGATCAGAATATGAAGACCAGCTTCCCATCCCCAAGGCTGCAGTACACAATATTATAGAACTTTTTTTTTTTTAATGATGGAGAAAAACAAGAGTCTTTTGAATGACTAGCCATTAATTCCAAAGAAATATATGAATTCCAAGAGTCATTTGCAGTCCCAATATAAAAACTCTGATCCAGACCCTCACATGAATTCTCTGTTCACTGCCTGATCAAACTGGGGTGGGCTATAGTGACTTATTTATTTATTTATTTATTTTTTCTTCAATTAACAAAAATCTATTTTCTCTCCCTCCTAACCCCACCTCACCCCCACTGCAGAAAATGAAAAAGAGAAAGAAAACCCTTATAATAAATGTTCTTAGTTAAACAAGACCAGCTTACAAGGTAAAGGTAGCATCCTCAACCCCACTAAAGGCTGAACTGAAGAGAAGATGCAAAAGAGGAACAATGGGTGGTCAGAGAGAGAAGAGGGTTGAGCAGAGAAGGGAGAGATTCCTCCCTTAGACTATAAGATCCAAGCAGGTGCCTTGGAATAAAGAATACAAGATAAAGCTTCCAGTTACAACTGCCTCTTCAAGGACAAAGAGAAGGTCCATAAAATGTGCTCTTTCCTCAACTTCCCCTCCTGTATCTATCTATACTCTTTTCTTGATTCTTTGTATTTAAAATGTTTCCCTTATCCTGAGTTTGCTTCATATAAAATAATATATTTTTCCTGCATATAAAATAATCATGAAGGATTATAATGCATTTCTGTATACTTTAGTCCATGCCAGAAAAAGGGGAATTGAAGAAGTCATGGGTTAGCTGGAAATAATACAAAATTTAGATTACTGTGAAGAGCTAAAATCTTTGTCCAAGTTAGGAATTCTCCTCCTGGGGGGGTGGGGAGAGTGCGGCTGAATCTGAGCTATTATGGTTTATTAATAACCTTTTATATGACACAAACATCAAAAGAGAAAGAAATCACATGGATCTGACAACCATTGTATTTCCTCTAGGTTAAAGTGAGTTAAACCTTATTATAAAGGTATGGCTTATTACATCTGTAGCTATGGGGGGAGTGGGTGAGCAGAATGGAGAGGGCAGTGATGAAGGAGATCACACCCTGAACTAGCCACAAGGAAGAAGATGGGCATAGGCAAGGTCTGGGGGAAGTGGGAGGACGGGGGGTAAGGGTCCTGGGAATATCATTCCTCCCCTTTCCAGAAGGAAGGAGGAAGTAAAAAGGAATAAGGAAAGACTGGCTATCCCACTCTAACATCCCAGGAATAAGTACTTGGGGAGAAATGGGGAAGTAATATATTGGGAAATGAAGGTGAAGTAAAAAATAAAAAGTAGAATTAATTTTTAAAAAAACATATGTTTAGTATGTCCCTATATGGACCTCTTAGTGAATTTTCTTTTCCAAACAAAGTCCAGAAAAGTGATAAGGTATAGCTGAAATAACACATTGGGTATGTCCGAGGCCTGCCTTATGTGAATTCTGGGTTTACAAGCTGCTCCTTGGAGCACAGTTATGCTTACTCTGAGGAAAGAATAACCAGGTCTCTCTGGTAGCAGTTGCACAGACTGCCAGAAGCAGCAGGAACATTTTCTCATTCAGCCAAATATAAATCAGGAAGAGAGAAAATGGAGAGGGGGTGAAAGGGAATAGTCTCATATGTTCCTATGCCCAGAAGGCTGCATTCTAGTGACTTCCTAAACTCAATGGGAATAATTAAGTTAAAAATTCCAGTTCCACTTCTAACTAAACAACACTGATATTGTACTCCTGATGTTAATAATAATCTAAGTACATTAGTGCAGAACAATGTTTATATGTAGCCATGTATTTCATAAAATATTAAAAACAGATCAAGCATTTTGTACTAACATTGAGGAGAATAATATTTCATTGAATGATGTTGAAAGTGCTTGTTTCCCAAAGGAAAAAAAAAGATACAGAATATCCAGTACCTTGTCCATACATGAACCACTAAACAAAAGAGCAAGTTTGAAAAGATGTTAACTAAGGTCAGCATTGCTTCATACTAGAGCTGTGTTCTTTCAAAGTAGTATGTTCTAAAATTTGTGGAAGAGACATTTTGTATGAGTAAAGGGGGTAATTGGTCTCTGGATAATTGATTTCTTCTCCTCTACAATGCCCCCCAAGCTAGCTAATATAGTTACAGTAAGTTATAGGACAAATAAAGGGATGTTAAACAAAAATTTAGCTCTTTAAGAAGTGTGGAAAAGTTTTCTTTGATGGAATAGGACAGGGCAAAAACTGACTTTTCCTTGACATCCCTAAAAAGAGATGTTTAAAGAAACTATATAGGAAAATTTTAAAAGTCATGTATAGAAGATGAAGGAGGCAGGTAGGTGGCTCAGTGCCCTAGCTAGACCTGGAAGTAGAAAGACATGAGTTCAAACCCAACCTCAGACACTAACTACGTGACCCTGAATGAGTCACTTAATCTCTGTTTGCCTTAATCTACTGGAGAAGGAAAACACTCCACACCAATCTTTGCCAAGAAAACCCCTTGGACAGTATTAGTGGTGCTATGGTCCACATAGTCATGAAGAGTTGGACACTACTGAAGAACTGAACAGAAGTAGAAGACGGAAGGAAGGGATGTAAACAGCATGTAAGAATACTGTCAGAATGAGCTAAGGCTAGAGAAGAAAGTGATGGACAAAAAAGAGTTTGTTTTTGTTTGAGGAAATGGCTTAAGCTCTACTGGGGAAAAAGAACAGGAACAAGGAAGGAATAGGACCATTGCTTAGTTTGGATAGGATTATGTTAACTGATGATGGGAAAAGCTTATTTATTTAATTAAATGCCTGTTATGTATAAGACCCTGTGCTAGGTGCTAGGGATAAAAAGAATAAAACAGTCCCTGTTCCTGAGGAGCTTACATTCTATTGAAGAGATACATATATTCATGTAAGAATATATGAAGCATATGCAAATTAATAGGAAAGCATGTTCCATCAGAGGCAGAGGGGACAGTTAGGTGACGGGAGAGAAGGGAAGGACCCCACTGAAAACATAAAGTAATTTCAAGAGTGTGAGTGCTAATTGCTTGAGAGTGGAAAACTGGTGTGGTGGGGGTTGATTCACAGGGGACAGATTCAAAAGACAGAGGAGATACCAACTGCCACTGACTGGAGGGTGCTGACCTAGACTCCCAACCTTCTGCCTTCTCCCTATCTTTGGTAAAGGGGCAAGTGGCAGAAGACTAGAAGTCCAGTAAGCATGGAGAAAGAAGGAAGGAGATAAAACTCAGCAGCAGGTGTGGGTATTGGGCCATGCAGAACAGATGGGAAATTGTTAGCAACTTCAAAGAATCCTGAGCCGAAATGGTGAGTATAATAAGTCAAGCATCTATGTCTTGAGTGAACTCTATATAGTGCTGATACAATTCAGACTAGAAAGAGAGCCCTTCCTTGTACCTTCCCCTTTCCTTCTCTCTGGACAGGGTAAAATACCTTATGGTTTATATTACTTTAAATGCCCTGGTTCCCTCTGGCTTTGGGATATATTAACTTCTAAAAGTTAACTTTGTTTCTTAAGCTGAGAAATGTGATAAAACTAAGACTCAACAAATCCAGTGCTGCATGTTGTTCATGTTTATAGATGCCTGGTCAAGGAGAGAGAGATGGGGAGTTAATACATCTTTCCTGAGAAAACCAATATCATAATTGAAATAGGTTGGGGACTTGGAAGTCATATTTTTATAGGGGTTAGGAGAAAGTTAGAGGGGGTGTGATGGGAGCTTTTGTAAACTGCTATGTACCCCAGGCAACAAAGAAAGCAAAACATAAGCCTTTCTCTTTTCCTTTGTCTCTGGAAGCCGTCAATTTTGCAGGATTTAAAAAAGAAACCACAATCTCTGTCAAAGGAATGGGGAGTGAGCTTAAGAAAGAAAAGCCATATCCTTGAAAGGGTTTAAGGTACTAGAAAGCTTTGCCCACAAGAAGGGAGGGGGAAATCATGATGTCTAGGCATGCTCAAACAGGTCCTCTGGCTTAGGGAAGGACTGATAGCACAATATGCCCAGCTTCCAGTACCATCTGCTGCTTACATAAGGAAATAGTAAGAGAGAACCTAGCTGCCCTTGATGAGTTCAAGTTACCTGCCCAAAAAGAACTACATCCTTAAGTACTGAAAGAAGAGACATTTGTCTCTGAATCACTGTCAGTCACCTTTGAAAGCTCACAAGAAAGAGGATAAAGGCTTCAGGATTGGAGAAGAGCAAATGTCCTAATTTTTTTTAAAGGAAGGCAATAGAATCAACATAGGATCCAGTGAGCTTGACTATTATTTCTAGCAAAATTCTAAAACTATGACTGTTGAGTTTATCTGGTCTGGAGGACTAACTAACTTTCTTGTGAGTCATCCAACCACAACCTATGACTTGACTCGTTGCTATGTAATTAATTTTGTACTCCAAAGCTCTATAGTGATGTAGAAATATGTTGTGAGTATTTATTTATCATTAATGGACTTGTAATCTCTATCTCATTAACTAAATAAAGCTCCTACTCTAGTTCTTAAATTATTTGATGAAGTAGAGAACACTCCTGTCCTAATACTATTTACTCCTTTTTCTATGTTTAATTAAAGAAAATTACTATGTATATGTGATATATAGTTTTTAACAATAAACATGAAGGCATATATGACTACAATGTTTTGGCAACAACCCATGTCACAACAGAAATCATTTCAAAGCTTCAATATATCTTTAGTTGACTCTTCTTCACTTACCTGGAAACTCAATCTCAAATCATCCAACTCATTCTAAATGGTAATTAAAGTCACAAAATATTTTCTTCACATTCTTCTTAGAACCTAAGTCCTTTCTCTTTGTCTTCTCTTTAGGACTCAGGAAGCAATCTTTTAGCTTCCTTCAAACTCTTCATACAATTGTCTTTAAAAACTTCACTTTATTACACCATACTTAAAATAGTTTCAACAAGACAGAAATTTCTCCTCATCTCCTTCCTGTCTTCTCTGCAGACTTCTGCATAAATCCTCATGTGACACTGATAAAACACACACCTTATCATTGACTCCATAGAGAAAAGTTATTCATTTTCTCTCTCTCTCTCTCTCTCTCTCTCTCTCTCTCTCTCTCTCTCTCTCTCTCTCTCTCCCTCTCTCTCTTTCTCTCTGTGTCTCTCTCACTTGAACACACACACACACACACACACACACACACACACACATACACACACTTTGTCTCTGATCTCCTAGGGAGAAGGACTTCACATGAAAACAATTATTTTCGATGGGCTTCATTAATAAGACATTTCTCAGAAGACTTTTAAAATTTCCAATATGAAACTTTTTTTTCTCCCAACATTCTATCAGTTCTTAAAGTTATAATAACATCTGAGCTCTTATCTGGTTCTTAGAGGCTCCATATAATCTCTATAAGATAAGCATTCAAAACAGGAATAATATATTATTAAATTGAAGATTAAAGAATACTTAGAAAAAGATATGATAATCACAAAGAGCCAGCATGTCTTCATCAAGAACAGATCATGCAAGAATAAGCCTTTTTTTTTTTAACCAGGTTACTAAATTTGTAGTTCAAGGGAATGCTGTTTCTCATGTTATTCTTGTGCAAAATTATTCTTCATTCTACATCTGCTGCTCTTCCTGGTTCCAAATCCATGGAACAAGATGCCCCCACTTAGATTACCTCTTGATGTCCTCTTCCACTCCCCCTCAGCTTCCCTGCCTCCTAGTGTGTTATCTCCCCTTATCAGATTGTAAGCTCCTTGAGGCCAAGGACTGTCTTTCTATTAATTGTATCCCTAGCTTAGTACAGTGTCTGGCACATAATAAATGTTTATTGGATTGGATTGTGGCATATACAATAGTACAGTTAAATGGACTCAGAACTAATAGAATGGCTGATTCTAAGGTGTTGACATTGAAGTTTGATGTCAGTTTGGAATGGGGTCCTCAGTGGAAGGATCTGTGCTTGATCTTCTGCTGTTTAACATTTTTATCAATGATTCAGTTTAAAAGCATAGATCAATCATGTAAATGAAACACCTATTTCAAAGGCATCTCCTATAGAAGCTACTGATACTTTTACTGTAATTTTAAGAGCTAAATGGACTTTTGTGAAGATGTCAATTAGTGAGATAGTTCAGAGAGATCCTTGGACAAAAGCTGAAGACACTTTTCCCATAATGACTAGAGAGAATCTAGAGGGGACAGAGAGAAAGAAGATAGAGGGAGCCTTTTTTCTTGATGAAATTATCGAAATGTTTATCTCATAGAAAGGATGAAGAAAATTCTTGACAAGAAACTTTATTTACTATCCTGGGTGAACTAAATGGTATGGGACACTTTCCTTAAACTTGAAGAGAATTCATCTGCAGTTAAAGGAAGAGTTTTAGTCGACACTGTCTGCCTTGTTTTATCCATGATTTTGTTGCTGTTAAATTGCATATTAATTTTAATACTTGTTTAATCATAGGATATTAAGGGATTTAATAAAGAGATATAATTAAATACTACTGGGAAAGGAGGTTTCTCCAGTTTGCTTAGTAAATAATTTTTCACAAACTGTAATGGGGGCTCTGAGCTTTGTTGATTAGTTAAGAGAGGTGAGAAAATGCAATTAATTAATAATGTGCCCCTTTCTTACCCTAAATTTTGGGATGATAATGGTGAGGTCTAGGGATATTGGGACTCCAAAATCCAAGAGTCCTGCTTCAAACGAATTCGACTCAAGCCTTCTTTCAGTCACAGACAAGGTTTATTAGAACACAAGTTGGGGTGGGCGAGATTTTAAGAATCTGCCATATTTGTGGCACTTGTATTGACAAACAGGCCAGATTGAATATAAGCATTGGCCAAACTCTTAAGGAATCTGAGCAATTTAATGGGGGAAAAGATGGACCTTATATACAGAAAGACTGTGAGAAGGATCTAGGAGTGGCCAAGTAGTCTCAGGTGACTGGGAGGTAAAAGAGAAGGACCCTGAAGGACCAAGTGCCCCAGGCAAACACCAGGGACCTCAGACACAAGGAAAAGTACAGGGGCTTTCCCTTTTGGGAGTCCAGATCCTAAAGACATGTTTTTTTCCTTTGGGGGAGGGTTCAGATCCCATCCCCATCATTAAGATTAAATATACAAGGGGCTTCTAGGTGGTGAAGTGAATAGAACACTGGTCCTGGAGTCAGGAGGACCTGAGTTCAAATCTGGCCTCAGATACTTAATATAAAATTAGTCATGTGACCTTCGGCAAGTCACTTAACCCCAATTAACCTCCAAAAAAAAAAAAAAAAGAAAAGAAAAAAAAAAGATTAAATATACAAAGAAGTCAAGTATCAGGCTAAGGGATGAATTCAGTGGAGTTGGTTATGCCTTGTCACATAAATAAAAAAAAAGAACAATAAAAGATTTCAGATAATATCTGGTTGATCCTGACTAGCTTTCTGTTGCTCACATACAACATTCTGTCTTCTATTTGCACTGGTTGTCCTCAGTGCCAGGAGAGAATGCAGTCCCTCTTCATCTCTGCTTCATAGAATCCCTTTTTTCCTCCAAGATGCAGCTCAAGTACAGCCTCCTACACGAAGCCTCTTCTGATACCCGTCCCTCCAATTGCTACATCTTTCCATCGAGACTATTTGTTACTTAACCACTTTGTATTTATTCGCTTCATATTTTTGCATATGTTCATATATATAGTCATTGTCTCCTCCATTAGAATTTAATCCTTGAAGACAGAGACAATTTTTACACTTTTATCCCCATCCCTTAGCATGGTGCCTAACACAGAGTAGGAACTAAATAATTGTAATTAAAGCAATCTTATCTCCTAAAGCAACTTCATGTCCTAAAGGGTGAACTATAACTGCAGAACAAGGCATGTGTTTTCAGACATGAACAATATGTTGATTGATTGTTCTATTTAATTTTATCAATTTGCTACAAAGGAGACTTATAAGGGAGGTTATGCATCATAGAAAAGTCATTTTGATATCAAAAAGAATATCAATGAAACATTTTGAGAACAATTATTATTTTCTTATATTAATAACCAATATTTATATAGTACCCAGAGATACTTTTTTATTAGTAGTAACTAATTATTAGTAGATTACTTATTAGTAGGGTTTTTTTTTCTTTTTTTAATTCCTCATTCAAAGCCCAATCTCTGTGAAGGACAGAGCTGACAATGAAACATTCTCCTCAAACCTGGGTAGGACACCACAAAACAGGGAGATCTTATTTCTGATTAGCAGGTAAAAAAGAATCTAATCTAGGGGAATTCTAGCCCATTGTTCAACACCTTAAGTGGTCTGGGTGCAAATGGATTCCTTTATCCAGATAGCTAGAGTGCACTGAGTCTCATCAAGCCACATCCTTAGCAGGAAGAGCTGAAGACAGTTTCTCCACTTCCTCATTAGCATGTCCATCCTCTCATTAATTTTTAACCAAACAGAGTTGATTTTCACCCTCAAGGACACCTCACTCCCTTTCCCAAATGTATTTAAATATTCAACAACCTCCATGCTGGATCTTTGGTTACAAGAGAATACTGATTGATTATTTGTCAGCATAATCAATAAATAGATTGTTAATTACCCAAAAACTCTGTCTCTTGGAGTTTTCATTCCTCTCAATTTAAAATAAAGTGATAGATTACATGCTTATAAATTTAGAGATGGCACCAAGCTGGGAGGGCTAGCATAGCAGATGATAGAATCAGGATTCACAAAGATCTTGAAAGGAGAAAGCATTGGAATAAATAAATTGAAGTGATATTTAATGTGGGTAAATTTAAAACTTTACATTTGTGTTTTAAAAAAAAATCCACTTTAAAATACAAGATGGGAAAGAAATAATTAGACAGCAGTTCATCTGAAAACATCTAGGATTTTTAATGGACAGGCATACACACTCAATGTGAGTCAGTACGATATGTTAGCTAAGAAAGTAAATGTAATCTTCAACTGCATTTAGACTGTCCAAGAATAAGGAGATTCAACTATCTTCTGTGCTGGCCAGATCATATCTGAAGTATTTTATTCTCTTCTGGGCATCCCATTTTAACAAGGTCATTGACAAGGCAGAAACTGTTTGGAGCAGATCAATTAGCAAGGTAAGGGCTTTGAGTTCATGCCATTATCAGGACTGGTTGCAGGATCTTGTTTAGCCTGGAGGAGATAAGATTCAATGGACATGGGGAGGAGCCAAAATGGTGGAAAGGAAGCAGTAACCTTGCTGAGCTTCTCTGTCACTAAGTCTCAAAGGGTAAATCTGAGCAGATTCCAGAGTGACAGAGCCCACTGGAAGACAGAGGGTGGCAGAGTCCAGTCCAGGAGGTTGCCCAGTGTATCCAGACAGGTTGAGCGCAGAAGGCATGGGGTCTGCACAGCCCAGATCTAAGAGCAGACAAGCAGATTACAACAGAGAGAGAAAAAGCCCCAGCCTGCAGACTTACCAAGGATGAATCCCAGTCATCTCCCCTTCATCTCACGAAGGGATGGGAGGGGTCATTGGAGCCAGGTAGGAAAGTCGGGCCCCCAGGGGAGAGAGCAGCTTCTCTGGCTGCATTTGGCCCCCCAGGCTGGAAGGTTGGAGACTGCCTGCCTGTATAAAACAGGGGATGGAATGGCAAAGTAAATTCTAGCTGCTCCAATCCTCCCATCCCTCCTTCATGAAGCAGAAAACCCAAAGATAAGTCTCCCACCCAGATTGAAATCCCAAGTTAATGGAAATAGCCCCAGGCTTGAGAGTCTCCAAGAAGGGGTGTAACTGAGACAGCCAGGAGTCTGAAGAGAAGAGAGGGAGGGGTCCCAACAAGCCCCACCTCACCTCACCAACAAAAGCCTACTTATAGCCCAGGGGTATAGAGGCAGAAATCTGAAGTGGTCAGACACACCCACACCTATGCATCTACATTCCTCACTGACTTCCTTGACTTAGGCAAAAACTAGCCACCCAGAGGTATTCAAAGTCAAGGATCAGGCCCTAAACTCATAGCCTGAGACACTAAGAAACAGGAAGTCACAATGGGAAAGAAGGAAGCTGAGAAGGGGAATGTAAGAAAGTCTATTTGAGCCTACTATGCAGGGCAAGAACAACCAAATACACAGGACAATATAGACTCCCTACCCACACCTGAGACCACAGAAGGAAACATGATCTGGTCTCAAGCCCAAATAGCTTTCCTGGAGGAGCTTAAGAAAAATTTTAAAGACCAAATCAGGGAGGCAGTGACCAACTTGGAAAAATGTCTCAGTGAAGTAATTGGAGAAAATACGTCCCTAAAAAAGGAACTTCAAAAACTAACTGAAGACCATAATTCGCTAAAAATTAGAAACAATCAAACTGAAACTCAGAACTCTATGGTGCAGCAGGAGTCAATCAAACAAAACAAGATGATCGAAAAATTGCAAGAAAATGTAAAATATCTCACTGGAAAATAACTGACCTAGAGAACAGATCCAGGAGTGACAACCTAAGAATTATTGCTCTACCAGAAACCCATGATGAAAAAACCAGCCTAGACAACATCCTCCAAGAGATTGTCAAAGAAAACTGTCCTGAGGTCCTGGAATCAGAAGATAAAATAGCTATCGATAGAATTCACTGGACTCCTCCTGAGTGAGATCCCAAACTGAAAACTCCAAGAAATATAGTAGCCAAATTCCAGAATTACAAGATTAAAGAAAAAATTTTACAAGCAGCCAGAAAGAAACAATTCAAATATCGAGGAATTACAGTTAGGATCACATGGGACCTAGCAGCTTCTACATTAAAAGAGCGGAGGGACTGGAATTTGATATTTTGCAGGGCAAGAGAGCTAGGACTACAACCAAGGATTAACTACCCGGCAAAACTGAGCATAATCTTTCAGATGGTCATTTAATGAAATAAGAGACTTCCAGACTTTCCTGATGAAAAAGCCAGAGCTCAATGGAAAATTTGATCTCCAATTACAAGACTCAAGAAAGACATAAAAAGGTAAACAAGAGAAACACAGACTCACACATGCATAAGTGCACACACCCACACCCACAAACACATGCTCATTACTTGGGATGCAACAAGAGCAAAATGTTCACATCCCTGTATGTGGAGCTGATAACTATCAATATTCAAAATCTTTATGATTATCATGACCTTCAAAAGGGTTATACTTAGATAGAGGGTGTGGGTATGAATGCACTAACCTGAAGTCTAAAAAAAAAAAAAAACTATTAAGGGGATCAAAGGGACTGTAATGGGAAAAAGGAAAGGATGAGATAGGAAAAGGTAAAATATGCCATCTGAAGAGGCATTAAAACACACTATAGAAGAGGGGAAAGAAAGAGGGAGGGGAACATCATTTAAACACTATTCTCACTGGTTCTGGTTCAAAGAGGGATCAACTTAGTCAGTGAAGTTTAAGATTCTAATGTGAATAGACACATAAATTCATTAAATAGAGGAAAAGGAGGGAGGGAGAGGAACACTGTTTGAAATTTACTCTCATTGGTTTGGAATCAAACGGGGAGTAATTTACTCTGATAAATATAAAAACTTATTGTCAGCGGCAGCTAGGTAGCGCAGTGAATAGAGCGCCGGCCCTGGAGTCAGAAGGACCTGAGTTCGGAGCCGGCCTCTGACACTTAATCCATACAAACAAAAAAAAAAAAAAACCTAGCCGTGTAACCTTGGGCAAGTTACTTAACCCCAATTGCCCTAAAGAGGCAGCTAGGTGGCGAAGTGAGTAGGAGCGCCGGCCTCAGAGTTGGGATGACCCGAGATCAGATCCGGCCTCAGAAAATGAGCACCCACACATAAATAATGACTAGCCATGTAACCTTGAGCAAGTTACTTAACCCCAATTGCTTTAAAAAAAAAAAAAAACTTATTGTGTCCTATAGATAGGGGAAGGGTAAGCCGGGGTGGTGAAAAGGAGACCAAATTGGGGATTAGAAGGGAGGGAAACAGTAGTAAGGGGAGAGGGTAGGTTAAGAAGGGGGATCACTGGGTGGGAACACTGAGGGAGGGAGCAGTCAAAAGGGAAAACTTCAAGGAGGGGAAGGGAGAAGGAAGAAGCAAAAACATAAACAGGGGAGGGAATAGGATTGAGGGGAAGAGGCAGATAGTCATCATTACTGTGAATGTGAATGGGATGAACTCTCCCATAAAACAGAGGTGGATAGCAGAATGGATTAAAAACCATAATCCTACAATATGCTGGCTACAAGAAACACATTTGAAACAAAGGGATACCCACAGGGTAAAGGTAAAAGGTTGGAGTAAAATTTATTATGCCTCAGCTAAAGTAAAAAAAGCAGGGGTAGCAACACTTATCTCAGATAAAGCAAAAGCTAAAATAGATCTAATTAAAAGAGATAAGGAAGGAAACTATATCCTACTAAAAGGCACCATCGAGAATGAGGCAATATCACTACTTAATATATACGCACCAAGTGGTATAGCACTCAAGTTCCTAGAGGAGAAGTTAAAGGAATTAGAGGAAGAAATAGATAGCAAAACTATACTAGTGGGGGACCTTAATCTCCCCCTCTCTGAACTCCATAAATCTAACCTCAAAATAAACAAGAAAGAAGTTAAGGAGGTGAATAGAATCTTAGAGAGACTAGATATAATGGATCTCTGGAGAGAACTGAATGGGGATAAAAAGGAATTTACTTTCTTCTCAGCAGTGCATGGTACATACTCAAAAATAGACCATGTACTAGGGCATAAAAACCTCACAGTCCAGTGCAGAAAGGCAGAAATATTAAATTCATCATTCTCAGATCATGATGAAATAAAAATTATATGCAATAAAGGGCCATTAAAAGATAGACGAAAAACTAATTGCAAATTAAACTATTTAATCCCAAAAAATTGGTTGGTCAAACAAGAAATTATAGAAACAATCAATAATTTCATTCAAGAGAATGATAATAATGAGACAACATACCAAAATTTGTGGGATGCACTAAAGGCAGTTCTCAGGGGAAGTTTTATATCCCTGAGTGCATACTTAATTAAAGCAAAGAGAAGGGAAGTCAATGAATTGGACATGCAATTGAAAAAGCTAGAAAAAGAACAAATTGAAAATCCCCAAATTAGTACTAAATTAGAAATATTGAAAACCAAAGGTGAGATTAATAAAATTGAAATTAAGAAAACTATTGAATTAATAAATAAAACTAAGAGCTGGTTTTATGAAAAAATCAACAAAATGGATAGACCCTTAGTCAACATGATAAAAAAAGAAAGAAGAAAACCAAATTATGAGTATCAAAAATAAAAAGGGCGAATCTACCTCCAATGAAGAGGAAATCAAAAAAATAATGAGGAATTATTTTTCCCAATTGTATGCACATAACTATGACAATCTTAGTGAAATGGATGAATATTTACAAAATCACAAGTTGCCCAGATTAACTGAAGAGGAAGTGAATTACCTAAATAACCCCATCTCAGAAAAAGAAATCAAGCAAGCCATCAATGAACTCCCTAGGAAAAAAATCTCCAGGGCCTGATGGGTTCACTAATGAATTCTATCAAATATTTAAAGAACAATTGATTCCAATACTCTACAAACTATTTGGGAAAATTAGTGAAGAAGGAGTCCTACCAAACTCTTTCTATGACACAAATATGGTACTGATTCCTAAATCAGGAAGAGATAAAACAGAGAAAGAAAATTATAGACCAATTTCCCTCATGAATTTAGACGCAAAAATTCTAAATAAAATATTAGCCAAAAGACTCCAATAACTTATCACAAAAATAATACACTCTGATCAGGTAGGATCCATTCCAGGAATGCAAGGATGGTGTAATATTAGGAAAACCATCAGTATAATTGAGCATATCAACAACAAAACTAGCAAAAACCACATGATCATCTCAATAGATGCAGAAAAGGCTTTTGACAAAGTACAACATCCATTCCTATTAAAAACACTAGAAAGTATAGGAATAAATGGAGCCTTCCTTAAAATAGTTGATAGCATCTATTTAAAACCATCAGCAAGTATTATATGCAATGGGGATAAACTAGAAGCCTTTCCAATAAGATCAGGAGTGAAACAAGGGTGTCCACTATCACCCCTATTATTCAATCTGGTACTAGAAACACTAGCAGTAGCAATTGGAGAAGAAAAAGAAATCAAAGGAATCAAATTAGGCAAAGAAGTGACCAAGCTATCACTCTTTGCAGATGATATGATGATATACTTAGAGAATCCTAGAGAATCAAGTAAAAAACTACTTGAGACAATAAATAAATTTGGCAAAGTTGCAGGATATAAAATAAACCCACATAAATCCTCAGCATTCTTGTTCATCTCTAATGAAACTCAACAGCAAGAGATAGAAAGAGAAATCCCATTTAAAGTCACTGTAGACATTATAAAATATTTGGGAATCTACTTGCCAAAAGAAACCCAGAATCTATATGATCACAACTACGAAACACTTCTCACACAAATAAAATCAGATCTAAATAGTTGGAAAAGTATCAATTGCTCGTGGCTGGGTCGAGCTAATATAATAAAAATGACACTTTTACCCAAACTAAACTGTATATTTAGTGCCATACCAATCAATTTACCAAAAAAACTACTTTCTAGAGTTAGATAAAATAATAACAAAATTTATTTGGAAAAACAAACTGTCCAGAATATCAAGGGAATTAATGAAAAGAAACACTAGGGGAGGTAGACTAGCTATGCCAGATCTTAATCTGTATTATACAGCAGCAGTCATCAAAACTGCTTGGTACTGGCAGAGGTGTAGAGTAGTAGATCAATGGAATAGATTAGGCACAGGAGACCCAGCAGTTAATGAATATAGTAATCTATTGTTCGATAAACCCAAAGATCCCAGTTTTGGGGATAAGAATGCACTATTTGACAAAAACTGCTGGGAAAACTGGAATCCAGTATGGCAGAAACTGGGCATAGATCATTATCTAACACCATATACCAAAATCAAGTCTAAATGGGTGCATAATCTCGGTGTAAAGAATGATACTGTAAGCAATTTGGGAAAGCAAGGAATAGTTTACCTGACAGATATGTGGAGAGGGGAAGACTTTAGGACCAAACAAGAATTAGAGAGCATTATAAAATGCAAAATGGATAATTTTGATTACATTAAATTGAAAAGCTTCTGTACAAACAAAGCCAATGTAACCAAGATCAAGAGGGAGGTGGGAAATTGGGAAAGAATTTTTACAACTTGTGTCTCTGATAAAGGACTCATTTCTAAAATTTATAGAGAATTGAGCCAAATCTATATGAATACAAGTCATTCCCCAATTGATAAATGGTCAAATGATATGAACAGGCAGTTTTCAGAGAAAGAAATTAAAGATATCTATAAACATATGAAGAAATGCTCTAAATCACTATTGATTAGAGAAATGCAAATCAAAACAACTCTGAGATACCACATCTCTCCAGTCAGATTGGCTAAGATGACAAAACAAGAAAGTGAGAAATGCTGGAGAGGATGTGGACAAATTGGAACACTAATACATTGCTGGTGGAGTTGTGAACTTATCCAACCATTCTGGAGAGCAATCTGGAATTATGCCCAAAGGATTATAAATAATTTCATACCCTTTGACCCAGCCATACCACTTCTAGGGTTATATCCCAAAGAGATCATAGAAGTGGGAGGAAGAACCATATGTACAAAAATATTTTTAGCAGCCCTTTTTGTGGTTGCAAAGAATTGGAAACTAAAGGGGTGCCCATCAATTGGGGAATGGCTAAACAAGTTGTGGTATATGAATGTAATGGAATATTATTGTGCTATAAGAAATGAGGAGGTGACGGATTTCATAATTACCTGGAGAGACTTACACAAATTGATGCTGAGCAAGAAGAGTAGAATCAGAAGAAATTTGTATACAATCACAGACATGACCAACTATGACAGACTGGACTCTTTTCAGCAATGCAGTGATATAAGTCAATCCTGAAAGACTCAAGAAAGAGAGAAATGCGCCATCCAGAGATATAACTAGAAAGAACTGAGCCTGGATCCTGATGGAAGCAAACTAAATGATCTTTTTCTTTTCATTGTTTGGTTTTATTTCTTCTTTACCACCTTTCATCCCACCCAGTAAAATACGCATTTGTAATTGGAATAATGTCTAATATGAATGTATTTGCAGATCCTATACTGGACTATATGCTGTCGTGGGGGGAGGAGGGGGAAGTAAAGGAAATTTGAAAATCAAGGAACTACGGAATTGAATCTTGTTAACTGAAACTAAACTAATAAATTAATTTAAAAAAAGATTCAATGGACACTTACTTGATATCTTCAGATATTTAAAAGGCTATGACATGGAAAAGAAATAAGCCTTGTTCAATTTGGTCATAGAGAATAGAAGTCAGAATAATACTGTTGGGAGGGAAGAAAAACAGCCCATAAGAGCCAAGGCAACAGTAGCTACAAATAGTCTTCCTTCCCTGGGGACTGGCCATCAGTATAAGAAGTCTGATCTGCTTGTAGAAGTGTATTAGAGGTCTGGTTGTGCAGAACACTTCTGATGGTGTTTCTCCTTGGCATTATGCCAGTAGTAGTTGAGACAAAGTTACTCATGTTACAGCAGTTCAACCCTATGGATGTGGACTTGGTAGAAAAAAGATTTCATAGTATATGAGTAACATTTGCTAAGTAGTGCAGAGATAAAAAATGAAGCATCTTTGATACAGAGGAAATGGAATGGAAAGTATATCTTTGTAGGGTTGGGAAATGTATGTACTTTCCTATATCTTTAAAGTAAATATCACTTTGTAACAATAACAACAAAAAAAACAAATAAATATTAAATGGTTTGCTGAAACTGAGCACTACTCACTGATATCTTACCATAAGGAAAAATACAGCCATCATGGATTCAAGTCAATAACAGGAGAGAACAGATAACTTCAAATCCTTCAGGGTACCTAGAACCCAGAAGGATGGATGTAAAGACTTGGCTCTGGGAGAGGGAGTCAGAGTGTCCTTGCTCCAGAAGAATCTGCTTGGAAAGAATCCTGATTGACTATGTCTACCTCCAGTTGCTGCTGAGACCTAGTGAATTTCTTCAATAGCTATTTTCCTCCCTGCTTTATCACTGCCTGGCAAACCAGCATTGCTAACTTTGAAACATTTCCCATTCTTTTAAATTTTGCTTACTTTCTGATTGTAGTTAAACATTTTTTTTTCTTTAAAGACGAGATAATTGTGTTCTGAGTGAGGGTCTGTGCTATAGGGAGTGTGGATAAGAGGAAACCTCATCCACACAGAGTTTAATTTGACTGGGGAATTTTTATTTTCAGCCTGATGACAGAGATCTCCTGGGGGTTCAAAGCTTTTATTTTCTTTCACTAAAAATTCATAAACTTCTTAACATACAGAATTTAAAAGTGGACCTGGGGCTTTCCTTTTTTTTTCCTGGGCTAAGCAAGGCAGTATTCATAGTGAGCTCAAGTCTCTTTTGAGTGTGGGTACCTGGGTCTAAGCAATTTCTACCCCATATTCTCTCCAGAAGGAGGACTCCAACCAGATCTGAACCCTAAGGGCTGGAGACTTGGGGGTGGGGGCAGGAGGGTCAGTTCCTTTCTAGAAGGAAAGAAGTAGAAAAGAGCACCAACCACTCAACTTTGCCCTTCACAGCACTGACCACCTACTCGTTTTAATATAATAGTTCACAATTTCGTTAGCAATTTTCTTTTCTTTATATATTCAAATGTTCATTTTTTTAAAAATATCTATTGAATTCATAACAAAAAGAGAAGAAAAAAGAACCTCTAGTCTAATTCTCTTACTTTGCAGGTGAGGAAACTGAGTCCCAGACAGGTTAAATTACCTGGAAAAGGTGAGATTTAAACCAATGTCTTCGGACTCCAAATCCCATGCTTTTTTTTTTTAATTATACCTCCTCAGACCTTGTGAGTGAACAACCCACCTTCAAAGTTCTTGATCTGCAGTTTCTATGCCAGGGCCCACCAGAACCAAGGACCCAGCAGATTCAAAAGTTAAACCACATAAAAAGGAAATCTACCACATCTATCAATGGTTGAATTTTGAGTTACTTGGGATCCAAGTAGTCAATTTGTAATGGTAGCTGGGTGTTGATTATATTGCAGATAATGAATTATTTTGTTTTGCCTAAATATAGCTCTAGTATAGCATCAGATTTGATGAAGAGAGAGAGGAGTAGTGAGGAATGATGATGATTTTTTTAAACCATCAATAAGACAATTGTAAAATAAGACATTAAAAGCAAATTAAAAACAAAACTCTAATGTTTGTAGAATTCAACTGAACTTAAGGTAATATTAGAGACACAACGTCATCAATCTATGACTGGAAGAAACCTTTAAAGTGAATTGGTCTATCCCTTCCATTTTTTTAGGAATAAGTTTTTATTGATGTCTTCTTATGTCATCATAGTTATCCCCAGGTTAAAAACAACAACAGCAACAACAAAAAAGGCCATGCTCTAGTTCCTGCTCCCAATGTCAACTGTAGAGAGAAAGAAATGGTCTTTTCTTGAATACAGAGATTTGCATCCTTGGTTCTGGGTATATCTCCATCTGAATTATCCCATAGGTATGTATTTCTAATTCAAGTTCCCTCTGACCTAGACCCTAAATCATGACTATGTTTCTTGATGCATCAAGAGGACCCCAGTTATCCAATTGCTACCAAGGTGAACACAGGCAAGTCACTGCCCTTTCTGGGACTGTTTCCTCATCTGAAAAATTGTACTAGGCAATAGTTTACCACCATCTCCTCCCTATCCCATTTTGTCTCTGGAGATGGAATTACCCATGCCCATCACAATTATTAGCTCATTGTAAGTGTGATAGGATAATATTTTGGTACCTCTGGTTGTCTGCTTCCCTCTCCTGCTGCTACTTTAAGGCATTTATATTAAATGAAAAGTTGAACATAATCTCAGTCACTAGAGTCCCTAAGTAGCAGCATTTCTAGGATTTAGGCAGAGGTTTCATTCTCAACCTTAATTTAAATTTCTATTTATCTCTAGCTAACCCCTGGCTTCTTTGTGTTTTGAGCAATGTTTAGGTTACCATAAGCATCTAAGTAAAGGTAAGGAGAATGTGTTTCAGTGTCTGTGATGAGCACAAGGAGAGTGGGGAATTGGGGAAAGAAAACCTTTTCTAGAAAATTCCCTGTCCTTGAAGAGGTGAGGTGGATACATCTGGGGTTTTCAGGTCAAGTCTTCTATTCCAAGATGCCTTTAGAACCACTAGCCCTCTTCCATCTTCCCCTTCTCTGCCACAACTCCATCCTACTTTTTCTCTCTCCTTTTGTCTGTGCTGCTACCTTTTTTTTCTGGCTCAGCTTTTGGGGTTCCCATTCCTTCCTATCCACTGACATACCCTGGACTCCTCCAAATCCAAACTAGGTCCTAGGTTTATACAAGACCCTTAGGATATTGCCAGCCTCCTCAACCAATCAGAATAAACTTCTTATCATGCTGAATTGAAATGCCAAAAGGTAGTTGGTAACAAAGTCGATAGAGTTAGACATAAAATCAGGAAGACTTGAGTTCAAATCCAACCTCAGATATTTACTAGCTGTGTGATCCTGGGCACAAGTCACTTCAACTGTGTCTGCCTCAGTTTCCTTAACTGAAAAGTGGGGATAATAATAGCACTTTACCTCACAAGGTTGTTGAGAGGATCAAATAATATAATAATAATAAAGTACTTAGCATGGTACCTGGTACTACATAAATGTGTAGCTATTATTAATATAGTGTATTCTCTCCTCACCAGTACACTCTTAGAATTGTCAACTTTCTTCATTTTCTAATTTAGGTGCTATTTCCTGCATGAAGCCTTTCTTAATTCCCATGATTTTTAGTGCTCTCTTCCATTCTCAAATCATCTTGTATTTAGTCATCTGGGAGATTGAACTCTGGGTCTAGAGTCAAGATAATTTGAGTTCAAATCTAGCCTCAGACATTTGACAGCTGTTTGAACTTAAGCAAGTCATTTAAACCCTGTCTGCTTCAGTTTTCCCTGTTGTAAAATGAGGATAATTATATCACCTACTTTACAGGGGTTTTTATGAGAATCACATGACATGACTTTTGTATCTGACATGTAGTAAACATCTATGTAAATGTTTATTACCTTCCCGTGTTCATATGTCTCAATTACATAGAGATGTATTCTCATTTGATATGAGATATCAGAACTCAATAGAGTGAGGTAATTTTGACACTTCTTTCTCCCCCTTCACTGCCCCTTACTATGTTGTAAACTATAGGTTTCTCTGAGTCTAGCAGGGCAAGGCATCCATAGGAAAGAAAGGTAGATGGCACTCAATTTGAAGATTTTATTGTGTTTGGATTGTTAGTTCATTTCAGAGAGAATCTATGGGCCCCTCATGTGCTCCTCCATCAATATAATCACTTGACCCATTCATCCAATGAAACTATGGTAGACCTGTGCTTCAGACCAAGGAGACAATTGCCGTGACTCTATGGAAACTGTTGTAGCTGCCTATATCAAATACCCCTCCTTGACTGGTGTTCAGTGATGTATTTCTTGAATTTTCCCAGCCATCATGAAGTTTTGCACTAGACTTCCTGCCCAAACAAATAAAACAAACAAAAAAAAAATCCTACATTCACCTGATGAGTGATAAATTCAGGAGGTTCAAGTTTTAGAAACAGACTGATCTAGGTCAGAACACTTTTCCACAAGACATACTGAGATGTTGAAGAGATGCCAAATGCATTCTAATTTCTCCAAGAGCCAGTGCATTTTTGTGTTGAAGTGCTATACCTAGAATCATATGGGACTCTTTGTAAAGAGTTCTAGCTTTCCAGAACATATTATTTTTAAGATTGGAAAGGACCCCAACTGTCTCTTTTAAAAAAAAAAAACATTTATTTATTTTTAGTTTTCAACATTCATTTCCATAAGATTTTGAGTTACAAATTTATTCCCCATCTTTCCCCTACCCCCACCCCAAGATAGCAAGCCTACTGAATACACCTTCCCCCAATCTGCTCTCTCTTATATCCTTCCCCATAGCTCCTCTAACTTTCTAATAGGGCAAGATGGATTTCTATACTCCAGTACCTGTATATCTTATTTCCCAGTTGCATGTAAAACACAATTTTTTTTAACATTTGTTTTTAAAACCTTGATTTCCAGATTCTTTCCCTTATTCCCTATTCACCCACCCCCACTGGGAAGATAAGCAATTCACTATAAGTTGTACATGGGTAGTTATGCAAATCATTCCCACAGTAGTTATATTGGGAAAGACTAACTATATTTCCCTTCATCCTATCCCACTCCCCACTTATTCTATTTTTTACTTTGACCCTGTCCTTTTTCAAAAGTGTGTGCTTCTAACTGCCCTCTCCCTCAATCTGCCCTCCCTTCCATCATCTGCCCACTTATCCCCTTCCCCCCTATTTTCCTGTAGGGTAAGATACCCAATTGAGTGTATATATTATTCCCTCCTTAAGCCAAATTCAATGAGAGCAAGGTTGACCCATTTCCTTTCACCTTCCTACTCTTCCCCTCCATTGTAACAATTTTCTCTTGCCTCTTTTATATAAGATAATTTACCCTATTCTATCTCTCCCTTTCTCCTTCTCTCATTCTATTCCTCTCTCACCTCTTAATTTTATTTTTTAGATATCATCCCTTCCTATTCAACTAATCCTGTGCCCTCTGTCTATGTATATATGTACACACATATACATACATTCACATATGTATTTATACACACATACACCCTCCTATACATATATATGCATATATATGCATATATATTCCCTTCAAATATCCTCATACTGAGAAAAGTCTCATGAGTTAGAATTATCATTTTTCCGTGTAGGAACATAAATAGTTCAACTTTCATAAGTTCCTTATGATTTCTTTTTCCTACTTACCTTCTCATGCTTCTCTTTCTTCTTGTATTTGAAAGTCAAATTTTCTGTTCAGCTCTGTTTTTTTCATCACGAAAACTTGAAAGTCCTCTATTTCATTGAATGACCATATTTTCCCCTGAAACATTATACTCAGTTTTGCTGGGTAGGTGATTCTTGGTTTTAATCCTAACTCCTTTGACCTCCAGAATACCATATTCCAAGCCCTTGAAACCCTTAATGTAGAAGCTACTAGATCAGGGGCGGCTAGGTGGCACAGTGAGTAGAGCGCCGGCCCTGGAGTCAGAAGGACCTGAGTTCGGAGCCGGCCTCAGACACTTAATCCACACAAACAAAAACCTAGCCGTGTGACCTTGGGCAAGTTACTTAACCCCAATTGCCCAAAAGGGGCGGCTAGGTGGCACAGTGAGTAAGAGTGCCAGCCTCAGAGTTGGGATGACTCGAGATCGAATCCGGCCTCAGATAATGAGCACCCACACACAAATAATGACTAGCCGTGTAACCTTGAGCAAGTTTCTTAACCCCAATTGCTTAAAAAAAAGAAAAGAAGCTACTAGATCTTTTGTTATCCTGATTGTGTTTCCACCATACTCAAATTGTCTTTTCCTGACAGCTTGTAATATTTTCTCCTTCACCTGGGAACTATGGAACTTGGCTATGATAATTCTAGGAGTTTTCTTTTTGGGACCTTTTTCAAGAGGCAATCCGGTGAATTCTTTCAATTTCTGTTTTGCCCTCTGGTTCTAGAATATCAGGGCAATTTTGTTTGATGATTTCTTGAAGGATGATTGCTAGACTCTTTATCTGATCATGGCTTTCAGGTAGTCCAATAATTTTTAAATTATCTCTCCTAGATCTATTTTCCAGTTTAGTGTTTTTTCCAATGAGATAATTCACATTGCCTTCTATTTTTTCATTGGTTTGGAGTTGTTTTATAGTATCTTGATTTCTCATAAAGTCATTAGCTTCCATTTGCTCCAATCTACTTTTGAAGGAATTATTCTCCTCAGTGAGTTTTTGAAATTCCTTTTCCATCTGGCAAATTTGACTTTTTAAGGCATTCTTCTCCTTATTGGCTTTTTGGGCCTCTTTTGCTATATGAGTTAGTCTATTTTTTTTAAATGTTATTTTCTTCAGAATTTTTTTGGGTCTCCTTTAGCAGGCTGTTGACTTGCTTTTCATGATTTTCTTGCATCATTCTCATTTCTCTTCCCAATTTTTCCTCCACTTCTCTTACTTGATTTTTAAAAGACTTCTTGAGCTCCTCCATGGCCTGTGACCAATTCATATTTTTCTTGGAAGCTTTGGATGCAGGAATTTTGACTTTGTTGACTTCTTCTGTTTTGATCCTCTTGGTCTCCAAAAAAGGATTCTATGATCTGATTGCACTTCCTCTGCTTGCTCATCTTGCCAGCCAATTACTTGACTTTTGAGCTCTTTGCCACAGTAGAACTCTGCTTCTAGAGTGAAGAGAGCTGTGTCACAAACTGCTGGGGCTTTCACAGCTGCTGGAGCTATGAGGAGGATGCCCTCTCTATAGCCACCACAAGTTCTGGCACAGTGGCCACACACCCCAGGACTACCAGCCAAGACTACCACCCAGATCCAAGGAGGTCAAAGCAGGAGTGATTACCCTCTGAATGGGCAGTTGGTCCCCCTATGATCTGCAGGCCAGGAGCTCCAGAGGCAGCCCTGCAGCAGCAATTGCAGCCACCACCTCTTTCCCCAGGGGGGCAGGGACTAGACCACACTCTTCTGTCACCAAGTTTGAACAAAGCTCTCTACCTACCTTTTACTTTCCCTTTGGTGTTTATGGGTTGAGAAATCTGGAAACTGCCACAGCAGTGAGTATCAGATTTGCCTCACAAGGGTCCATTGAAGTTTGAAGTGAGGATATTTTCTCCAAGGAAATAAATATGGTGAGAGGTAAAGTAGGGGTGCTGATGGGAAAAATGGCATTTCCCCATCAGCACTCTAAAATTCAAGTAGTTACTTCACAGAGTTGTTGTGAGAACTTTGCAAAAATTAAATTACATTGTATATTTGTTATTTGAGTCATTGTCACAACCTCATTCTTGGGGAAATTTCTAGACTGAATCATTAAAGACATGGTTAGTGAACTTCTAGAGAAGAAATTGATAATTACAAGAAGCTGTGTAGATGAGGGGACTACCATAGCTATAGTTTACCTTGATTTTAGCATAGCATTTCATAAAGCATCTCACAATATTCTAGTGGAAAACAGAGAGAGACAAGGACCTGACAAGAATATAGTTAGATGGACTTAACATTGATTGAAAGGTAAATTCAAAATGTAGTTGTTACTGGTTCGATGTCAAAATATAAGGTCTCCAACGGAGAGCCCCCAGGGATTTTCACTTGGTCCTGTGCTGTTTCACATTGTCATGACTTGGATGTTTTATTATTAATCACATAAAGGTACAAATGACATGCTTATCAAATATGCAAATGTCACAAAGCTTACAGAGACAGCTAAGAGCCAGTATTTAAAAGGATCCTGACAGGTTTCCACAAGTATTCAACACAAGAGCTATTGTATGCTCAGTGCTCCCGAACCAGATTAAAATGTAATTGGGAAATATTTTTAAAGATAAGTAAAAATACCATAAACCATAGAGAATATTACATTTTAAAGCAACTAAGTCCATATGGGCCCTCAGGGATCTTTATGTACAGTTTAGTGGCCTGCATTTCTATTTGAGTTTGATGCCACTGGGCTTAAACATAGGGTGGAATTTTAATAAGATGAAATGCAATGGAGATAAAGGCAAAGTCTTATCTTTGGGTTCCAAAAATGGGTCCACAAGTACTAGATGGTGAAGAGAATGTTAAACAGCAGATGTCTGAAAAAGATCTGGGGGAATAAGTGGAACAGTGAATAGAAGTTGCAAAGAGGTTGATTTAGTTTTCATTTTAGAAAAAAAACTCCCTCATGATTGGAGCAATCCAAAGCGAAATCATCTGCCTTAAGAAGGGGTGGTTTCACCTTCACTGGGAGTGTCCAGAGAATGGATGAACATTTATTCCATATGCTGTAGCAGTGATTGTGAATAAGGGTAAGGGCTATGATTGGGGTAGATAGCTGTGAAAATGCCTTCCAATTCTAAAATCTGATTATTCTGTAATTAAGCTGGACCAACATCTAATATATAAAAGAATCAGAGAGAAGAGAAACATAATTCAAGGGGAAAGTTAGCAATCATCTGTATTTGCTAATACTTTGCTTGGTGTTCTAATGTTTATATACTTTATTCTGGACTGTATTTCTGAAATGTCCCCCAGTTGTTGCAGTCTTGAGTGGAACTCACACATAATGTGGCACAGTGAAAAGAATGTTGGACTTGAAATCAGGAAGACCTAAGTTCAAATCTGGCTTCAAACACTTACTATCTGTGTAATTTTCAGCAAACCACAAATAGCTCTCTCCACTTTAGTTTACTCATCTGCAAAGAGAGATAACAATAACACCTACCTCCCAGAGTTGTAGAAAGGATAAAAAGAGATAACATATGTAAAGTTCTTGGCAAACCTTATAGTGTTATATGAATCCTAGCATAACTATCATGAGTTAATAAATCAGCTTGCTGTGGATTGCATAATTTTTAGCTCTTTTAATTCTTCACATTTATATTTCTACTGAGGATAAATGTACAATGAGATGATAAAATTATTTCTAATTAATTTTTAAAATTTTATTCTATAAAGGAAAATCTCTATATTTCAGTTTTTTCTAATGACAAGACTCATGCTAATAGAGTCTAATTAGATAGTTTCTGAATATTTGTGTCAAATTTTCAGAAGTTTGGTCCTTATTTTTCATATAATATATTAATTATGTCAATTCTTTAAGTCATTGACTGACGATAGCTGTCTAAACCAGCTCAAAAGAAAGTATTAAATGTCACATTACATAGAAATCTTTGAATATTATCCTAGTTGGAAGAGGCAGCAAATAGTCTGAGGATTTCAACTGAAAGCAGAATAAAGAAACAGTAAGACAATCTACACAAGCATTTATTAAGTGTTTAGCTCACACTATGCCAGGTACTTTACCAAGCACTGGAAGGAATACAAAAAGAAGACAAAAACATTACATCATGAGAAATCTCATCATCCCGCAAGATGGCATCAGCCTTGATACCCACATTTCATCAATACCCTCAGTGTTCCTTGCCCCTCTGATCAGAGGGCAGAGGGAAGAGCTCCTCCCAAAGTCTACATTTAAAGACGGCGTCTAGGCCAGGCATCTCATTTCCATCTGGCTGTACTACTTTGTACTTCTTTATCTTTCCCACTCTCCCAACTTTTCAGCCCCCTTTTCTGTGTTGTCTTTCCCCATTAGATTGTAAACTCCTTGAGGGTGGGAACTATCTTCCCTTTTTGTACTCATATAACCAGTGCTTAGCCAGCACCTAGCACATATATTTAATAAATATTTAGCTAACCAGAAATTGAAATTTTACTTGAGGTTTACAACATGAAAACAACTTTGTATGTCCAAGATATATACAATGTAGGATGAAGGTTACCTCAAAAGTAAGATATTGAGGTGGGGTGGATGTGGGGAGCTAAGAAAGGATTCCTAAAGAACATGGGAATTGAGTTAAGTTTTGAAGGAAACCAGTGAAAGTGAGGAGGGAGAACATTCTAGGCATGGGGGATAACCAGTACATAGGCACAGATATGAGAGAGAACATGCCATGGACCTACAATAATTATGCCAGTGGAATTGGACCCAACAGTATATAGAAGGAAGTCAAGAGTCAAAGTTATGATGAGCTTTGAATGCCAAATAGAAAATTTTATTTTTGATCTTGTAGACAATGGGAAACTCCTAGAATTTGATGAGAAGGGGAGTGACATGGTCAGATCTGCATTTTGGCAGCTGAGTAGAGAAATTCCCTTAATAAAAGGGGATTCATAAGGGATGTTATTTAGGTCATAACTATACAGTCTAATGGTTTTCCCCACTTTCTTTAAGTCTGAATTCTGCAATAAGATGCTTCGTGTTTTGATTCACAGCCAGACTGTATAAAACTTTTACCTGAGTGTATAAAGCTCCTCTACCTTTGACTGCCAAGCATATAATCAAACCTATTTCAATATTGACCATCTGGTAATGTCCATGTGTAAAGTCACCTTTTGGGTTGTTGAAAAACAACATGGTCATAGCAAAAACTATGACCAATGAGTATAAAACTCTATTAGTCTCTTCCATGCTTCATTTTGTACTCTAAGGACAAACTTACCTGTTATTCCAATTATCTTTTAATTTCCTACTTTAGCATTCCAATTCCCTGTGATGCCTGTGACATCTTTTTTGGGGGTGTTATTTCTAGAAAATGTTATAGGTCTTCATAGAACTGATCAACTTTGGCCTCTTTGCCATCAGTGGTTGGAGAATAGCCTTATATTATTATGATGTTGAAAGGTTTGACTTAGTTTCCAACAGATATAATTCTGTCATTTTTAAGATTATATACCAGTACTGCCCCCCCTTTTTTTTACTCTGAGGGACACTCCATTTCTTCTAAGGGATTCTTTCCCACAGTAGTATGTGTGATGATCACCTGAATTAACCTGAATTAATTTCATCCTTTCTCATTCATTTGAATTCACAAATACCCAAACCGTCAGTGATTAATCTTTTCATCTCCTGTTTGACTACATTCAATTTACCTTTGTTCGTAGATCTTACATTTCAGATTCCAATGGTAATAGAAATACAAAATTAAGACTTCTGAGGTTTTACCTCACACCCAGCAAATAGGTAAAAATAACAAAAGATGGAAATAATTTACATTGGAGAGGCTGTGAAAAGACAGACACACTAATAGGGTATTGATGGAATTATGAATTGGTACAACTGTTCTTGGGGAAAAATGTAATATAAAAAAGTTACAGTCCTCAAATATTTGAAAAAACATCTTTACCCTCATGGCTTCCCTGCTCTAGGTAATCACTCCTAACTTTTTTAATTTAGGAAATCTTAACCTTTTTTGAGTCAAGGACCTCACTTTTGGCAGTCTAGGAAAGCTTGTGGACCCATTCTTGGAATCAAGTTTTCAAATACATAAAATTACAAAGGAAACTTAAATGAAGTTATGTTTCATAGAAATGAAGTTATGTTTTCCTATCCAAGTGCACTGATCCTCTGAAATCTATCCATGGAATTTCAGGGTTTTATGGACTGCAAGCTAAGGACAGCTGCTTTAACTAGTGCTCATACATCATGATTTTCCATCCCCTCAACATTTTAATCACACTCCATTTAATATACTCCAACCTGTCTGTATCCTTTCTAAAATGTGGCATCTGCCATGTATGGCACTATGCACTACATGTTTTATCTGACCACAGCAGATTTTCCTTGGTTGTCTCCCATACTGGAAACTCTCTCCTTCCTCAACTCCACCTCCCAGCTTCCCGGACTTCCTTCAATTCCCAGCTATAGTCTCACCTTCTACAGGAAGAATCTCCCATTCTCTCTTAAGGAGAGATTCTGGAGCCTTCTCTTAATTCTTTCCTATCTTTCCTATAGATAGCTTGTTAAGACATAGGTGTTTGCACGTTGACTCTTTAGTTAGATTGTAAACTCCTTGACATCTGGCAAATCATTTTTGCCATTCTTTGTATTCCCATATCTTAGTACAGAGTGGGTACTTAATCAATGGTCACTGACTATAATTCATTAATGCAGAATAAAAGTAGCTTTTTTAACTGCCATATCAGAGTATTGACTTATATTGTGGTTGAGTCCAGTAAGACCCTTGTGCTTTTTGAAAAGTTCTTTACCATTTATCAAAAATTTTAGCTATTCTGCTCTTCCTCCTTATTAACATTATTCTTATAAGTCTTACCATCCTTCTGTATTTATTCTTCCCTAGTGATACTTCCATTTCATGGCATCTTCAAAGATGACTGTGAGAGGTTTTCTTATACATTCACATATAAACACTTTTGTTATTTCCTTCTCTAAGGAAGTGCACAATACTGCACAAGAAGGTCATTCTTTATTGCCTCACATTTCTCTCGACTTGACCTTTCCTTTCAGAAATCAAGTCCATGGTACCCTACCTATCCTATTTATGAATTTTTTAAGATGCTCTCCTAAAATCTAGGACATACACTAGACCACCCAGTGTTTCCCTTTTGATCTATCATAAGCTCTTAGATGGTATGGTCACTGCCTGCCAGGGTTCTTGTCATTTTTACTTTGAAAGTACCAACCCTTTCGAAGGGCACAAACCTTGATTTTAATTTTCCCTACCATACTAGGGAATCTTTGTACTCCAGGTTAAAAAAAGAAAAGAAAAGAAACTGTCCCATCCCTCCTTTTTTCCATTTAATTGAATTTAGCAAAGGTTTATTAAGTACCTACTAAGATCAAAGCACAAAGAGAATGATGCATTGCTATAGATAGAGTACTGGGTTTGACACCAGAAAGAATTCAGTTGAATTCAATTCTTTCTGATTTTATTAGATGACACAGAGTTTACAAGGAAAATAAATTAACCCAGTAGGCTGAAAACCTTGACTATACAAATTGTTCTCATTTACACAAATTTAGAAAAGCGACTAACTTTTGTTACAAAGCTATCCAATTACATGAGATCAAGGCAAATTCCCAGTGTTTGGTTGAGTTCTGTGTTTCTAGAAAACTAGAAGAAAGAAAGTAAATTTTGCCTCCAGAACCTAACTTGACAATTCAATTAAGATTTATTGATAACAGACTGCACCAAGTTAAAATGTATTGTCCTTATTGAAGAATCAATAAGTAATTTTCTATGATTTTTTAGGCACTATAAATGAGATTCTCTAATGTATGCTCATGTGATGCCTAAATCTGAAGGAAGCAAGGTGCCTCAGGAAATTTGTGAGACCAGAATATAATTTTTCTTGTCATTGAAAATAGATGGCATTTATATTCTAATCACGACAAGGCTCCCACAAACTAGAGTAGCTATCTGCAAGCTAGCTTCATATTTAAATAAAAAACAGATTTTAAATAACATACAACTTTCTGATTGTGTGGAGAATTGTAAAAATAAATTCCTTCCCTAAAATTTAATTTAGGGAATTATTACATTACATGTTACATGTAAAATAATTCGAACTTAAGAAAGAATAATCTCACAAACTATATGTGAAGTGTCCTAAAAGGACCAATAACAATGGCTATATATTTTCTAATATTTTGTTGTTGTTCAGTTGTGTCCAATTTTTTGTGATCCCATTTAGGGTTTTCTTGGCAAAGAAAGTGGTTTGCCATTTCCTTCTCCAGCTCATCTTACAGATGAGGAAAGTGAGGCAACTAGGGTTAAGTAACTTGCCCAGGGTATCACAGTTAGTAAATATCTGAGGCCAGGCCTGGTACTCTATCTACTGTGCAACCTAGCTGCCCCCATGTTCTAATATGCCATTGGGAATATGGTCTCATAGATGTCAGCATTCCCTGCTAGGCATTCCTGCTCATTTTGTTAGATTCTCATTGATGCCTACCCATAAGGTGAGAGAAACACTTGAAAGCCATTGGATGAAATGGAGTCACATTATATAGGAGGTGTTTTGGGATCAACTAAAGAAACTTGGTCACTTCTTGTGGGTTTTATGTGTCTAATCAAATGAGATAATAACTGTAAAGCAATTTAGCACAGTGCCTGGTATATAGAGCTACAGAAATGTTAGTTATTATTACTATTATTGTTATTTCAACCAAGCCTTAGATATTTTGTAGGTGGCATCAGCTGCTTTCATCCAATAATAGCAAAGCCCTACGATCCTTTCAGATTGATAAAGGAATTATTCATACATGGTTTACTTTTGATTGGTTCAATCCAGATTTCTGCAACATTCTCTGATTGTATTACTGTAGGAGTGAAAACCTCCATCTTATATATAAGAAAATTCACTTTTACAGGGAAAGTTTACATTTGTTCACATTTGTTAGACTCAGAATAACAAAAAAAAATTTTTAAGTTAAAAAAAAGAGGTTCTCTTGTCATTTCCTGGTAAATTTTGGGTAGATTAGCTACATCTAAACATTATCCATACAAAAGTTAATTAACAAATTGCTAAGTTTTTAGCCCACCTAGCTACATTCCTGCCCTCTTGGGCACCAGCAAAGTATTTTCAGGCTTCAAGTGCACCTTACACTTGTATTTACTGTATATTGCAACCCCTCCACATTCTCACATACACACAATAAAATCTAAGCTTTTTGAGGTGCACAGCCTTTTTGTTTTTGTCTTTGTATGGATCACAATGCCTTACCTATACTAAGTGCTTAATAAATGTTTGTGGAATTGAACTGATTGAAATTTGATCCCTTGTTCAAAAGGAACCATAGTAGATCTTCAAGTTAAGGATTGACTTAATAAAAATGACTGCAGAAAATTAATCTGGGAGCTGTGCTTAGAATGACCTAAAAGAAAATGGGGCTGGATATAGGAGAAAATTGAGCCTAGGCATGGGGTCAGGAAGGGTTGGACCAGAGTGGGTATTTCTATAAGGAAATGGAAAGGAAAGATGAAATCTAAGAAATATTCTGAAAAGTGAATAGACTGTCTATTGGAAAATGTTGGTTCGTGATTGTAATGGAATATTACTAAAACAAGAAATGATAAGTATTAAAAAGTCAAAGCAGCCAGGGATAACTTATGTGAACTATTGCAGAATGAAAGAAGTTGACTCAGAAAAATAATATGTGCAAAAAAACTGCAACAATATAAGCAGGAGCAATAACATAACACCGAAACAAACAAATGACAACAATGCACACTGTTTAATTATAATGGCCAAGCTTGGACAAAGAGAAAAACTGAGAATCTGCTGGAGAGGGGATCATGAGCATGGAATGTTTTTTTTCTAATCAATTGCTTTATTAATTTCTAGTTGACAGCATTCATTTCCACAAGATTTTGAGTTACAAATTTTCTACCCATTTTTCCCCTACCCACCACCCCAAAATAGCAATCCCCCTGGATATCCCCTCCTCCAATCTGCTCTCTCCCATATCTTCTCCCATACCTCCTCCGACTTTCCAGTAGGGCACAGTGGATCTTTATGCCCCAGTTCCTGTATGTCTTATTTTACAGTTACATGTAAAATAATATTAATAATAGAATATATATATTTTAAACATTATATATATATACATTTTTTTTTTATTTTAAACATTTAAAACTTTGAATTCCAGATTCATTCCCTTCCTCCCTTGTCATCCACCCTTACTGGGAAGATAAGCAATTCAGTATATGTTGTGTAGCTATGCAAAACATTTCCATAGTGGATATATTGTAAAAGACTGACTATATTTCCCTCTCTCCTATTCCACCTCCCTCTTGTTCTATTCTCTGCTTTGATACTGTCCCTTTTCAAAAGTGGGTGCTTCCAACTGCCCTCCCCACCCAGCCTGCCCTCCCTTCCATCATCCCCACTCTCATCCCCTTCCCCCCTACTCTCCTGTAGGGTGAGATACCCTATTTAGTATGTATGTCATTCCCTTCCTAAGCCAAATTCAGTGAGAATAAGGTTCTTCCCCTCCATTGTAACCATTTTCCCTTGCCTCTTCTATATGAGATAGCTCACCCCATTTGTCTCTCCTCATTTCCCCTCATTATATTCCTCTCTCACCTCTTAATTTCACCTTCTAAGTATCATCCCTTCCTATTAAATTGGTCCTGTGCCCTCTATCTATGTATACCTGTACACATTTATACACACATTCACATATGTATTCATACACCCATATACCCTCCTATATAGATATACATACACACATATTTACACACATATACATTTCTATTCCCTTCAACTATTCTCATGCTGAGAAAAGTTTCATCAGTTAATAATTATCATTTTTCCTTGTAGGAATATAAATAGTTCAACTTTGATAAGTTCCGTATGATTTATTTTCCCTGTTTACCTACTCATGCTTCTCTTGCTTCTTGTATCTGAATGTCAGATTTTCTATTTAACTCTGGTTTTTTCATCAAGAACACTTGAAAGTCCTCTATTCCACTGAATGACAGTATTTTCCCCTGAAACATGATACTCAGTTTTGCTCAGTAGGTGATTCTTGGTTTGAATCCCAGATCCTTTGACCTCCAGAATATCATATTCCAAGCCCTTTGATCCCTCAGTGTAGAAGCTGCCACATCCTGTGTTATCCTGATTGTGTTTCCACAACATTCAAATTGTTTCTTCCTGGCTGCTTGTAATAATTTCTCCTTGATCTGGGAATTCCAGAACTAGCTATAATATTGCTAGGGGTTTTCTTTTGGGGATCTTTTTCAGGAGGTGATAGGTGGATTCTTTCAACCTCTATTTTGCCCTCTGGTTCTAAAACATGGGGGCAATTTTCCTTGAGAATTTCTTGGAGGATGATTTCTAGGTTCTTTCTTTGATCATGGCTTTCAAGTAGTCCAATAATTTTTAAATTATCTCTCCTGGATCTATTTTCCAGGTCAGTGGTTTTTCCAATGAGATATTTCCCATTGCCTTCTATTTTTTCATTTGTTTGGATCTGTTTAATAGTATCTTGATTTCTCATAAAGTCACTAGCTTCCATTTCCTCCAATCTATTTCTGAAGGAATGATTCTCTTCAGTGAGCTTTTGAAAATCTTTTTTCCATCTGGCAAATTTGGCTTTTTAAGGCATTCTTCTCCTTATTGCCTTTTTGAACCTCTTTTGCCATTTGAGGTAGTCTATTTTTTAAGATGTTATTTTCTTCAATCAGGTTAATGACTCTCATTTCATAATTTTCTTGCATCATTCTCATTTCTCTTTCCAATTTTTCCTCCACTTCTCTTATTTGGTTTTCAAAATCCTTTTTAAGCTTCTCTGTGGCCTGTAACCAACTTGAAATTTTTTGGAAGCTTTTGGTGCGGGAGTTCTTCCTTCACTGCCTTCCTCCTGTTCCGTGCTTTGAGCCTTTTAGTCCCCAAAATAGGAGTGTAAAGTTGGGTTTCTCTGCTTGCTTTGCTTGCCTCATTTGCTCATGTTGCCACTCAGTTACTTGACTTTTGGGCTTTTTGCCACAGTAGGACTCTCCTACCAGATGGGGGAGCTTTGTCCCAATCGCTGGGTTTTCTCAGCTGCCTGAAATATTAGTTGGATGCCCACTCTGAAGCCTCCACATGCTCTGGCAAGCTGGTCTCACACCCCAGGACCTCTACCCTAGACTGCAATCCAGATCCAAGCAGGTTAAAGCAAGAGCAATTACCCCTTAGACTGGTGACTTAGACCCCCTACAATCTGCAGGCCAGGAGCTGAAGCTGCCATGTGGCTACAGCTGCACGGCCACTGCACCTCAGCTGCTTCTTGCCCTGGGGGCAAAGGCCTGACTGCACTCCCGCACTAGGATCCCAAAGTCCACGCTGCACTGACCTCTCACTTTGTCCTTAGCATCTATGGTTTGATAATTCTGAAAACTGCCACAGTTGCTGGTGATCTGAAGTCCCTCCAGCAGGTGGCTGGTCAGGCCCGCCCTGAGGCTAAAACCTCTGGCTCCCGTGGGCCTGGGCTCTGCTCCCAGAGCGTTGTGCTGGTCCCTTCCTGCCAGTCTGCCAGGCTGTCCTCAGCAGGAGGTTTAGCTTCTCTGTGTCATTTTATGGGTTCTGTAGCTCCAAAGTTTCTTAAGAGTCACCTTTTACATGAATTGGAGGAGGTGGAAGTTGGAGCCCCACGGAAGTCCTATTTCTACTTTGCCATCTTGACTCCTAGGGCCATGAGCATGGAATGTTGAACACATTGCCAGACCTGACCTATGTGTCTAATGGTTTTGTTTGACTTTGTTTTTCTTGTTTAATCTTCATTACAAGGGAATGATTGCTGAGTTGAAGATGCACATATTTGGAAATGAATGTTATATGAAAACAAAAACTAACTAATTATGGGGAGAAATAAAGAGGGAAGCATCAAATATAATAGTATATAAACCGAGGGGACAAAAAGAATGGCAGTGCCAAGGACAAAACAAAGGGGTTCAGAGAAGGGCATTCCCTTTATATCAAGGCACTGGGCACCTCTATTCCCAAACTTTGAAACAAAGGCTGGCAATCATGTGCTAATCCTATGTGAAAACCTTATACATTTTCAGTTATTTCTTCTGAGGGAAAGTTAAGAATTTTTGGGTAAGTCATTAAAAAGGCCTCAGTTTCCTCATCAATAAGAATGGGGGGCTGACCTAAATGACTTCTAAAGACCCTTCCAGCTTTAGAGAGATAACCTTATAGTGTGGCAAGATATTGGTCTAATTTTGAATTGGCCTAAAATGCTACAAGATTTTTAAATATCCCAAGGGATATGAGGTGTGAGGTTTTTTTATAATCATTTATAATTTGGTCATAATTAACTGTAAGTCCTATTATAGGAATTACATTTCCTTCATCAGCAATTCCATTTTCTCAGCATTAGATTTTGGAGTAGAGGAATGCGGTCAGAGCAAAGGAAGATTTTAGCTGTATGATGCCTCATCATTTTCCCATTCTTTGTATCTTTCACATTTATAGCTTTCACATGACACAAAGGTTACCCACACTGTAGGATTTCTTTTCGAGCAAAAGTCAGAGTTGTTTTGACATCTAAATCAAACAAAAAAAGCATAGAAGTTTCCACAAAATGAAATTCATTCTTCTGTAGGAGTTCCTAGCATTCTTGTATTTCTGATGTGGAATCTCTAACAATACTGACTTTGTCATCACTTATCATCTACCAAGGAGAAGGGAACAAGCTTTTATTAAGCATCTATTATGAGTCAAGCAATATGCTAAGTGCTTTACAAATAATATCTCATTTTATCCTCACAACGCCCTGAGGTAAATATTATTATCATTCCCATTTTACAGTTGTTGCAAATGAGGTAGATAGAGGTTGAGTTATTTGCTCAGGATCACACAACTAGTAAGCAGCTGACATATTTGACCTCAGTTCTTCTCAACTCCCAGCATAGCACTCCATTCACTATAGCAACTAGTTCCTCCTAATACCAAGTAACTTTTGACCAAGTATAACCTGAATATCATGGCCATTTGTATGGGAATCTCCTCATTCGTTGAGATTGATTGCTTAATGCTTCCCACCTGCATGAGGGCTAGAGGAATGTTGGAGAGAGCTTTGGTCTTCTGGCTTCCAGCTTTGAGAGAGAAATCACAGTGTTCCAGACTCTCTTTGTGTTCCTGAAGGAGAGAAAGGCTCTAAGAAGAAGTTCACATGAGAGGAGTCAAAAGTCCCTATCATGTCCCTGTTATCAGTTTTCTCCATTAGAGGCTTCAGTGAATTTATCCTTGGTTCAGATCTGGGACTTTGACCCAGTGAAACTGAATTTGTTTGCACCCAGTTGGGAGAGTTCAGCCATTCTATGTATTACCCAGTGTGTATTCTCATGTGTATACTTTCTCTGCTTTCTTTTTACTCTCTGTTTGGATAAATGGGCTTATTTTCTTTTTGTGTTCACTGGGGAATTGACATTTTAAGGGAAGGTGGTCAAACCTTGGCTGCATAGCTCGGGGCACTACTTTCCCATGAAGGCATAATGACCAGGAGCACAGCTTGAAGCTAAAAATTATTTTCCTCAGACTAACAATATTTAAGGGGGCAGATATAAATTTAGCCTCATACTCCCACTCTCTGACTGAGGAGAAAAGAGTGGTCAGTATCTGACCCCCACCTCCTGGGAGGAATCAAAGTATTCCTTGAAGAATGGAAATGGCTGAGCATTTTAAGCCAATTCAAAATTAGACCAATATCTTTCCACATTATAAGGTTATTTCTCTAGAGCTGGAAGGGACATTAGAAGTCATATAGGTCAGCCCCCTATTCTGACTGATGAGGAAACTGTAGAGATTCTTGCCTCCCTTTGGGTCATATTTAAGCTGACCCATGGGGACTTAACCCACATGGACATAGTCCAACACTCACACAGCTTATACAAATTATCAGAAATTTGGGGTATTTAGAGAACATTTCCATATTCCACATTTTAATACAGCAATCATTATTTTAAAACTTTCTGATATAATTTACCCCACATTCAAACAATATTAACGGAACAAAATTTCTCAATCTGCCAATATTATTTTTTCTATTATAAATTACAAAATGTACATTCTGGTTTTAAATCCTATATGAGGACAAAGAATAAGTCAGCATGCTAGGCGGGAAAAGTGTCAAGCTTTCACCTTTGTGTGGGCATTTAAAAATTGGAATAAAGAGAAGTCCAGCTGACTTGGTGAGGCAGAGAGGAAAAAATCTTTCTTCTAAGCTATTAATGGCCCTTATATTCCTCCCTTTGAACTTTCACATTCTACATTATGCAGTAGTTATTTGTATACATACCTTATCTCCTTTACTACATTGGAAATTCCTTGATGGTAGGAGAACATGTCTTAAGCAGTTTTCGATCTCTGAAGCTTAAGCATAATAATTTGTAAGTATCACACACAGGAAAAGGGGCAATGGAATAAAACACTGTAGGTAACAATCAACAGGAGCTCTGATGAACAAGAAGGATGATATCAGAGAAAGAGAAGGTGGGACAGTTCTGAGGTGAGAACAAATTATAACAGGGAAGCAATCAAGAAAGACACGAGATCTCAGGAAGATGGCAAATGCTTAGTATGGGTTCATTCAGAGGATGGGACATAAATGTGGGCACTCAAGGCAGAAAGAAGAAAGGGGGTAGAGAAAGAAGGAAGGAAGAAAGGAAGGAGGAAAAGAGGGAAGAAAGGAAGAGGGAATGAGGAAACAAGGGGGGAAGGAATGAAGAAAAGGAAAGGTAGAAGGAATGAGGGGAGGAATAAAGGGGAAGGGAAGGAAGAAGAGAAGATGAAAGGGAGGAAGGAAAGAATGGAAAGGGGGAAATGAAAGAAAGAAGGAGGGAGGGATAGAGGGAAGGAGAGAAATAAGGGGTAGGGAAGAAAGGAGGGAAAGAAGGAGAGAAGGAGGCAGGGAGGGAAAGAAGGAAAGAAGGAAGGAAAGAGAAAAGGAAGGGAAGAAGGAGGGAGAGAGAGAGAGAAAAAGAGAGAGAGAGAGAGAGAGAGAGAGAGAGAGAGAGAGAGAGAGAGAGAGAGAGAAGGAAAGGAAGGGAGCAGGAAGGAAATATGACAGTTCAATAACAGAGTCAAAAATACCATGCCAGTTGTAGTCTTCATACAGCTGTTTTAAAAAAACTGAACATATAGGGCTGGATTTATTGAGAAGGCATAGTTGTAGACCATGCATGCATAGTTGTTGCGTCTGTTCACCATTCTACTTACCCTCCAATGGGTTCACTTCAGTTTGTCGATGACCCTTGAAAAGCATGATTCCAGAACTAAACATAATATTTTAGTCATAGACTAAGGTAGAGTATGAGGGAACTATCACCTCCCATGTTTTGGTCCCTGTCTTCTAAATTATGAAGACACAAAGATAATAAAATGAAGTCTTTAGAGTAAGGATACAGGGACCTACACAATGGACATTTCTCAGTTGGTTGATTGACTGATGACTTTACACTTTACAAAACATCCTGAACCTTATCTATCACACTCAGGTTCCTGAGTGGTTCAGTTTAATATGTATTTATTTTTAAATATTAATTTCAATACTTTGAATTATTTTTTTTTAATTTTCCCTCCCTCTCACATTCTCCCCATTAAAAAAAAAAAGACAAAAGAAAACCCATTTAACAAATATATATGATCAAGCAAAATAAATTTCTGAATTGGCCATATTAAAAAACCCATATGTCTCATTCTGTTCCTTGAATTTCATCACCTCTCTGTCAAGAAATATAATATTCTTAATCATTGGTCATTGAATTGATCAGAGTTCTCAAGTCTTTCAAAGTTGTTTCAAAGATTTTCAAAGTCTTTACAATGTTGTTATTCTATAAATTGTTCTTCTGGTCTTGCTCATTTCCCTCTGCATCATTTCATATAAGTTTTTCAAGGGTTCTTTGGAATCATCCTTTTCATAATTTCCTGAAGCAGAGTTCAATAGAATTCCATTTTATTCATATATTGTAATAAATTCACTCATCCACTAATTGATAGGGACCACCTTAGTTTTCTTCACCACCATAAAAAGAATTGCTTTGAATATTCTTGTAAATATAAGTCCTTTTCCTTTATCTTTGGTATCTTTATGGTAAAGACCTAGTAGTGCCATCACTAGGTTAAAGGGTATGAACAGTTTTGTGACTTTTGAGGCATAAGTCCAATTGCTTTCCAGGATAACTGGACCAAGTCATAGATCCATCAACAGAGCATTAATGTACCTGTTTCCCCAGAGATACTCCAACATTTGTCATCTTCCTTTTTTTCCCTAGTCTTTGCCAATATAATGAATTTGAGAGGGAAACTCAGATTTTCTTTCATTCATATTTCTTTAATCATTGATTATTTGGTACATTTTTTTCATGTTACAATTTATAGTTTAGTTTATTTTCTTTGAAAACTCCATGTTCATTTGGAACTATAAAATTGTGCATACCCTTTACCCAGCAATGTCACTAATAGGTCTATTTTGCAAAGGGATAAAAGGAAAAGAAAAAAGAATATATGTACAAAACTAATTCTAGGAGCTCTTTTTGTGGTGACAAAGACTTAGAAATTTAGGGTATTGGGAAATGACTGAATAAGCTGAGGTATATGATTATGATGGAATATTATTGTGCTATAAGAAATGATGAAAGACATGGTTTTAGAAAAATCTGGGAAGACTTATATGAGTTGATAAAGAGTGAAATGAATAAATCTAAGAGAACATTGTACATGGTAACAGCAATAGCATAACAATGATCAAGATACTTTGATTAGTTACCTTGATTAATGCAATGATCCAAGACAATTCCAAAGGATTCATGATGAAAAATGCTATCTACTTCCAGAGAGAGAACTGATAAATTTTGAATGTAAACTGAAGTATAATTTTTTTCAGTTTCTTTATTTGATCTTACCTTTTTGTAACATGGCTAATAGAGAAATATATTTTGCATGGTGTCACATGTATAATTAATATCACTTTTCTTGTCTTTTCAATAGATGGGGAGGGTTTGAGAGGAGAAAATTCAGAAGTAAAATTTTTCTTAAAGAATGAATGTTAATAAATAAATAAAATGTTGTACAACATTTTTTTGTTGATAGTTGGGAAATGACTTTTATTCTTACAAATTTGAATCCATTCTTTATATATATATATATATATATATATATATATATATATACATATACATATATATATATCTTAGAAATGAGATCTTTATTAGACACTTCATGAAATGTTTTTCTCCAGTTACCTATTTTCCTTCTAATTTTGAATGCATTGGTTTTGCTTATCAAAAACTTCAATTTTATGTAATCAAAATTGTACATTTTATCTTCTGTCATCCTTTTTATCCCTTATTTGGTAGTGAGTTCCTCCCTTATCCAAAGATCTGACAGATAATTTCTTCCACACTCTGATAATTTGTCTATGATGTTACCCTTTATGTTTAAGTCATGTTACCATCAGAAGCAGCTAGGTAACTCAGTGGATAAAGCATTGACCCTAGAATCAGGAAGACCTGCGTTCAAATCTGGTCTCAAATACTTACTAGCTGTGTGACCCTGGGCAAATGTCTTAAACTCTGTTCATCTTAATTTACTGGAAAAGGAAATGGCATACAGCTCTTATATCTTTACCAAAAAACTGCCATGGACAGCATTGGCTTTCAGTGGTCCACAGGATCACAAAGAGTTGTATGTGACTAAACAATAACCACTTGGAGCTTTTCTTGGTATATTAGTCTGTACCTAGTTTCTGCTAGACTAGTTTCCTTGAAGTTTTTGTTAAATATTGAGTTTTTACTCTAGTAGCTGGGATTGCTGGGTTTATCAGATGCTAGGCTACTATTTATTTGCTTCTACATGTTGTGGACCTAATCTCTTCCACTGATTGACCTCTTTACTTTGTACTCAGTACCAATTTTTTTTTTGTTCTTTAAAAATTTTATTTTGAATTTATGAAATAAAATAAGCATTTCCATAACATAGTACAATAAAAAAGATGATTGCTAATTAAACTACAAATCTATTATGTACAACTTGCAGTTCCTTTAAAATATATAATAAAGTTATATGAATTTCTCTTTTTTCACTTTTGTTTCTTTACCACCCCAAGATGACTACCATTAGACACAAATGTGTATGTAGAATCATTCTATATACATACTTCTATTTATCAATTATTTCTATGGGTGAGATAGAATCTTCCTTGATTATGCCTTTATAGTATATTTTGAGTTCTACTGTGGCTTAAGCCTTCATCCTTTCCAATTTTTGTCATTTCCTTTGAGATTCTTGATCTTTTGTTCCTCCAAACAAATCTTTGGTCATTTTTTTCTAGCTTTATAGAGTAATCTTTTGGTAATTTGATTGGTATAACACTGAATAAGTAAATTAATTCAGATAGTATCATCATTTAAATAGTACCATCAAAGCCATACCATTGAGCTGATACCACTCAACTATGGGTAATTATTATCTTTCTAGTCATTTAGACCTGTATTTCCATAAATAATCTTTTGTAGGTGTATATGTGTGTCTTGGTAGCTACACTCTTAATTATTTTGTGTATTCTGTGGTTATTTTCAATAGAACCTCTTTAAGCACTCAATAAGTGTTTATTAGGACCCACCATGTATGAGGCATTGGACCTAAAGCAAACCCTAATCATCCATCTCCCTTGTTTTTTGCTTTATGCCTCAAGGTAGCTGCAAACACTCTTACTGAGGGGGACATTAATACCAGCACCCTTCATTCAAGTTGAATGTTGAGGACAAAATGAAGTACTTATTAGTCATTGAACAGTTAACAAAAGGAGGTTTACTCTGCCCTAACACAAGGATATGCAAGACTTATGAAAATTAACACTGGCCTCTTTCTGTGTTCTTCTGTAGCTCTGGCCTTCAGCCTAGTCTCAACAGGCAAAACTTATCCCTGTCTCTGAAAAAGGGAATTCCCACTCTTCCACTTTATCAACATCTATGTGTTAATAAAATACAATGAACAGTTTGTGTCATTGTTGGCCAACAGATTTTAAATTACATTTTCAAGGCTTCCAGGTAAAGGTGAATGTTCAGGAAAAGAACAAAGCTTCCAAAGCCCTGGATGTTTTTTCCAAATAGACTAGCAGGCTAAACAGCAGCAGAAAGTGGACATGAATAAATAACAGACATCCAGCCAAACCTGATGACTCCTCCCAAAGTTTACCATGGTGATTCCTGAAATTCTCTCCACAAACTCTCTTCCTGGTCTAGGTAAGTCATAGACCCTACAACTTGAGAATGATGAGTAAACTGGCCACCCACATAGATTAGTCCTCTTCCCCAAGTCTCATTAATCACTCTCCTGCCTGCCAGCTCCCCGGTCCCAGGAAAGGGTCAAGGACCAGCTACACTGGGATGAGTAAACTGAGGTCTAGATAGTTTAATTGATTTGCCCAAAATTACAGAGGTGGCAAGAAGCAGAACTGAGACTCTAATCCATGTCCTCTGACTCCAGATATTGTATTTGTCATGGTAATCTAAAGATAGGTCAGGTACCTACCCTTTGAAAGATAGTTTTTATACCAGCAACTAGAATAATTCAAGTTTTTAGCAACAGACTTTGTGAAATGATTAATCATAGAACCATATGTAATTTTGTTTTTTGTACTGTGTAGGCCATAAGTAGTATGGTTAACACAAGAAAAAGAGGAAATATTATGTTCTCCATCTCCTATTTCTGTACTTCAGTTTAAAATATTTTACTGCATAATTCAATACTACTTAATAACTCACATTTGAAAAATCTGCCCATGTGAATAAATGAATTTTTCTAAACAAATCCAACACACAGTCATGTCTTTTCAGCCAAAATAAGGAGAAAATTCAGATTAACACAATGTTCCATAAAAAATTTTTACTTCTGTTTGAGCTATTTGAATTTTGTTATGGAAGTGTCAGTCTGTGGTGTTATATATCCTTGGACAGATATTATAATTCAGGCTTTAAAGAATAGTAGTTTTAATCACCTAAGAGTATCACACCTGGCAATTCAGCTCAGTAAGAAAAGCTTTGGATTTGGACTGGTGGGTGAGGAGGGCTATGTTCTTGAACCTCTCTGCATCTCAGTTTCTTCATTTGTAAAATGCAGGGGAGGAAGAGTAGGCAGACCACCAAAAAACATTTATTAAGTGCTATGTGCCACGCACTAAAGATGCTGCCTTTAAGATGTTAGAGCTGTAGATCTATGCTATTATAAACAACATTTTCGCACTGTTGGAAAATATTGTACCAGCTGGAAAAGAAAAGTCAATTTCACCGTGCCTCTCAGCTTCCAGTGAGTATACCTGATTGTCCTCTCTAGCAATGCAACCTAGAAAGGGGAGATGGTTTTTGGAACCTGAGTTTAATTGCAGGGTTTTGCTTTCAGGAAAGAGACAGCATCTGATCAAATAATGCTAGTTGCATCCTCCCTTTCCTGAGAGAGTTACAGTTATTTTCTTCTTCTGCCTGCAGAGCTGAAAATGTTTGCGTAACATCTGTAAAGAAGTAATCATGGAACTTATTTCTTTTCACTGTGCAGATGTCTAATTAGAAAATGAGTGGAAGTGTGTCATAACATGCCCCAAGAATTTTTTAGAAGCAGCAGAAATATCATTTATGCATAAAGAGATAAGCAGTCACTATTATAATATTTTAATTACAATTCCAAATAAGATGGAATAACAGCATGTCTGATAGGAGATCTGCTGGTGTCTTCGTTACATCATTTTCCTTTTCATTTATGAACAGGATGACCTTATGGAAAATATTTAACTAACTTGATCTAGGGTGGGGAATGAGCTTTGATGACTCATTTAAATCCTTGAGCACCTTCCCCATTATATGTAACTAGCTAAATGAGATTCTAATCCTTTGCTTCTATAAAAAAAACCCTGAGACTCTCTTGCAGAGTCTACCTATGCCCCTTTGTGGATGCCTCCTGTGACAGCTGGGGGACTGTAGTAGGTAAGCAGCTCCCACTGGCTCATCAGCTGCCTTTCTTAAACTGGCAAGAAGACAAAGTGTCACTTTATCTTCAATTACTTGGGGTATGTAGAATATTCCTACCAGGAATAATTCTACTCCAGCAACCACCCAAGGTGGGACTGGAGGGAGAGTGGGTTGGGGTCTTACCAAAGTCTCTCCAATTGCTCAGTGCCTGGCACCAAGTAAAGGCTTAATAAATGCTTGTTAACTTGAATTCTTATACAAGAAATTTTATCCACACCCAACCTGGAATTTAAAAATATCTTGGAAGATAAAATGTTGCTTTGAAAAATTAAAATTATAGAAATCTTGATCAAGTCTTATTTCTATCCCACATCTAGGAAACTTCCTTTCACAGTACTCCTTATGCAATCTACCTTCTGGCCAAACTTTTCTATTTGGTATTTCCTCAACTTGGAATTCGGTTTTCTTCCTGTATGTATTAAATAGTCTTTCCACCATGACTGAAATGCTCTCCCTCCTCACTCCTGGAATCCATATCTCCCTTGGGGACTGTTGCAGCAAGCATCCCAGCATCCCCAGGGTGGCTACTAACACAGGTTCTTAGATCTACTTTTCTAAAGGAAAGCAACTCAAATTGGGTTAACAATCTTGCTTTAATCAATCAAACATATTTACCTAGTTCAGGGGAGAAAGTCAGCAACCCGAACTTCAGAATACACAGACAGGTTACAAGCAGAAATTACAAGAAGACAGAGAAACATTTCAGCAGAGAGGCCTCCAGCTGTCTGACCATTACATCAATACCTAGTCAGTTACCAGAGAGGGAAGCATCAACATCTGGGTTTTAAAAGCCGGGGAGCTCAATGCCTGCCTCGTCTGGTCAAATCACACAACACTTCTCAAAGTGAGCCTCAAAACAAAGCCTCACATCGGGGTTTATATAGCCTTTTTCTGGCTCAGAGAATGTAACAACCCTCTTGACCAATCAAAAAGCATTCCTGAAAACCAACCTCCTGCCACAGGCTCCAGGTGCACTTAAGCCTATCAAAGGGCCTAGGAGCAGGGAAGATCTTAAATTTCCATTCCCATAAAAGGGACTCAGTTCCACAGGTACCACCTCCCATGTGAAGCCTTCCCTCACTAAATTCTCTTCTCCCCCTCATGAAATTACTTGACATATAAATATATATGTGTATGTGTGTGTGTTTACATACATATATATGTGTGTGTATATATATATATATATATAGTTTGTTTAGTTGTCTGAAAATTATATCCTCTCCCAGGAGAATGTAAGCTTCTTGTGGAGGGTAAGAACTTTTTTTCTTGTATCTCCATTGTAGAACTTTAATAAGTGAAATTGAAATTAAATTAAATGACTCTATATTCTAAGGCATGAATGGATTGAAAGTTTTACCAATGGAAGGATTAACCACATCTATGATATCATGGGTCCATAAATCTTATTTTGATCAAGCACTGTTCATTATACTACCTCATGTTTCCAAAAACAGCCACTCATAATTCAACTGATTAAAGACCAGTGAGAGAAATTTGCATTTTGGCCTTGGTCTAAAAGACCAAGAACGAATATGATCCCTAATGAGCAATATCAGAGTTGTTCAAATAACATTTAATTGAAAATGTTTACTTAAATTGTAACTGCTGAACTCTTTCCAAACCCTTATGATAAAATTTTCATTTACTGACAACACAAAATAAAACGTTTTTCATTTTTAAAAATTTCATTTAGATTGCTAAAACGAATAGCAAGTTTCACCTGTGAGATCCACTAATATGCCACAACAGGGTTGCCCTCCATGCCAATAGCTAAAAATTGTCATTGTGGCCTTTGACATTGTTTCTTAAACAAAGAGAACTTGTCTCCCCGAGCCAGGCTTTATATGTGTATCACTAATCATATCAATAGTTGAAATGCCCACTTGGTTTTATATTTCTAGGAAAGAAATCTTAGTCTCATGGGGGATTAACAAAACTGGAATTTCATTCTGCTCAAAATCTGAATTGAATGAGGAAAATCTAAATGCAGTAAGTGTCATTGAAATCTGGGCAAAATAGGGAGCGGAGCCAAGATGGCGGAAAGGAAGCAGTAACCTCGCTGAGCTCCTCTGTCACTAAATCCAAAAGGGAAAATCTGAGCGGATTCCGGAGTGACGGAGCCCAGTGGAAGACAGAGTGTGGCAGAATCCAGCACAGGAGGTTGCCCAGAGTGCCCGCACAGGTCGAGCACAGAGCGCGTGGGGTCTGCACAGCTCAGACCTAAGAGCAGGCAAGCAGACTACACCAGAGAGAAAAAGCCCCAGCCTGCAGACTTACCAAGGACGAATCGCAGTCATCTCGCAGAGGGAACAGATCATTGGAGCCAGGTAGGAGAGTCGGGCCCCCAGTGGAGAGAGTGGCTTCTCTGGCTGCATTCGGCCCCCAGCCTGGAAGTTTAGAAACTGCCTGCCTGTATAATACAGGGGCTGGAATGGCAAAGTAAATTCTAGCTGCTCAGATCCTCCCATCCCTCCTTCATGAAGCAGAAAACTCAAAGATAAGTCTCCCACCCAGATTGAAATCCCAAGTTAATGGAAATAGCCTCAGGCTTGAGAATCTCCAAGAAAGGGTGTAACTGAGACAGCCAGGAATCTGAAGAGAAGAGAGGGAGGGGACCCAACTAGCCCCACCTCACCTCACCAACAAAAGACTACTTATAGCCCAGGGGTATAGAGGCAGAAATCTGAAGTGGTCAGAGGCATCCCCACCTACACATCTACATTCCTCACTGACTTCCCTGACTTAGCCATAAACTAGCCACCCAGAGGTATTCAAAGTCAAGGATCAGGCCCCAAACTCATAGCCTGAGACACTAAGAAACAGGAAGTCACAATGGGAAAGAAGGAAGCTGAAAAGGAGAAGGGGAAGGCAAGAAAGTCTATTCGAGTGTACTATGCAGGGCAAGAACAACAAAACACACAGGACAATATAGACTCTCTGCCCACACCAGAGACCACAGAAGGAAACACGATCTGGTCTCAAGCCCAAATAGCATTCCTGGAGGAGCTTAAGAAAAATTTTAAAGACCAAATCAGGGAGGCAGTGACCAACTTGGAAAAACGTCTGAGTGAAGTAATTGGAGAAAATACCTCCCTAAAAAAGGAACTTCAAAAACTAACTGAAGACCATAATTCACTAAAAATTAGATACAATCAAACTGAAACTCAGAACTCTATGATGCAGCAGGAGTCAATCGAAAAAAACAAGATGATCAAAAAATTGCAAGAAAATGTAAAATATCTCACTGGAAAAATGACTGACCTAGAGAACAGATCCAGGAGAGACAACCTAAGAATTATTGGTCTACCAGAAAGCCATGATGAGAAAAGCAGTCTAGACAACATCCTCCAAGAGATTGTCAAAGAAAACTGTCCTGAGGTCCTGGAATCAGAAGATAAAATAGCTATCGATAGAATTCACCGGACTCCTCCTGAGAGAGATCCCAAACTGAAAACTCCAAGAAATATAGTAGCCAAATTCCAGAATTACAAGATTAAAGAAAAAAATTCTACAAGCAGCCAAAAAGAAACAATTCAAATATCGAGGAACTACAGCTAGGATCACACAGGACCTAGCAGCTTCTACATTAAAAGAGCGGAGGGACTGGAATTTGATATTTCGTAGGGCAAGAGAGCTAGGACTACAACCAAGGATTAACTACCTGGCAAAACTGAGCATAATCTTTCAGGCAGGGAGATGGATGTTTAATGAAGTAAGGGACTTCCAGACTTTCCTAATGAAAAAGCCAGAGCTCAATGGAAAATTTGATCTCCAATTACAAGACTCCAGAAGAACATAAAAAGGTAAACAAGGGTAACATAGACTCATACATGCAGAAGTGCACACACCCACACCCACAAACACAAGCTCATTACCTGGGATGCAACAAGAGCAAAATGTTCACATCCCTATATGTGGAGCTGATAACTGTCAACATTTGAAATCTCTATGATTATCATGACCTGCAAAAGGGTTATACTTAGAGGGTGTGGGTATGAATGCATTAACATGGAGTCTAAAAAAAAAAAAAGACTATTAAGGGGATCAATGGTACTGTAATGGGAAAAAGGAAAGGATGAGCTAGGAAAAAGTAAAATATGCCATCTGAAGAGGCATCAAAACACACTATAGAAGAAGGGAAAGTAAGAGGGAGAGGAACGTCATTTAAACACTATTCTCACTGGTTCTGGTTCAAAGAAGGATCAAATTAATCAGTGAAGTTTAAGAATCTAACGTGAATAGACACATAAATTCATTAAATAGAGGAACTGGAGGGAGGGAGAGGAGCACTGTTTGAAATTTACTCTCATTGATTTGGAATCAAACGGGGAGTAATTTACTCTGATAAGTATAAAAATTTATTGTGTCCTATAGATAGTGGGAGGGTAAGGGGGGGGGTGAAAAGGAGGAGACTAAAGGGAGGGATTATAAGGGAGGGAAATAGTAGTAAGGGGAGAGGGTAGGTTAAGAAGGGGGTCACTGGGTGGGAACACTGAGGGAGGGGTCGGTCAAAAGGGAAAACTTCAAGGAGGGGAAGGGAGAAGGAATAAACAAAAACATAAACAGGGGAGGGAATAGGATGGAAGGGAAGAGACAGATAGTCATCATTACTGTGAATGTGAATGGGATGAACTCTCCCATAAAACAGAGGCGGGATAGCAGAATGGATTAAAAACCATAATCCTACAATATGCTGTCTTCAAGAAACACATTTGAAACAAAGGGATACCCACAGGGTAAAGGTAAAAGGTTGGAGTAAAATTTATTATGCCTCAGCTAAAGTAAAAAAAGCAGGGGTAGCAATACTTATCTCAGATAAAGCAAAAGCAAAAATAGATCTAATTAAAATAGATAAGGAAGGAAACTATATCCTACTAAAAGGCACCATTGAGAATGAAGCAATATCACTACTTAATATATATGCACCAAGTGGTATAGAGTCTAAATTCCTAGACGAGAAGTTAAAGGAATTAGAGGAAGAAATAGATAGCAAAACTATAATAGTGGGGGACCTTAATCTTCCCCTCTCTGAACTCGATAACTCTAACCTCAAAATAAACAAGAAAGAAGTTAAGGAGGTGAATAGAATCTTAGAGAGACTAGATATGATGGATCTCTGGAGAAAACTGAATGGAGATAAAAAGGAATTTACTTTCTTCTCAGCAGTGCATGGTATATACTCAAAAATAGACCATGTACTAGGGCATAAAAACCTCACAATCCAGTGCAGAAAGGCAGAAATAGTAAGCGCATCATTCTCAGATCATGATGCAATAAAAATTATATGCAATAAAGGGCCATGGAAAGATAGACTAAAAACTAATTGGAAACTAAACAATTTAATCCTAAAAATTGGTGGGTCAAAGAAGAAATTATAGAAACAATCAATAATTTCATTCAAGAGAATGATAATAATGAAACAACATACCAAAATCTGTGGGATGCACTAAAGGCAGTTCTCAGGGGAAGTTTTATATCCCTGAGTGCATACTTAATTAAAGCAGAGAGAAGGGAGGTCAATGAATTGGACATGCAATTGAAAAAGCTAGAAAAAGAACAAATTGAAAATCCCCAATTTAGTACTAAATTAGAAATATTGAAAACCAAAGGTGAGATTAATAAAATTGAAATTAAGAAAACTATTGAATTAATAAATAAAACTAAGAGCTGGTTTTATGAAAAAATCAACAAAATTGATAGACCCTTAGTCAATATGATAAAAAAAAGAAAGAAGAAAACCAAATTATGAGTATCAAAAATAAAAAGGGTGAATCTACCTCCAATGAAGAGGAAATCAAAAAAATAATGAGGAATTATTTTTCCCAATTGTATGCACATAAATATGACAATCTTAGTGAAATGGATGAATATTTACAAAATCACAAATTGCCCAGATTAACTGAAGAGGAAGTGAATTACCTAAATAACCCCATCTCAGAAAAAGAAATCAAACAAGCCATCAATGAACTCCCTAGGAAAAAATCTCCAGGGCCAGATGGGTTCACTAGTGAATTCTATCAAACATTTAAAGAACAATTGATTCCAATACTCTACAAACTATTTGGGAAAATTAGTGAAGAAGGAGTCCTACCAAACTCTTTCTATGACACAAATATAGTACTGATTCCTAAATCAGGAAGATATAAAATAGAGAAAGAAAATTATAGACCAATCTCCCTCATGAATTTAGACGCAAAAATTCTAAATAAAATATGAGCCAAAAGACTCCAACAACTTATCACAAAAATAATACACCCTGATCAGGTAGGATTCATTCCAGGAATGCAAGGATGGTTTAATATTAGGAAAACCATCAATATAATTGAGCATATCAACAACAAAACTAGCAAAAACCACATGATCATCTCAATAGATGCAGAAAAGGCTTTTTGACAAAGTACAACATCCATTCCTATTAAAAACACTAGAAAGTATAGGAATAAATGGAGCCTTCCTTAAAATAGTTGATAGCATCTATCTAAAACCATCAGCAAGTATTATATGCAATGGGGATAAACCAGAAGCCTTTCCAATAAGATCAGGAGTGAAACAAGGGTGTCCACTATCACCCCTCTTATTCAATCTGGTACTAGAAACGTTAGCAGTAGCAATTAGAGAAGAAAAAGAAATCAAAGGAATCAAATTGGGCAAAGAAGTGACCAAGCTCTCACTCTTTGCTGATGATATGATGATATACTTAGAGAATCCTAGAGAATCAAGTAAAAAATTACTTGAGACAATAAATAAATTTGGCAAAGTTGCAGGATATAAAATAAACCCACATAAATCCTCAGCATTCCTGTACATCTCTAATAAAACTCAACAGCAAGAGATAGAAAGAGAAATCCCATTTAAAGTCACTGTAGACATTATAAAATATTTGGGAATCAACTTGCCAAAAGAAACCCAGAATCTATATGATCACAACTACAAAACACTTCTCACACAAATAAAATCAGATCTAAATAGTTGGAAAAATATCAATTGCTCGTGGCTGGGTTGAGCTAATATAATAAAAATGAAAATTTTACCCAAACTAAATTATATATTTAGTGCCATTCCAATAAATTTACCAAAAAACTACTTTGTAGAGTTAGACAAAATAATAACAAAATTTATTTGGAAAAACAGTCTAGAATATCAAGGGAATTAATGAAAAGAAATGCTAGGGAAGGTGGACTAGCTATGCCAGATCTTAATCTGTATTATACAGCAGCAGTCATCAAAACTGCTTGGTACTGGCAGAGGTGTAGAGTAGTGGATCAATGGAATAGATTAGGTGCAGGAGACCCAGCAGTTAATGAATATAGCCATCTATTGTTCGATAAACCCAAAGACCCCAGTTTTTGGGATAAGAATGCACTATTTGACAAAAACTGCTGGGAAAACTGGAATACAGTATGGCAGAAACTGGGCATAGATCACTATCTAACACCATACACCAAAATCAAGTCTAAATGGGTGCATGATCTAGGTATAAAGGATGATACTGTAAGCAATTTGGGAAAGCAAGGAATAGTTTACCTGACAGATTTGTGGAGAGGGGAATATTTTAGGACCAAACAAGAATTAGAGAGCATTATAAAATGCAAAATGGATAATTTTGATTACATTAAATTGAAAAGCTTCTGTACAAACAAAGCCAATGTAACCAAGATCAAGAGGGAGGTGGGAAATTGGGAAAGAATTTTTACAACCTGTGTCTCTGATAAAGGACTCATTTCTAAAATTTATGGAGAATTGAGCCAAATCTATATGAATACAAGTCATTCCCCAATTGAGAAATGGTCAAAGGATATGAATAGGAAGTTTTCAGAGAAAGAAATTAAAGATATCTATAAGCATATGAAGAAATGCTCTAAATCACTATTAATTAGAGAAATGCAAATCAAAACAACTCTGAGATATCACATCTCTCCAGTCAGATTGGCTAAGATGACAAAACAAGAAAGTGACAAATGCTGGAGAGGATGTGGGCAAATTGGAACGCTAATACATTGCTGGTGGAGTTGTGAACTTATCCAACCATTCTGGAGAGCAATCTGGAATTATGCCCAAAGGATTATAAATAATTTCATACCCTTTGACCCAGCCATACCACTTTTAGGGTTATATCCCAAAGAGATCATAGTAGTGGGAGGAAGACCCATATGTACAAAAATATTTTTAGCAGCCCTTTTTGTGGTTGCAAAGAATTGGAAACTAAAGGGGTGCCCATCAATTGGGGAATGGCTAAACAAGCTGTGGTATATGAATGTAATGGAATATTATTGTGCTATAAGAAACGAGGAGGAGACAGATTTCATATTTACCTGGAGAGGCTTATACAAACTGATGCTGAGCGAGAAGAGTAGAATCAGAAGAAATTTGTATACAATCACAGACATACCATATCTGTGATGACCAACTATGACAGACTGGACTCTTTTCAGCAATGCAGTGATATAAGTCAATCCCGAAAGACTCAAGAAAGTAAGAAATGCGCCATCCAGAGATATAACTAGAAAGAACTGAGCCTGAATCCTGATGGAAGCAAACTAAATGATCTTGTTCTTCTCAAAAATAAATAAATAAATAAATAGCAATGGCACCAAGAAAAAAAAATAGAATAGATGAAGGGAAGCATTATAAAAGCATCTTATCTCTCCAATGAGATTATAAATTCCTTGAGTCTTACTTGTCTTTGTATCCCTCAGGGTACTTGGCATAGCACTTTGCATTTAGTAGGATTGAACCAGAAGTATTATTTCATTGAAATGAGGAACTCCCAGAAACGGAAATCCCTTCTACCAATGCATGTCAGCACCTTCTCTGCAACTTACAGTCTTAGAGAGATGCCTTGAACATTTAGAAGTTACGTTTCTTGACGAGGGTCAAGTATGTGTCAAGTCTTCCTGTTTCCAAGGTCTCCTCCTTTACATTTGGTAGATGTACAATAAATATTTGCTCCCTTAAAAAAAAAAAAAAGAAATCTGGGCAAAATAAAATAAAGTGAACACAAACTTGATGGATAGTCAACTCTCCAATAGCAATGCTGATGAAGCAATGACATTGCAAGTAATCCCAAAGTGCAAATAATTTAAAAATCCTTTTTGTTGTCTTCTTACTGTTATGTTCAAACATGGGTGTACCTAAAGTTATAAAAATAATGATGCCGCCTTGTAAAGCTGTGATGGTTTAACAAGAACTATGGAATTATCCAGTGCCTGTCTCCATCCTTCTCTCATCTACTTGTGTTCTCCAGATAAACAGCAATGGTTCAAGCTAGATAAATGTGTCCACTAGCTTACACTCACCTTCCCTGAAGCAGGCAAAGTTTTTCTGTTTACAAGGTCATTAATGTCTTCCTAATTGAGTTTCTTTCCCTTAGTAAATGGAAAGGTAATCATGTCAAGAAACTATTTAAATAGGTGATGGACTCTAGAGACACAGTCTGGTATCAGGCAGGAGGGTCTGCAAACAGCAGCCTGCCAGCCAAACCAGAAACCCTGAGGATCTTTCCCTCCCAGATGGATTTTTTTTAATAGGTAAACTAGACCATTTTTTGCCTTATTTCTTACTCAGCCTTAAATCACTGACTGTGCGTTGCCTCAGGCAAACAGAACTGGGAAAGACCTTGGCTTGAAAAGGCCAAGGTCTCCCACTGCATCTGCAGCCATCTCCAGTCAAGCAGTCTTGACCTATACCTTGCCGTTGGATTCAGAGGACTCTGGAGGAGAGAGTGAAATTGGTGACTTTGCACAGCCCTGCCTCACTTAAATCCAATTCACTTGCAAGTCAAGAAATCACCTTCCTGATGTCATTGGTCCTCTTCGAGAATGAAGGACAAATAACAACAGCCAAACCCACATGTTTTTATATGGCCCATGAGTAAGAATATGTTTTTGTTTCTTACATTAGAATTGTCTTGGCTCTGCTGACTATGAATCTTTGCTCAATCTCGGGCAGTTTCATGCAACTTTTTCTCTCCTCTGTCACTTTGAAACTATAAGCTTATTTCTTCAGATGAGGAAGAACCCTGCGGTTTACTGATTGTGGTGACCCAAAATAATAATGCTAGAAGTAACACAGAAGCTCCAAATCTTTCCTCCAATCTGACCTTCCTTACATTGTTCTAGTGAGAGAAGTTACTTCAAAAACCAAAAAGGGCCATATAAATATGTGCTATTACTGTGTGACTAGGTACTGTTATATATAGATAAAATTATACTTTTTTTCTTTGTCCTTTGATACAAGGTTTAAAATGACATTTCAAAAATTCCAGTGCTGGACCTTACAAGTAGAAACAGAAGTGGCGCACAAATCTAGTGAGTCATATCAAAGACCACCCTCCATTTGAGATGAAAATGCTTAGAGGATGATTGCTGGGAAAACTGAAAAGTGGTCTGCCAGAAATTGATCATAGAGCAATATCTCACACCATTTACCAAGATAAGATCAAAGTGGATACATGACTTAGACATAAAGGGAGATATCACAAGGAAATTAGAAAAACATGGGGACATATTACCTATCAGATTTATGGATAGGAGAAGAATTTATAAATAAATAAGAGACAGAGAAGCATGGGATATAAAATGGAAAATTTTCATTACATAAAATTAAAAGGTTTCTGTACAAATAAAACCAATGTACCCAAGATAAGAAGGAAAGCAGAAAATTGGGGGAAGGAGAATTTTATAGACAGTTTCTTGGATAATGGCATTATATCTCAAATATATAGAGATATGAATCAAGTTTATAAGAATATGTCATTACACAATTGATCAGATAAGAAATCAAATCTCTATATATAGTCATATGAGAAATTTGTCTAAATAATTATTGATTAGAGAAATTTAAATTTAAACAACATTAAGGTACCATTTCACAACTATCAGATTGCTTAAAATGATAGAAGGGGAAAATGACAAATGTTGGAGGAGATGTGGAAAAATTGGGACACATACACTGTGTTGATGGAACTGTATACAAATCCAACAAATTTGGAGAGTAATCTGAAATTATGCTTCCAAAGTTATAAAACTGTACGTACCATTTGATATAGCAAGTCTACTATTAGTTCTGTTTCCCGAAGTGATCAGGGAAAAAGGAAAAGAACCTATATGTTTTAAAATATTTATGACAGCTCTTTTTATAGTGGCAAAGAACTGGAAATTGAGGGGATGCTCATTGATTGGGGAATGACTGAATAAGTTGTGGGATAAGATTGTGTTGGAATACTATTGTGCCATAAAAAATTTTTCCATAGAAAAACATGGAAAGACTTGCATGAAATAATGCAGAGTGAAATGAACAGAAATGAGAGAACATTGTATACAGTAATAGCAATATTGTTTGAAGAGTACCTGTGAATAATAAAGTTATTCTGAGTAATATAGTCATTCAAATCAACTGTGAAGGAAAATACTATCCACCTCCAGAGAAAGAATTAATATATGGAAGTATGTATTGTTTGGTTTTATGTATATATAGATATAGATATATATGTATATGTGTGTTTAAATACATGTATATATGTTGTGTGTGTGTGTGTGTGTGTGTGTGTGTGTGTGTGTGTGTGTGTAATATTGGCCTTCTCTAATGTGGGGTTGAGAGGGAAGCAATTTAGACTCAAAATGTAACTAATGAACAAACAAAAAAAAAACAACAAATAAGTAAATAAGATACTTGGAGGATTCTCTATATGCTATTGTTTGTGAAAAGATTCATGAAAAATCAGACATAGAAGAATGGATTGTTGAGATTTCAGAACTTACTGAGCACTGCTACTAGTTTTAAAGCTGACATTATTCATTTCATTTCCTCTTTAATAAAAATTTCCAGGGGCGGCTAGATGGCACAGTGAGTAGAGCATCAGCACTGGAATCAGAAGGACCTGAGTTCGGATCTGGCCTGAGCCACTTAACACACACAAATAAAATCCTAGCCGTGTGACCTTGGGCAAGTTACTTAACGCGATTGCCCTCCAAAAAAAAATTTCCAGAGGATTTGGAATACCAGGCCCTACCCAGGAGTAGCCCTACTGCTCCAGATTTCCAACCTTAATTCTTTAATAATTTTGGTTTGCTTTGTTAAAATGCATTCATTCAATCTATTTATCAGTGAGTAATCCTTTTAGTCAACATAAAGTTGCAAAGCAGATTAGAATTTCAGTGAGATGGGAATAGATGAGCCAAATAAATTATGAAATACTGTTGTGAATGCATTCATACCCTTAGTCTAGAACCAAACCATGTTGAGGTATTTAGTAGATGAAAAAGGTATATCCCATATATGCATATGCAGAAGGACTAATAGGGACTCAGGGCCCAGACTTGCAAGATCCTGTCTGTGCTTGTGCAGAGGAAGGGAGCTTGAAGTCCTAGCATGTGTCTTGTGAAGAGATGGCACCCATAGGAGTTGTTACAATACCATCTTCTCTTCTCAATATTAATGTAAATAAAACATATGTTCTTGTCCTTGTCCCTTTATATAAAGAGTACAGCTAGGAACATGAAAGCATGAAACATCTCTTGACTAATATATTTTCCAAGAAAGCATTTTTTAATTTAAAATTACCATGTATATGTCCATATACATACATATATACACATATACATATACATGTCATAGTGTATAAAAATTAAAACTGTGGGGCAGCTAGGTGGCACAGTGAATAGAGCACTGGCCCTCGAGTCAAGAGGACCTGAGTTCAAATCCAGCCTCAGACACTTAACACAAAACTAGCTGTGTGACCTTGGGCAAGTCACTTAACCCCAACTGCCCTACCTTCTCCCCTCCAAAAAGCAAAAAGAGAAAAAATTAAAGCCTTGATTTTGCTGTTCAAATTTGAAATAAAAATTATTTATGGTGTTGAAATTCAGTTCAAGCTATTTGCTCCATGGGGTGCAGAAAAAATTTAAATCACACAGATTTTAAGTACCATTTCCATGCAGATGGTTTTCAAATCTCTCTATCCTGCCCCAAACTCTCTGATGACCTCTAGTCTCCTATCTTCAACTGTCTTTCAGATATCTCAAACTAGATGTTCAATAGATATTTTAAACTCATATCCAAAACCAAGCTCATTATCTCTCATCCTAAATTCTCCCTTTCTCCTTCCTTATTACCAGAAGGCAACATCATCTCCCAGTCTCTCAGGTTCATATACTAGTGCCATCCTTGACTCATCGCTATTTCCTCCCTCTTCCACCCCCATCTAATCTGTTGTCAAGACTTGTTGACTTCACCTTTAACATCTTGTGTACACTCCCTTCTCTCCTTTGACCTTGCCACCCCCCTAATGCAGTTCCTCATTCTCTTATATTTAAACTATTGCAATGGGCTTCTGGTGGGTCTGCTGGCCTCAAGTCTCTCTCTACTCTAATTCATCCTCCATTCAACCACGTAAGTGATTTTCCTAAAGCCCAGGCCCCCCTGCTTAATAAACTCCAGTAGCTCCTTATTGATACCATGGTCAAATATATAATCTTCTGTTTGGCATTCAAAGCTCTTCATAACTCATACCTCTCCTACCTTTCCACTCTTCTTATTCATTAACATATTCTCTTCAATCCAGTGACACTGGCCTCCTGGCTGTTTCACAAACAAAACACTCTATCTGTCAGCTCTGGGCATTTTCTCTGGATGGACCCCATGTCTCCACATCACCACTTACTTTATTCCCTGGCCTCCTTTTAATACCAAATAAAATTCTACCTTCCATAATAGAGCTGTCAAATGGGTAGCCAACCACATCAGGAACCCACAATATTCCCTAGAGCAGCCTGAACCAGATTAAAATATAACTGGGAAATATTTATTTAACTAATATTTTATTTCCCCAATCACATGTAAAAACAATTTTTAACATTTATTTTAAAAAATTTTGGGTTCCAAATTCTCTCTCTCTCTCCTTCCCTTCTCTCCCACATTGAGATGGTATATCGCCAATGTTATACACACAACAGCTGCTATGAATATGCAGGCATATTCCCAGGTTTGAATTACAAAGCTATAACAGACTCTCTTCCTTGCAGATGAAATCAAGACATTTATTCAAACACCAGAAAGCCAAATCCACCATAGTAACGAATTCCATACACATTGGCAATTCAGGCAGCACCAACATCCCAAGAGTTATCTTTAAGACAAAGTCCATGCACATCACCAATCCAGGGAGCAGTCACATGCCATGTGTTCCCTCCATTAGGCCTCCCTATAAAACAAGTTCCCTTAGGCAGAATCACTCCCTCTCCCACTCCTGCTAGTTACTCTGCTCTGCTCTGCCTGTTCTCTCTCTCTCCCATCTCTGTCTTACTCTCTTTCAGTTCTGCATCACCCACACCTCCTATTCCATCCCTTCCTGCCCCACCTATTTGGCAAGCTCCTCCCACTATGGACTCCACATGATCACATATGCCTATGAAAGGGCAGGGAAGATCTTCAAATTCCCTTAACATTACAGATGGCAAGACTTTAATATAAGTTATACAAGTATAGTCATGCAAAACATATTTCTATGTTAGTCATGTTGTAAAAGAAAACACACACACACAAAAAAACAAGAAAAATAAAGTAAAAAAAGTATGCTTCCATCTGCATTCAGACTTCATTAGTTTTTTCTCTAGAAGTGGATAGCATTTGTCACTATAAGTCCTTCAGGATTGTCACTGTATTGTTGAGAATAGCTAAGTCATTCACAATTGATCATCATACAGTATTGTTGTTACTATATAGAATATTCACCTGGTCATGCTCATTTCATGAAAGTCTTACTATACTGCTTGTCATTTCTTATAGCACAGTGGTATTCCATTATAATTATATACAACAACTTGTTCAGTCATTCACCAGCTGATGGACATCCCCTCAATTTCCAATTCTTTGCTGCCACTACAAAAGCTGCTATAAATATTTTTGTACATATATCTCCTTCTCCCTTTTTTTTTTAAATCTCTTTGGGATATGAACCTAGGAATGGGATTGCTTAGTAAAAGTGTATGTGTGGTTTTATAGCCCTTTGGGTGTAGTTCCAAATTGTTCTACACAAAGGCTGAATCAGTATACAATTTTACCAACAGTGCATTAGTGTTTCATTTTCCCCACATCCTCTTGAACATTTTTCATTTTCCTTTTCTGTCATATTAGCCAATCTTATTGGTATGGAGTGGTAGCTCAGAGTTGGTTGCTTTAAATTTGCATTTATCTAATCAATAATGATTGAGAGCACTTTTTTTCATATGACTATAGTTTTTATTACTTTATTAGAAAACTGTTCATTTCCATTGACTATTTTATCAATTGGGGAATGGCTCTTTTTTCTGTAAATTTGACTCAGTTCTTTATATATTTAAGAAGTGAGGTTTTTATCAGAGAAACTTGATGTGAATTTTTCTCACAGTTATGATTACTATATATTTCCCTCCAATCCTATTTCCCCTATTTATACTACTCACTTTCTTCTTTCACTTTGTCCATTCTCAAGAGTGTTTTGCTTCTGACTTTTACCTCCTACAATTTACCCTCCCTTCTATTAGCCCCTCTCCCCCTTCCCTTATCTCTTTCCCCTCCTACTTTGCTGTAGGGTAAGATAGGTTTCTATACCCAACTGAGTGTTTAAATTATTCCCTCTGAGCCACTTCCTAAGGTTCACACCCATCCTCCTACCTCCCCCATCTTCACCTCCACTGTAAAAGCTCTTTTATGCCTTTCTTATTTCATTCTACTTCTCCCTTTCCCCTTTTCCCAATGCATTCATCTTTCAAACCCTTTAATTTTGTTTTGTTTTTCTTTAGATAATCAAACTGGGAAATATTTAACAAAATAAATTAAAGTGTACTGAGACATAGATAACATTCATATATGATTTTCTAAGTCAATATACAACTAGCAAGAATCCTTAGGAAGAGTTTAGTGACTCCATATTTATTTGAGTTTGACATGCCTGCTTTACAGGTAACCTCGCCCAACCCTTCTCAATTCTGTATATAGCTTATTCATACATATTTGTTGTGAGCTCCTTGAGGGCAGAGACTATCTTTTGTATCTCTGGCACTTTTCACACTATCTGGCAAAGTATTTATGTGCTCGATAAATAGTTATTGACTGAGAAAAAAGAGAAGCAGGCTATACCAGTACTTCCCCCTCCCCAGTCCACCCCCAGATCCAAGGCTTTAAAGCCAAGACTTCTTAGATTCTCATTCCCATGGTCTACATAGATTTAGTGGCAATTTAATTTTAATATTTTGCTGATTTTTCAAGTGAAAATATTACTTTTAAATATTCTATTCATTGTTGTCAACTGTATGATACTGGATAAGTTATTTTCTCTTGGATTTACAGGCAATTCTCCAAGACACAGAATTGCTGGGAATGTCCTAATGTGCATTAGCAGGGAGTTTCTTTGTAAGGATTGCATCACAAGTACAGTAAAAAAAAAAATGTGCATATAGCAATGCCTTTTCTTATTTTCTTATTTTGTATTATTTTTCCCTTTTCTTATTTTGTATTACTTAGTTTTATTGTCTGTTTATTTCTTTAATCTCTTCTTATTTTTTAAGTTTAAAATTTTTAAAAATTTATTTAAAAAAGGGTATTGAAATGGAATGGATATTTCCTCTGGCTGAAGGATGCAAACTAAGAAACTAATTTTAGAGTATTCCTAAGTTTTTTTTAAGGATTTTTTTAATGTTTGATTTTAATTATGTGAATATTGAATTTGGAAGGTTTCATAGTCATAACTGTAATTTTAGAACTGGAAGGGACCTTAAGGTCCAACCCTTCTATTTTGTAGATGAGGAAAATAAGGCCCAGAAGAGTTAAGTGACTTGCCTATGGTGAAATAAATAGAAAATAGCAAAACCAGAATTTGAACCTGGGCTCTTTCCACTATACCACATTGTAAAAAAAAAGGATCTAACTATGTTAAAATCATAATATTCCTATGCTAAAAATACCCATGTAGTCTGGACTGACCAGAATACATTTTCCTATATAAATAATTTTTAGCATGGTGGCTGTACTACTATGCCAGCACAGCCTACAAAAGCCTCTTTAACCTACACCCAGGAGAAGGGAAAGAACCCTGGAGTCAGAAATCTATATTCAAGTCCTTACTCCAATATTTACTAACTATAAGACTATGGAGGTGGCTAGGTGGTGAAATGAAGAGAGCACCGGCCCTGGAGTCAGGAGGACCTGAGTTCAGATCCAACCTCAGACACTTAACACAAAAACTAGCTGTGTGACCTTGGGCAAGTCACTTAACCCCAATCGCCCTCCAAAAAGCAAACAAACACACAAAAGAACAACAAAAAACTGTAAGACTATGGACAAGTATTTAGTAAAAGACTTGGATCTTAGTTTCATCATCTGTAAATAAAGATCTAAGTACTGATATTACTTCTCTTTATAAATTTTTAAATTTTGCTTTATAAATTGTAAAACACTATAAATGTGTTTTTGTATTGAACAGGTGATGAAACTTTATCCTTCCCACTATTTCAAAAATGAAACATAATTGGACAAGAAATTGTATTCTTTGTATTTAAATTATGGCTATTTTAGGGCAGCCAGAGGGCTTTGTAGATAAAGCACTAGATTCAGGAAGATTTTAGTTGGAATCCCACCTCAGACGTTTATTAGCTGTGTAACACCAGACAAGTCACTCAACCTCTCTATACTTCGTTTTCCTCATCTGTAAATAATAGCACCAACTTCACAGGGTTGTCCTGAAGATCAAATGAAATAATATATTCTGAAACCCTTAAAGAAAATTATTAGTATTTGCTTCTTGAGTTGGAGGTTTTAAAAAATTAATTCCTAAAAATAAGTGTCATTTTTCAGCTTTGATTTGTTTTGCTTTTTTCCCCTACTAGATTTATCTCAGTAATGGTAGGGCTTCATTGATTATTCCTCCACACTTAAAAATAATTACCTTGTTAGGTAAAAATACTTATTGATAGAATCAATCAATTAAAATTAAGTGAGAATGGAGCCTGTACACCTCCTCGAATCAATCAAAGCCATTCTAGAATAAATTTGGTCAGATCCTGAGGAATTTGTACAAAACGAAGGTGCTATATCAGAAACAGAGAGAGATTTTGATGGACCTGACAGTTGAGAGGAAAGTGTAGGCCATATACAGAACTGAATCAGAAAAATCAGTAGCCCAAGGGGCAACCAGCTAAGGGGTGGGGGCAATGGTAGGACTGGCTATAGCAGAGGAGGGAGATGTCAAAGAGGGCCATGAGTATTACAGACATTTTGGAGAAGTTTCAGGCTGATGTCACCAGGACACCACCTACCCAAGGACTAAAGAAAGTTCCAAGAAAAAAAAGTCTTCTCTTTTCCTAGCTTTACTTCCTGTTGTCTGTCTATGCACAGATGTTGTGTATAGAGAACTAAACCTTTGCCTAAATTTCAGGAATGTTCCTCACTGAAGGCTTAGAGCAATTGTACTCCTCAATTTTATTCTAAAATGAGCTCCTGAAAGCTGCAGAGGCAGAACCATGTGGACCGTAGGAAACATAATATTACTCCTAGGCTTAAGCCTTAATCAATCAAACGGGAAGGGCTGAATAAATGATTGTAAACTGATGTAATGGAATATTATTAAGCTATAAGAAATAACAAACATGAAAATATAAAGAAGCAAGAAAAGATAGATATAAACCAATGTGGAGTAAAGCAGGCACGGCCAGGAAACACAATATTACACTTTCTATTTAAACTTCAATTTACTGGGATTTTGTTCTGCATCTGCAATTATCTATGGGACCCCTCCATCAGGGTGTTCTATTGGCGTCTCAGACTAATATGTCCCACAACAAACTCAGCTTTCCCTCTAAACCTGTAAACTACTTATTTTTTTTAAATTTTTGTTTGTGGCACTACCATTCACCCAGGTTTCCAAATTCAAAATCTTGGGTTAACTGTGGCTCTTCCCTTTACTTCTCACTTCTAGTTACTAAGTCTTTCACCACTACTTCTTACATACGTCCTGTCTACTAATTATTCCCACACTCCCAAATCTCACAATTAATTCCAAAATTCTTCAGAGAGACTTTGAAAGTGTCCTTGTATTGCTTCTTCTGACTTCCATGTGAGCGCCTGCTATGTGTGAGTTCCCTGTAAAATGGTCTTTTAGACAAATGCATGTTTGGCATTCAACCATCAAAGTTGCACTCTCTTCAGGAGAGTTTCAATACTTGGCAGTTCAACTCAAGGAAGGACCTCAGTGTCCGGTACGTTATCTTATCAGGTGATCTTCAGAATCTTCCTAAGACAATTCAAATGGAAGTGATTCAGTTTCCTACCAGGTCACTGGAATTTTGTTTGGGTTTCATGGATATACAATAATGAGGTCAGCCGATGACTTTATTGACCTCAGTTTGGCAGGTAGCCTAATAATACCTCTTCTCTCCCACATTTTTCTTTGGAGCATCCCAAACACTGAGCTAGCTCTGGCACTGCATGTACCAACCTCATCATCTATGTGTACATTCCTAGAAAATATACTGCCAAGGTAAGTGACCTTATCCACAGCATTCAAAATTTATCCATTTGCTATAACCAATGGTTCCATGTATGCATGGTTCAGTGCTAGCTGTGGAGAAACTTTGTTTTCTTGGAGTTAAATGTCAGGCCAAAATGAACACAAGAGACATCTAAGAATCAGCCCATGCTCTGTTGCATCTCAACCTTAGAGCCTGCATTTAGTGCCCAATCATCTGCAAACAAAAACTCAAGTACCAGTTAACTCTCCCTCCACCTTACTTTTGGCTTATAACTTTTTCAAGTTAGGTAATTTCCTTTCAGTATGGTAGCTGACTTTGATGCCTTTTTCACCTTCATTGAAGACATCTTATAATGACATTGTTTAAAGCACCATCCTAAAAACCATGGGAGCAAGCACATGACTCTTCTTTATTGTACTGGTGATTAGGAAAGGACAAGAGCATTGTCCATCATCCAGAACCTGTGCAAGCATGTTGTTGTGAAACTGATGTACAATACTGATGAACTTCTCTGGGCAATCAAATTTTGCCATGATCTTACACAAACCCTCACAACTGACAGTGTCAAAGGCCTTGGTCAGATCTAGAAACATTGTGTACAAACCTCTATTCTGCTCCTGGCATTTCTTCTGGAGTAGGTAGCAAACATATCAATCATTCCTCAGTCCTTTTTGAAACCACACTGGCTCTCAGGTAGATGGCCATCTTCCAGTTCAAGGACCAGCCTATTAAGGAAGACTCCAGCAAGAATCTTGCCAGCAATGACTAAGAAAGAGATCCTCCTGTGATTGTCACAGAACAACTTATTTCCTTTTCCTTTATAGAGATGGAGAATGGAGGCATCCTTGAATTCCTAGGAGATAATCTCCTTTTGCCATATAATTCATAAGATTTCAGTCAGGTTTTGTATGAGCAGTGGACCCCCTGTCTTTTAAATCTCAGCGAGAATAGAATTAGCACCAGATACTTTGCCACACAAGAGGAGTCTAATAACATTCAAAACCTCTTCTTCACTTGAAAGTTCACCTAAAGAGGGATTGACTTCAATCTGAGGTATATGGTCAATGGCTTTAGTATTGGTTGATAACAGTCTGTTGAGAATGCTATTGGGGAATTGTTCAACCCATGTCTTTAGGATTTTGTCCTTATCACTAGTTAATGTTGTTCCAATCAGCACTGATTAGTTGAGATGCTCCATAGGTCTTTAGCTCAAAAATAGTCTCCAGGGCATCATAAAATTACTTTGGATTATTAATATCAGCATAAAATGAATTCCATCTGCCTTCTTGCTGAACCAAGAATACTGTACATCACTAAGCTTTGCTTGTACTTTATTTTTTATTAGTTAAATATTAACTTCTCACAAGACAGACAAACTATCCTGCTGGTAAACACTTTTGTTCTCATTTTTCATTTAGCAGCTGCTGAATTTCCCCATAATTTTCACCAAAACAATCTTTATGTTTTTGAGTGTTCTGGCCCAGGTAAAGCAGACAGTTTTTAGGGTACCTTTTTTGTCCCCTTCCTCACGCCAGGAAATGAGCAATGTAATCTTTAAAAATGAAAGACTGCTAAGACACCCAGGGGGCCACCAAACTCCACTGCTGCTTCAGTCCAGTGAGAAGATGATCTTATGTCCTGGGTCATCTGTGTACAGGCTTGTGACTACAGCTCTCAAAGTATTCACACTTGCTGATTTGTCATTTGACTGTACAGGATTTTGAGGTAGGTAAAAATGTTAAAATGGTGTGGGTGATGTCGTTTAATTCATGAATAAACTGAATTTAAGTGAGGCAGATTTGCACAAAGTCATCAACTTCTCCCTTCCAGAGTTGACAAAAATCAAGACAACTGATTATGGCTCATGATGCGCTGGACGACTTTGGCATCTTCCATGTCTTACTGAGTTGTGAGTGCTTCGCAGTGCCTACTTTAGCCTCCTCCATGACTCATTGGAACAAATTGCTCTCATCTACCCATTCCTCCAGGGAAGGTCTTCACATGCTTGTGGTAGACATTCCCCTAACTTACTGTTGGTTACCTTCAACCTGATTCAGCCCATTTGCTGAGGAGATTTACTGGAGTGTGGCTGCTGCACATGCTATAGCTTCTTGGAGTCACAGATGAGAGTTGGGTGGACACCAAAGGTGGAAATCAGAACTGAAAAGGGCTCAGCAGCCCTCGCACCAGAGGTACTAGTCTTCTCTGAATACCTATACACCCTTAGGTTCTTGCTACAGACCAGTTCACAGTATTCCTCAATAAAAGCTGCCAAGAAATGGGAGAGACTGAGAGATGGGAGGATCATACCTTTTGCCTGGACAATCCTGGATTTCTCATTCATCAGCTTTTCTAGCTCTTCACACTGTACTGACCCCAAAGTTAGTTATGGCTATAGACCAGCTCACCAAAGTTTCCACATGTTTGGAAAATTCCTTGTACTAAAGTATTTCAGCAAAGTTCTTATTTATACTATCCCAAACTTACAGGGAGAAAATTCAGAAAGAAAACTTGACCCTATAGAGCTTCTAAGAACATATGGCACTTTCTCCATAAGGACTAAAAACCTGGGACCTATCATAAATCACTCATAATTTCTCAGGTGAGAAATCAAATAAAGTTGCGTTGGTGCTTGTTTAGCAACAATGACCTATTGGCAGAGGAGGCAGGAGGAGGAAGGGGTGCAAGGTATCATTTCCCTCTTCTTTTTTTTTCTGAGGGACCTTTGTTCTAGGTTCAGTCAGGTACCAAGGGTCCCAACAAATCAGTACTAGTTCCAGAGAAGGGGCTGATATTCTCTATCTTCTACTTAAGGTTTCCCCTGTCCCCCTACTCTAGAACACACTTATATATGGAGTTTAATTCTATTAAATTCTTCTAGATCTCTGGAACAATGTAAGGCACCTGAAATTTTTTCCAGAGATAATTGCAATACCAGGGAATCTAACTGGTTGTCCAGATGAGACATTTCCAGGTGTCCCATGATATAGACATACCTCAGAGATACTGTGGGGTAGGTTCTAAACCACTGCAACAAAGTAAATATTACAATTAAGTCACATGAATTTTTTGGTTTCTCAAAGCATATAAAAGTTGATTATACTATTCTATAGTCTATTAATTTAGCAATAGTATCATATCTAAAATAAAAAACCAACTATGTACCTTGATTAAAAACCACTTTATTGTTTAAAAAAACAACAACAACAAGGCTAGACATAATCTGAGCCTTCAATGAGTTGTAATTTCTTTGCTGGTAGAGGTTCTTGCCTTAATGTTGAGGTTGCTGACTGACCATGGTGGTGGTTACTGAAGGTTGGGGTGGGTGTGGCAATTTCTTAAAATGAGACAAAGTTTGCCACATGGATTCACTTTAACTTGAACAGTTAGAGGCCATTATAGGGTTATTGACAGGCTAAATTTCAATATTGTTGTATCTCAGGAAATAGGGAGACCTGAGGAGAGGGAGATAAATGGGGAACTAGGGAGTAATGGCAGGTCAGTGGAAAAATAAGAACATATACATTTCCCAATTAAGTTTACCATCTTATATGGGTATAGTTTGTGCTGCCCCAAAACAATTATACTAGTAACATCAAAGATCGCTGATCACAGATAACCAAAACAGATATAATAATAATAATAATGAAAAAGTTTGCAAGAATTACCAAAATGTAAAACAGAGACATCATGTGAGCACATGCTATTGGAAAAATGGTTCTGATAGACTGCTCAATACAGAGTTGCCACAAACTTTTGTGGCAAGAAGAAGAGGGAAATGATATCTTGCACCCCTTCTTCCTCCTGACTCCTCTGCCAATAGGTCATTGTTGCTAAACAAGCACCAAAGCAACTTTATTTGATTTCTCACCTGAGAAATTATGAGTGATTTCTGATAGGTCCTAGGTTTTCAGCCCTTGTGCTGAAATTCCCATATGTTCTTAGAAGCTCTATGGGGTCAAAATTGGTAAAAAAAAAAAAAAAAAAGCAATATCTGCCAAGTGCAATAAAACAAAGCATGACTGTGCATAGGACATATCAAAATCCTCTGGGTCCCTAGAACTACATGAAGTATCCAAAATTTCTCACAGAATCCTTGCAAAACTTAGGAAATTTCAACTGGGAAGTCTGAACTCATCTCTCATTAGGATAAATAGATTAACTTAAAACAGCAGCAGCAACAACTTAGAAAAAGCACAAAGAGGGGGTGGCTAGATGACACAGTGAATAGAGCACTGGTCCTGGAGTCAGGAGGACCTGAGTTCAAATACGGCCTCAGACACTTAACATTTACTAGCCGTGTGATCTTGGGCAAGTCACTTAACCCCAATTGCCCTGCCTTCCCCCTCCAAAAAGCAAAATAAAATAAAAAAGAAAAGTCCCAAAGAGGGCCTGTGTTTGGTTAATCAATCAGCTGTTCCTTTCTGGAACCAGTCAGAGGTTCATAACTCATAAAGAGACAACAGAGTATAGAACAGAGACAGCAGAGTATAGTATCTTATTTAAACATTTTAAACCTCATCATACTTTCACACTGATTAATTGAGGTGGAAGAAGGTGAAATTCCTCACCTTATACCTACTTTTGATCATATTAAAGAGAGGTCTTTCTAGGCCAATGTTTTTTTGTTTTTGTTTTTTGGGGTTTTTTAGGGTTTTTAACATGATAGAATTTTTTAAACATTTTGTTTGTTTGTTTGTTTTTGCTGAGTCTATTGATAAACCAAAAGTTTCTTATTGGAACATCAGGTTTCTTGACCTGGAGCACTTTTCATGCTACTGTGTATTTAAGAAACTTAATTTATGGAGAGGATGGTTACTCAAAACTTTGTGCCTCCATGAGAGGTGGAGTGGGTACATGAGCTTTTTGGAATAGATATATTCTATTAGAAAGGCAGAGACATAAACGTTTTCAGATAATATTCAGCCATGACTTTGTCAAAGAGAGAGAAAGATGGAAAGAGAGTGGGAAAGGGGCATAGGGTCACTTGGGAAGCTTCAGACATATAGGGGAACGTGACTTTTCCATATGTGCTCTTGATTTCCAGATTGTCTCCTGAGAGATATCAAAGAAATACTTTTCCCTTGAGTAAGATCTGAGTCTGTTTTCCTTTGTTTCTTTATTCATTCATTTGTTTTTAAGCAAACTTTTTAGTTCCAAAGAAGAACAAATCATCTCTCAGTTGTCATTTTGTTCTTTTTTTAAGCTCATAGTTGTATCTCTCTCTCTGTCTCTGTCTCTGTCTCTCTCTCTCTCTCTCTCTCTCTCTTTCTCTCTCTCTCTCTCTGTGTCTCTCCCTCTCACTCTCTCCCCTGGTGTGTGTCTCTCTGTATCTTTCTGTGTCTCTCTCTCTCTGTCTCTGTCTGTCTGTCTGTCTGTCTCTGTCTCATTCTCTTTCCTTGAGTTGCAACTTGAGATCCTCCTCTCTTTAGAATACATTGTTCCATCTCTTCTGTCATTTCCAGTTGTTGCAAAATAGTCTTCTGTTATTCAGATTTCCTTTCATTTATATTTGAAGGTCTTTTTCCTGGTCATTTGAAGAATTTGATTTTTGTTATTGGATATTAAATGTAACTAGTTTATATCTTAGAGTTTACAGCATAATTTTGTTTTATTTTTCCTCGAGAGAATCTGTGAATTCTTTCAATTGGCACTGTTTTTTGTGTATCCAAAAGTTCTTTGTCAGATAGAAGGCACAGTGGATAGAGTTCTCAGTCTGGAGTCAGGAAGATCTGATTTCATTCCACCTCAAACAGTTACTAACTGTAACCCTAGGCAATCTCTTAACCTAAGTTTGCCTTAGTGTCCTCATCTGTATAATGAGAATAACAAGAGCACTTACCTCTTAGGGTAGTTGTAAGAGTCAAGTGAGGTAGCAATTATAAAGCACTAAGCATAGTACCTGTCACATAGTAAACATTATATAAATGCTGTTATTATTAAGGTGTTTCTGTATTTTTTTTTGCCATTTCTCATATTCTTGAGTTGTTGTTACATTTCTTGTCATTGGCGTCACTGTTTTGCTTATGGAGAGAGCATGTTTTCTTTTAATGTTATTGCTTTTTTGCTTCTCTCTTCTTCCAGAATGTCCTTCACATCTGGTTATTTGTATTCCCAGTTTTTTTCTTTTCTGATTCTTTGTAGACTCACAACTTCAATTCAAGTTTTTATGTTCTTTTTTTCTCTTTTTTATTTTTAGTTTATGTCATTCATTTCCACAAGATTTTGAGTTACAAATTTTCTTCCCATTTTTCCCTACCCACCACCCCAAAACAGCAAACCCTCCCCTAATCTGCTCTCTCTCATATCTCCCCCTATATCCCCTCCGACTTTCTAGTAGGGCATGGTGGATCTCTATGCCACAGTGCCTGTATATCTCATTTCCTAGTTACATGTAAAATAATAATAATAATAATAATATGTATCTATATTTTTAAATGTTTGATTTTAAAACTTTGAATTCTAGATTCTTCCCCTTCTTTCCCTTCGTCCCACATCACCCACCCTTACTGGGAAGATAAGCAATTCAGTATAGGTTGTACATGTGTAGCTATGCAAAATATTTCCATAGTGGATACATTGTAAAAGACTGACTATATTTCCCTCCCTCCTATCCCACCTCCCACTTGTTCTATTCTCTTTGATACTGTCCCTTTTCAAAAGTGGGTGCTTCCAAATTTCCTCCCCCCAGCCTGCTCTCCCTTTCATTATCCCCCCTCTCTTCCCCTTTCCCTCTACTCTCCTATAGGGTAAGATACCCTATTTAGTGTGTATGTCTTTCCCTCCCTAAGCCAAATTCAATGAGAATAAGGTTGGCTCATTGCCTTTTGCCTTCCTGTTCTTCCCCTCCATTGTAACAGTTTTCCCTTGCCTCTTCTATATGAGATAATTTACCCATTCTGTCTCTCCCCATCTCCTCTCATTATATTCCTCTCTCACCTCTTAATTTCACATTTTAAATATCATCCCTTCCTATTCAATTGGTCCTGTGTCCTCTCTCTATGTATACCTGTAGACATATACACACACTCACATATATATTCATATGCCCATATATCTTCCTATATAGAAATATATGTATATATGCATACACACATATACATTTCTATTCCCTTCAGCTATTCTCATACTGAGAAAAGTTTCATAAGTTAAAATTGTTGTTTTTCAATGTAGGAATATAAGTAGTTCAGCTTTGATAAGTTGTTTATGATTTCTTTTCCCTGTTTACTTTCTCATACTTCAATTGCTTCTTGTATCTGAATGTCAAATTTTCTACTCAACTCTGGTTTTTTCCTCAAGAATGCTTGAAAAGTCCTTTATTCCATTGAATGACCATATTTCCCCCTGAAACATGATACTCAGTTTTTCTGGGTAGGTGATTCTTAGTTTTAATCCCAGCTCCTTTGACCTCCAGAATATCATATTCCAAGCCCTTTGATCCCTCAGTGTAGAAGCTGCCAGATTCTGTGTTATCCTGACTGTGTTTCCACAATATTCAAATTGTTTCTTCCTGGCTGCTTGTAATATTTTCTCCTTGATCTGGGAACTCCAGAACCTGGCTATGATATTCCTAGGAGTTTTCTTTTTGGGATCTTTTTCAGGAGGTAATGGTGGATTCTTTCAACCTCTATTTTGCCCTCTGGTTCTAAACCATCAGGGCAATTTTCCTTGAGAATTTCTTTTTCTTTTTTTTTTAAAGCAATTGGGGTTAAGTAACTTGCTCAAGGTTACATGGCTAGTCATTATTTATGCGTGGGTGCTCATTTTCTGAGGCCGGATTTGATCTCGGGTCATCCCAACTCTGAGAACCAGAGCTCGTACTCACTGCGCCACCTAGCCACCCCTTTAGGGCAATTGGGGTTAAGTAACTTGCCCAAGGTCACACGACTAGGTTTTTGTTTGTGTGGGCTAAGTGTCTGAGGCCGGATCCGAACTCAGGTCCTTCTGACTCCAGGGCCAGCGCTCTACTCACTGCACCACCTAGCCACCCCAAGAATTTCTTGAAGGATGATTTCTAGGTTCTTTTTTTGATTGTGGCTTTTAGGTAGTCAAATAATTTTTAAATTATCTGTCCTGGATCTATTTTCCAGATCAGTGATTTTTCCCATGAGGTATTTCATATTGCCTTCTATTCTTTCATTTGTTTGGATCTGTTTAATAGTATCTTAGTTTCTCATAAAGTCACTTCTATTTGCTCCAATCTAATTCTGAAGGAATGATTTTCTTCAGTGACCTTTTGAGATTCTTTTTCCATCTGGCAAATTTGGCTTTTTAAGACATTCTTCTTCTCATTGCCTTTTTGAGCCTCTTTTGCCATCTGATTTAGTCTATTTTTAAGGTGTTATTTTCTTCAGTCAGGCTATTGACTCTCATTTAATAATTTTCTTGCATGGTTCTCATTTCTCTTCCAAATTTTTCCTCCACTTCTATATTTGATTTTCAAAATCCTTTTTAAGCTCCTCTATGGCCTTTAGCTAGCTCATATTTTTCTTGGAAGCTTTTGGTGCAGAAGTTCTGACTTCATTGTCTTTCTTCTGTTCCATGCTTTGATCCTTTTTGTCACCAAAATAGGAGTCTGATGTTGGAATGCTCTGTTTGCTTTGCTTCCTTTGCTTGCTCATGTTGCCACTTAATTACTTGACCTTTGAGCCTTTTGCCACAGTAGAACTCTGCTACCAGAAAAGGGAGTTTTATCGCCAAAGCTGGGGTTTCACAGTTGCTAGATTTATTAGTTGGGTGCCCTCTCTGAAGCCTTCACATGTTCTGGCAGACTGCTCACATGCCCCAGGACCACCCTAGACAGCAATCCAGATCCAAGCAGGTTAAAGCAAGAGTAATTACCCCTCAGACTGGTCACTTGGTCCCCCTACAATCTGCAGACCAGGAGCTCTGAAGCAGATGTGAGGTGGGTGCCACACGACCATGGAGCCTCTGGTGCTTCTCACCCCAGGTACAAAGGCTGGACCACACTCCCGAATTCCCAGGTCCCAAAGTCCACACTGTACTGACCTCTGACTTTGTCCTTAGTATCTATGGGTTGATAATTCTGGAAACCTCCACAGCTGCTGGTGATCTGAAGTCCCTCCAGCAGGTGGCTGGTCAGGTAGCCCTAAGGCTAAAACCTTGGGATCCAGCAGGCCTGGGCTCTGCTCTCAGAGTGCTGTGCTAGCTGCTTCCTGCCAGCCTGCCAGGCTGTCTTCAATGGGTGATTAGCTTCCCTGTGTCATTTTGTGGGTTCTGTAGCTCTAAAGTTTTTCTAGAGTCAATTTTTTACATGAATTGGAGGAGGTGGAAGCTGGAGCGCCACAGAAATCCTGTTTCTACCCTGCTATCTTGACTCCGCCCCCTCAAGTTTTTATATTCTTCCAAATATTTCTCCCGTATAGACCACAAATTCTGCTTTACTGATTCTTTTCCCCCTTTCTTGAACAATTCAGGAACATCTTGCTCTCTTGGGAATCCACAGGGATCTCTATCCATCAGGTGTTGGTTCAATTTCCTTTGCCTTTCAATATTTATTCAAAGATCTTTGGTCTTATTTGGATGATCTGATGGTCATTTCCCCTTCTGTATTAAAATATTTTGTGTTGGTAATCAAGGTTTTTTAACCATTTCCTTTCTCCTTTTGAGCAGAAATGTCAAGGAACTTAAAGTGACCTTAAAATTTTGAAAGCTTTCATGTCTTTGATGATAAAACCATAAAAAAAAAAATAAAACTCTCTTTACAAAATCTAAACCATATGACTAGAGAATGGGGATGGATATCATATAGATAAGGAACTATAGGAAATGATCTATAAAGATCAGGATAGAGATTCTTCTTTGGGCTCTGCCCCTGACTCTCCTCATTTCTTCCTACACTGTGCCTCAGAAGCCTTTTGCCCTGGAAGTTCCCTCCATCCTCTAGCTGCTTCCTCTGGTCAGTTCCTCCCAAAGTTTCCATTTTAAAGAAGAGCCCAGGCCAGCCATATTCACTCCTTCATTCTACTCTAGACTTCACTCTTGATTATGTAAGCTTCTTTCTCCATCATGATCCCTTCTGGTACCTTCTCCCACTCTCCAGTCCTCATTTTCAGTTTCTTTTTTTGTGTCGTCTTCACCCATTAGAATGTAAGCTCTTTGAAGGCAGGAACTTTCTTTCTTTGTATTTGTACTGGTATTCCCAGGGCTTAGTACAGTACCTGGTACATAAATAAGCATGTAATAAATATTTATTGACTTGACTAGAAGTAAATGAATAGGAGTTCTTGAAGATCATGAAAAAGATCAATCAATGTCTATTACAGACTTGTTTCTCTTCCCTTTTTGCAGGCACAGAGAAATAGATTTAGTGGTTATAAAAAATTCTTTGTACTTTCATTTTGTGAATTTAGCCTATTTCCTCCCATCTGCATAATTATATTTGCAAGCACCTGATTAAATTGTAGGATTTCTAAGTAATTAAAGGAAGCCTTAAATAGTTCTAGCTAAAATAACAACTTGTCAAAAGTTTTAATTTTCTAAATAGACTTAAGCATCATTTATGTTCATGGAAAGGGTCCTAAAGTATTACCTATCTTATTGTCTTGGTCCTCTCTTCTGCTTTCATCCTTTAACATTATATCAAACCTTAGAACATATCCTCCTAAAACAGACAAGAAGTGTTATGGTCATTGAAGCAAAAACAACAACTATTTCCTTAAGGCATTTTCCCACTCATAATGCCTTAGCTGTCATATCTCACTCTAAATAATGACCCGCTCCACTTTAAAAAAAATTGAAGGATATAGCCAAAAGATACCAGGCCAGCCCAGTGACTTAGTTCTCAGTTATTTGAAAGAGAGATTAGATTGCTAACTAATAGTTTTATTGTGTCTGGAGAAACTTATTAATGTTTGTTTTCTGTAAGGCTTAGAATGTTCTATGGTTTCCTCATGTCTAGTCAATTCTTGATTGTAATGGTGGTGGGGAGATAGAGGGACTGTCTGATGGTCCAGTTCCTATGAATATATACAGAGTACAACTGATGCAGTTACATGGAAGGGGCTGGTAAGCTGCAATAACGTAACATAAGTGACTTCCAGATGCTTTGGAGCATGGGTATAATTCTGTAACTCATTCTGGTCTGTTAACTCTGTGGTGAGGAGAAGTCTTTTCCATTGAGTGTGGGTACATTCAAAAAGTCAGACTCATCTCCCACTTTTGGTTTGACTCCTTTGAGTGAGTTCTTCTGGCCTCACAGCATCTGGTGAAAGAAGACAGATGATTATGTGAAGTGATGAGGACTTCTGTCTTCTCCATCTGAGGTTGACATGTGACCCACACTTTGGTTCTTTACCTCAGTGTCTGTTCTTCCATAGGCGACGGAGTGGTGAGTTTTGAAAGACCTAGAAATATAGTCCATGTTAGATTTCAGTCAGCAGAGCAGCATTGAGGCCCTGAGGAACAAGGAGCAAGGAATGACCTTTAGGACCCAGTCCAGCAGAAGTTGAGATGAGAACTCATTCAGTAGCAATGCTGCATTTTGACATGAGTTTTGTGGAACCAGTGCTATATAGAAACTGTCTTAAGTCTAGGTCCTCTCTCTTGACACCAGGGTGTTATAGAGAGAGTAGAAACACAAGGAATGGAGAAATGTTTGTGCTTTTGTTCTTGCTATGTCTTTGAAGTAAATTTCCTTTTGTAAAAACTAATTGATGTTGACTGGTTTCATGGAACTGGTATGCTATTCACTGATGGAAATGGTAGGGAAAACACTCTGAATGGGGGCTCAAGGTGATAGTATTAGACAAGAGAAACCCCAACCTCTCAGGTGTACCCTTGAGAGGGTAATGTAGACACCCTCACTCTGGGAAAATTTAACTGCAGAATACTCACTACTAATCTCTGTGCAGATTATTAATTTTTTTTGTGTGTTATCTATGGCAAATTCTTCATCTGGAGGCTGTTTTCTCCTCCACCCAGCATGCACACAGGACATCAAATGTAAGCACAAAACTTAATGTTAGCCTAAGAAAAAATAGAATTAGCATAGATTGGTTTAATAATCCATTTTAAAAATAAATATTTCTTAATTATCAAGATTTAAGGACTTGGTTGTTTTGAAAATGTATGAGTATTTCAAGTACTTAGCAAAAATTATTTCCCTTCTTCCTACATGAAAGGAAAAACTATCTATTTTTCTAGTTATCATTAGAAATCTTGAGAAGGGAACAAAGTCATTTCAAACACATGATATTCCATCTATTCTGCATGTAGTTTGCATATATCTAGTTATTTACATGTTGTCTCTCTTATTAGAATGTGAGCTGTTTGAGGGCAGACATTGTTTTTGCCTTTTTTTTATCCAGAATTTGGTCCAATGCCTAGCATATATTAAGTGCTTAATAAATGATCAATTAACTGCCAAGTTCCTGTTTACCAGGCAATCAGAAGAAGGCTTTGGTTCTTGGTCAATGACTTTTTTTTGCCCATGTGACTTGGTTGTAGGAATTATGGACAATAAGGAATGTCCTATTGGGGTAGCTTAACATTCATTTTCTAAATCCCACTAGTCTATTAATGCTGTTTCTTTCTGTGTTGTGCATAAAGCCTTTCCTCTTCTTTTTTTTTTTTTAAAGATTGTTAGGATTTATGCTGTATAATGGAAGAAAAAAAACCCTGTAGTTTCTTCTGCCCCTAATTAGAGGATGCTCTGAATGCATAATAGCATGATGAATCCCTACATATTATGATTCAAAATATCGGGTACACAGCAAGCTTTTAATTCTTGTCTTTTTATTCCTGTGATAGAATGGCAAAGCCAATTGAACCTAAAATAGATTAACATTATTCTAAAACTGACAGAAACTAGATACCAATTCAAGACTTAGGCTATGGAAAATGTTAGAGCTATGCATTATTATGGAAATAGTGAGAATTTAAAATTTATACATGTAAAGTTTTTAGAGGAGAAGAAGGCAATATTTGAAATTGGGAGAAATTTCATTATTTCAATATGAAGAAGAAACTTAACCCCTGATACCCTTCCCTTCATATATAGGCCCTTATAAATGCTACCACAGGTTTGAGCCACAGTGTCAGTCAGTCAGTCAATAATCATTTTATTAAGTGCCTAGTTTGTGTCAGACACTATGCTAAACAATGATGATACAGAAATAGGCAAAAGGTAGTCATTGTCTATTATGGAATATTTACATGACTAACCTATATCATGTATACACATATACACACATATAAAACCTATACATCAAATTTCATGCCTTCTTAATTGGGGGGGTGTGGAGAAGCAGGAAGGGAGAGAATTTGTAACCCAACATTTTAATAATGAATGTTAAAAATTGTTTTTGCATGTAACTGGGGAAAAATAAAATACTAAATAAGGAAAAAAAAGATGGTCACTGTCCTCAAAGATCTCATTATCTAATAAATGAGAAAATGAGCAAGCAAATATGTACAAACAAGATATGTAAAAAATAAAAAAGAAATAATTAAGAGAGGGAGAACACTAGAATTAAGAGGGATTGGGAACAGTTTCCTGTAGAAGATGGGATTTTATTAAGCTGCATTATGAAGGGCTTTGAATGTCAAACAGAGGATTTGTATATGATCCTGCAGGCAATGGGGGACCACTGGAGTTTATTGAATGGGGGGGGGGGTGACATGGTTGGACCTGGACTTTAGGAAAATCAATTTAATGGCTGAATGGAGGTTTGATTGGAGGGGCAAGAGACTTAAGGCAGGCAGACTCATCAGCAGTATTGTAAAAATCTAGGCATGAGGTGATAAGAGCCTGCACTAGAATGGTGGCAGTTTCAAAGGAGAGAAGGAAGCATATTTGAGAGATGTAAAGATAAAGTCAATATATTGGATATGGGAGGTGAAATATAGGTTTCCAAACTGAGGAGTTGGGAGGATGGTATTACCCTTGACAGTTATAGGGAAGGTAAGGGGGCAGGGAGGGACAACAATAATGAGTTCAGCTTGGGGCATGTGGAGTTTAACTAGACAGCCAGTTTGAGAAGTCCAAAAGGCAGTTGGAGATGAGAGATTGGAGGTCAACAGAAAGACGGGGGCAGGAAAGATAGATTTGAGAACCATCAGCATAGAGATGGTAATTAAATCCATGGGAAATGATATAATCACCAAATGAAGTAGTAAAAGGGGAAAAGAAGGTCCAGGACAGAATCCTAGGGGACACCTATGATTTAGAGGCATGATATTGATGAGGATCCAGTAAAGGTAATTTGAGAAGGAATAGTCAGATAGGTAGGAGGAGAACCAGGAAAGAGTGAGGTGTCAAAAACCCAATTTTTTGGAATTTTTTTTTCAAAACAGTGGTTCGTGAGCCCCCCACACCCTTCAGACTGGGCAGATGTACCAAGGCTGCACAAGTCAATATTCTCTACACCCCATTTTGCTAGAAATATGCAGATGGAGGGCAAGGATGGGGAGGGAGTTCTAGTTTTCCCAAGCAAAGCCATTCTTGAATATTTTTCCTACTTAAGTCAAGGTAAATCTCCCTTTATTAACTGCTGAATGATCTACAGGTGTTTTGTATTGTCACAATATCAGACCTAAATTATTTGGGTACCTGGGTTCTGGCAACTCAGGTCTGTAATGTTGACAAGCAACAGATTTTTCTGTTGATGTCAGTGCTGTCGGTGGTCTTTGCCTGGATGTCTCCACTGATCTCATGGTCATCAATTTGCCATCTGTTCCCATGTCGTAAATCACTGTGGCTAGATGCCTCCCCCAGAAAAGAGCAGGCTGATTCTTTTAATACTTATCTATGCCCTTACCCAGACGACCATCAGAATTCTCTTAGGCTAAGATTAAGTTTATTTGTATTTGGATTCCTTTATCCCTAAAACTCATTTTTGAATTTCTACTAAAAACAAAGCAAAACCAAAACTTTATAGGAGCTGTGTGGGGAAAAGAAAGTATATGTCCATCTTAAAATCCTCTTTGATTGATTATATAATTGAATTTAAAATAGTACCTGTGTTGTATTCTCTCTGTTATAATGAATATCTATAGCAGGTAATCCTATGTTGTTTATCTCTACTAAGCACAGAAGTGTTATGTTTAGACAAACATAAATTCTTAATGCTTTTTCTGCTAATAAATTAGAACAAACTGTCTCTTAACCTTTCTTCTAATTAGATACAGGTATTTCCTTTCATCTATACTCTTTCCTTTCTTCATACGCACATCAACATATTGGTGACATATCAATTTTCTTTAAATGTTTTCATCATGTCTCCCATTCAAAAACTTTGCAATGGATCCCTATCTCCTACCACATCAAGTCTAAAAATAGTTATTCTAAGAGCAAGAAAATTTGACTTTGTGATCTTTGATTAAACACACACATACATACATGGATGAGGGAAATCTGGCTATAATATTTGTCCCTTTATGGGTCATTAGGGCTGCTTAAGATGGTCTAGTTTGATAAGTTGGCATCCCCTTCATCTTTTGCCTTTCCACATTTGAACCTTCTGAAAAATCCCTGTTCCACTAAAGTGGTTACTTGTTCCCAACTGAAGAGTACCATTCTCAGGTCAAGAGTATATTCAATCCAAGTCAATAAGCATGTATTAAGTGTCTACTGGGAGCAAGGCACTGTGGTTGGCACTGGGGATACAAAGAACCCTGAATCACAAAAAAATTTCATATTTCAACCTGAGGACAAAAGGAGGATATAAAAGGAGGCTGTGTTATAACCCCCAATTCTGCAGCCATTACTGTGACATCAGAAGGGACAAATCCTAGATGCTACATCTTGGTACATTTTGCTATACTGTTTTTTCATTTTGTTATCAGTTCTACCCTTGAGATTTCTGGTTTATTTTCCTTTTAGAAAATCACTTCCAAACAGACCCCTATTTGATGATTCTATTTTAAAAAGCAAGACAATGTCCCAGGGATACAAAAACAAAACAAACAACAACAATAACAGCAATGGCAAAACTCTAGACAACCCCTGTCTTCAAGTGTCTTACATTCTATTGGACAAATAATACAATAATTAGTTTAACGTCATTAATTTTTAAAAAATATCTTTTGCTTTTATGTAACCTTCATTTCTGAATATACTCCCTTTCCTACCCAAGAAATCATTCCTGGAAACAAAAATTCAAAAACAAAAAAAGGAAAGCAGTTTGCAAAACCAACCAGTACACCCACTGAATCTGACAATACATGTAATATTTCACATCCATATCAGACTTTTATTTTTAAGATCTGTGTTTACAGGTTTATCTTTTCTTTTTTTTTTGTAAGAATGAAAGATGGCCTTCACTGTAGAATAAAGAAAAGAGCAAGCCACCCCTTCCTCAAAACTTGAGAGAGAACAGGAACAAAATAAGGCTGGAGGAATGAGAGCTGAAAAAAAAGAGAAAATCTGATTCAGCTATTTAGCATTTCCCCCACACTTCTGCCAAGGCTGCTCTGGCGTGCTGCTGACTCTGCATCCCTCCTCCTTTCCATTTTTACCAAGGGGGGCTCCTGGGCAGGCTAGCTGTCCCTAGAGGAGGGCCTGGCTCAGGCTGACTCCTAATCCGAATCACACGGGAGCTAGGGAAAGGTATGGAGAATTTCAGGGACACAGCCTCCTCCCCATCAGCGCAGCAGCACCTGGGAGAGGTCCCAGAGTAGAAGGAAAGCTTTCTACCGAGGACCCCGAGCCGTTCCCCTGCTTAATGGGCATGCTCACACTAGACACTTTGGGCTGGGGGGTGGGAGAGATGGAGAGACTGGCAGAGAAGGAAATATCTCTTTTCCGGGTTTTCTTAAGAGCTGGGAGGGGAGGAAGGAGAGCAAATCCTGAAGCTGTCATCCCCGCAGGAGCACAGGCAGGGACAGGATGGAGTGGGCGGGGCTAGGAGGCAGTGGGAGGGGCCATTAGGGAGTGGGCGTGGCTCCATAAAAAAGACTTCCTCCTGCATCAGTCATTCATTCACTTCACCCTGGGATTCTGCTATTTGGATGTTTGGAGGGGGTCGCGGGGAAGCAGATCTGGGAGTCATAGTGGCCCTCAAGCGCCCAGGAATTGGGGAGCTCTTCCTGCCCAGCTCGAGTGGGTGACTGAGCACCCCTACTGTTCCCTAGGCAGTGGGTTGGCCTATCACCACCACGAGTAGGAAGGGTGAAGTGCTCACCCTCCCAGGGCCTTAGCCTGGCGGCGGGCACGCAGTGGGTGCTTATCAATGCTTATTAACTCCACAGGCCTTTCCAGTCACTCTCCGCGTCTCAGTGTTCCTTCCGTTAAAACCCCACGCTGGGGAGCCCACAGGCTGCCCTGAGAACAAGGATCCCCAGGCTTCCCCAGAGGCGCTGTCCTCTGCAGCAGCTCCGATTGGGGTGTCCCTCCCCCCGCCCCCGGCCTCGGGGCTGTCCATCTGTCAGTCAGCTCATCCCCGCCTCTTCCTGAAAAGAAGCCCGCCTCGGAAGCAGCAAGGGGTGTGACCGTAACTCCTCTGGAGCCTGCCAGGGGGCGGGGAGGAAGGGGTGGGATCAGGAGCGAGATTATCCAATAAAAGGAGGGATTCTTCCCTGAGCCCCGCCTCCTCCCGCCCTGGCGCTTTACCTCGTCTAAAGGAAGGAGCGGATTCCTCTCTACGGCCCGCCCCCTCCCCGGCTTTGGCTTCTTCTCCCGTCTTCCCCCTTAGAATCGCTCAGACCAGTGGAAGGAGAGAATGCAAAGGAAGGGGCGGGCTCTTTTCTACGCCCCGCCTTGACTCCGCCCCCGCCCCTCCGCCCCAGTGAGATTGGTCGCGGACTCCACCTCATCCCGGCTGCAGCTAAAGCCAGGAAGAAGGAAGCTCCCCGGTTCCGAGCTCCGCTGCCTCCTGCTCCTATCTCGCGGGCGCGCACACACACACAGACAGAAACACCGGACCCAAACCCCAAGCCCCTCGAGCCCCCCTGCCCCCCTTCTCGGGCATGCTCAGTGAGTAGGGCAGGGTGAGAGGGTTTGGGTGTTTTTTTTTTTTGGTGGCAAGTAAGAAGCGGAGCTCTCCAGCCGCCGGCACAAGTCCGGCTCCGCCACTGCTCCTCGCCCTGCTCCGCGCCGCCCGCCCGCTCGGCCAGCCGGGCCCCTGCCCGCCGGCCCGCACCCACCGCTGCTCCTCGGGGACCCCTCCGGGCTGCGGGACCGGAGAGCCCGCGCCCACTGCCCTGCCCTCCTCGGAGCCATGGGTGAGTCCTGCGGCCCCGAGCGCGCTGGCGGGGATGCTGGTGCCGGGGCCGCGCCCCGCCCTCCCGGGCCCCCGCCCCCCGCCCTCAGAGCCCCCGGGGGCCCCCGGGCGGCCTCGCGTCCGTGCGCGGCTCTGCGCCCCCTCGTCCCCGGCTTCCCCTCTCCTCTCCTCCCCTAGACTTCCCTTATTTACCTGGCCTCCCCTTCCCTTGCCTGTCCCTCCCTTTGCCTTCTCCTGCCTTTACTTCCTCTGCCTGTCCTTTCTTGCCTCTGCATTGCCTCCTCTTCCCCTGCCTTGCTTCCCCATCCTTCCCTTTCTCTGCCTTTCCCTGCCTTGCTTTGCTTTCACTAGCCCTTCCTTCTCCCTGCTTCTGCTAGAAAGAAGGCGACTTCTTTCAACTTCCTTATCCATGCACTGCTCACTTCTTATGGGCACTGCCTTGGTCAGGTTTAGGGGGTGGGCAGATAGTTGGTAACGGGGTTTACAACTTGAGGAGGGGGATTATCCATCTGTGATTTTAAAAGGAAGAGAAGGAATAGGAAAGAGTGAACAGGCTCTCACAGGCTTAAATAGCTAGCTGCCTGAAGGAGGCCATGAGGAATGAGTAGGAAGAAAAGCAGAGCATCTAAACTGCTTTGGCATTGGCACAGGGCTGTGAGTGTGGGTACTTGCCAATGGGCACTTGGCTAGGATGGATTCACTTTATAGGTTCCTTCAGTTTTGTTCCAAACTAGGAAATAGTAGACTAAATGCTGTAGCATGTTATTTCCAAATTTACCTGTGCTAATTGTCTTGCCATAGCCTCTTCCAAATCTGCAGGATTTTTTTTCTTCAGTTTTTATGCTACAAAGTTTCTTGTTCATGCAAATTTGAGGCATCATTTTAAATAATGTAAAGGCAATTTATTTTACATGTATGTGTATATGCACATAGCCATAATATTAATTTAAAGCAGTATATATGAAAATAATTGATGGGCTATATGGTTTAGCTCAAATGCCATGGGGTTTTTTTTGTTTGGTTTTTTTGCATACTAGACTCATAGGTTGAGAGTTGTAAGATGCTTTGGAAGATATGTGTAACCCATTTGTTTTACAGATAAAGAAAGTGAGTGTCAGAGAGGGAAAATGACTTGTCAGAATATCACATGGGTAGGTAATGGCAGAGGCAGAAGGTCCTCTGACTCCAAACCAGCATGCTTTTCCTCTGTATCAAAGCACTGCACTAAGATGCTTGCTATGATCCCCTTCTCCATGTTCCTTGGTATGCTGCTAAGCTCTTGTCCAATACAATTTCCTTTCTTTCCTAATCTGTTCTGCTGGCATCTGCCTTAGTACATCTCTAGAACTTGGCCTTTTCTTATCCACTTCCAGTTAGAGCATAGTGTAGTTTTCATGATCTGCAGTTATAATTCTCTTTAGGTGAAGAGGTTAGCCAAGTATTAAAATCTGAACATGATGTTGATAGAGCTTACAATATTAAGTAAAAGCTCTGACTTCTGAACCAAGCTGAGTTTGCCTCCTTCTTGAAGAAGGTGATTTGAGAATAGGATATAAATCCAGGGGCTTGTCTAATTATTTACAAATTGTTAGGGGATTCCTTTTTTAATGTAGGGACTGTGGTATAGTGGTTGAATTTCTATTAAAAAAGGAGGTCAGTTTGATGAATAGAGTATAAAATAATATTCAAGAAATAATAATATAGAAAATATGATAATTTTGATGTCACTTTTTGACCTCTCTCTTCCTATCCCTGAAATTTCAGAAATCCCCAATTTAGGAATGTAACAAAAGTTTGTTGGAAGGTTATTTGAAATTTAGAAAACCTTTTTCCCCATAGATAGTGGTTGGATTCCCAAGCTAGTCTACAGAAGACTACTTAATTTGTAATGTAATTGAAATTTTATGCATAGATTTAGAGCCAAGAAGGGATGTCAGAGGTAATCTGGTCCAAGTCCTTCATGAGGAAACTGAGCCAGAGAGAGGTTTAAGTACCTTGCCCAAGGTCATACAGGTAGTAATAGAGAAGAAGTCAGTTACAGTATTATTAAACAAAACAAAAAAAGCATTAGCAAAAACTCATTTTTTAATTTACCTTGAATGCTAGGGTTTGAGAACAGGCAGGTTTAATTAAAGGAAATTACCGAGGTAGCTGGAGGCATTTGAGATTCTGAAGGGCACTTCTCTGCAGTTTAAAGGGACGAAACATAAGAGAGCTTTTTTTTATGATACCTAATTTCGGTTAGTCATCTATTAAATGCCTACTATGTGCCAAGTAGTATACTTAGCACTGGGCATACAAAGAAAGGCAAAAAGGGATAGTCCCTGCTTTCAAGTGACTTCTAATTTCTTTTCAAAACCTGTGGTTTTGATACAAATGTATCTTTTTTGATACAAATGTATCACTAATGCTATTATATGTGTCATTATATGTATCAGTGATGAATAAAATTGTTGGACCCACCAACAGAATGAAGAAAGGGTTTGAAATGTTCCTCGTTTAGACTCTAGGCCTAGTTGGAAGAGAAAGGGAAAGAAGGATGGAACTTAACAAGGATTTTTATGAAAAAAATTGTGTTGTAAGCAGTGAATGACATAGAACAAGAGGGAAACACAGTGTCCATAATAAACAAGGTGGTCAAAAACCTCTTGGATTGTTGGTTGTTGCATGGCCCACCCTATACCTTTATTTTGGAATGAGCAGCCAGTTAGAAGGAGAAGAACTCCCTGTTGGATGGGATGTTTGTAAGTGGAGTATTTGTAATGTTAGGAACTATTTTAATGTCATTATTGGTAGCTCATCCTTTCTGGAGTCAGGAAGCATAGCCTTACATCTGACTCTTACTAGTTTGATGACCCTGGGTAATCACAGCCTCTCTGGGTCTGTATAGTGACAGGGGTTGGCTTTGATGAATTCTAAGCTCTTTTCCAGCTCTAAATCTGTCATTTTATGATCCTTGGGCTTCATTTTCCTTTTCTGTAAAATGTTGGTGTTAGAATAAATGTCCTCTGAGGTCTCTTCTAGCCCAAGATTTATGATCCCATGAAATAACATTGCTACAGTATGAATTATAAATAGGCAGCAGGGAGTAGTGGATAAATATTGGCCCCAGAGTAAGGAAAACCCAAGTTCAAATGCTGTATCTGACGTATGTTGGATTTGTGTCCCTGGGCAGGTCACAGAACCACCAGTATGTCCAGGGCAGTTATTTGAGACTGTAAATGGCTGGTCTGGTAGCATGAGTTTCCTCAGGTCTTTGACGCTGAACCCCAGTGTGAATTGTGTATAGTAGTGGAGTAGTACAATTTCATTCTAGTTGTAGCACATTTTTGTAAGTGCATTCTGAGGCTTCTTGGTTAAAAAAAAAAAAAAAACCAAAGTGAAACCAAATAAGGCCACCTTGTAGGCCGAGTGAAAGGAACCCCACCCTCCAACATTTCTGAGTTTACCACATTTTCAGCACTTGGCACATGTCACATTTACCACTGTCATAGAGATAATACATTGAAATCAGGGAGTGTCAGTACCTTAAAGAGATAGAACTCCTCCCTCTAAGTCAAATCCTCTTAAAAAAAGATTCTTGCTCTCTTAGATCCAGATTTCTGTCAATTGACATAACAATTGTAATGTTAATTGGATATGAGATCTTTCCTGTTAATGAATTAGGTCTCAAGTGGAGCCCATTAAGGGAAGCTTGCTAAGGGGAGGCTTGCTTGTAGGAAGGCTTTCACACCTTTTGCTAATTTCTAATTAGGCACTGAGTCTAGAGGGCTTTGATGCCTTCTGGTTCTGAGAAGTGCATATATACTCTGAGTTGGTGTTTTGCTTTGGGGGTTTGCTTATGAGAAGGTTCTTGTGTTTCCCTGGTCAAGTGGCTTTATGTCCAGAGCTCCCTGCCTGCTCAGATGTAAAGGCTCTCTCAAATCAGGGATGTATGTAAAGTGTATAGTTGATTCAGGCAGAACCCTGTCTGTTGGTCTTTATGTCTCTGCTTGTGTTTTCTCTGAAGTTCAGGGAGCTGTCTTTTCTCCTGAACTAGTGAATGTAATTTAAAAAGATTGTTGACCCCCTCCCCCCCCAAACAGTTAACTTTCCTAGTAAAGCAGATCTAAGAACCTGTGCTAGCAGAAATCCTGGATATGCCAGTATGGTTGCTGCTACACCATCTCTTTTATATTTGGAGCTGACTAATCCCATAGCTTTTGTGTTGATTCTGATTAACATTCATTTCAGAGTGTGGTGTTTTCTAATGCCTTCTGATTCTGAGGGTGAGCCTTGTATTATTAGGCCAGCAGTACCCAAAGCTCTTACTACGAACAGATCTAAGAATCTGTGTTAGCAGCCATCCTGGGTATGCCAGTGTGGTTGCTGCTACGCTAGGATAAGACTGATTCATGTAAAGAATATTGCATGCACATCTTTAGCCACCTCAGGCATTATAGAGTTATAGGAAGAATAAGTATCTAGGCACTTAGTAAATCATCTGTTTCCAGGAAGCTCCCAGAGCTAAGGGATCAGGTGGGCAGGAATATGTGTTGTTGAAAATAATTGAATGACTTAGCATCTTTTAAACTTCTGTAGGCAGCTTCTGAAATCTCTTGTAATTTGCTTGAGAGTTACTCATCTTCATTATCTAGTGTGCTTTTTCTGGGAGGATAGAAGGATTTGGTATGGAGGGTGAGATCTGAACCACCCTTGGAAGCAAATCCTTAGTTTGTATTTTTACTTACTAAGGACTATTTTATTTATACGAGGATGAGAAAGACTGACTACTATTAACAGAAATTATGAGGCAGCTAGGTGGTATGATGCAGATGTGTCAAACTCAGATAGAAATAGAACCAGGCAACATATTGATTTAGAAAACCACAAATTAACATCATCTGTGTTGTACTATGTTTATTTTTTGGCACATTTTCTGATAACATTTTAATCTGGTTTGCTGCTCTGGGAAGTTGCTAGAGTGCTGGACTTGGAGTCAGGAAGACTTGCCTCCAGTACTTACTGTGGAATGCTGGGCAAGTCGTTTAACTTCTTTCAGCCTCAGTTTTATCATGTAGAAAATGGGGCTAGTAATATTACTTACCTTGGAGAGATGTTGAGATGATATATGTCAAGTGCCTATGCAAACCTTAAAACTAGCTATTAAAAATTAATCTTAGCAGGATTAAGATTTGCAAGTGGTAGATAAAGTGGTAGAAAGATTTTACTAAGAAATTAAGATACACCAAATCAAACTGGTATATACTTTGATAGTTGATGACTTCATTGTAAAGGCAGGAAAAAGGTGAACATGGGAAGAAATGTATGAGAAAGTCTGGTTCAGGAGAAAGAAATGAAAGATAATACAGAATTTAAGATATTTAAATTAAGAATTTAAGATAATACAAAAACTGCTCATTTCTATATCATGAACATTTTATTCAGAAAAGAATTGGTAGGCTCTGGATATAGCAAACACCAAATAATAGCACAAATAATGAAACTGACTATTTCAACATAAAGGAATAGAGTTATTGTGGATGTAGAAGTTATCACTGAGACAGTTATCTGTGCACATTCAGATCATTGAGAGATGTAAAAACAAGAAACAATAGCAATGAAGAAAATATAATCATGAAGATCTAATGCTGACTTATTTAAGCAAGCTATTAAAAATCAAAAATGGAAAGTGGACAACAGAAATGACACTAGCACCGACTCTCAGCAATTTAATTCATGATGTAAATTAATTGCTACAACAAGGAGACCCCCCAAACTCACAAAATGCCTTAGTCAGAAAACATTTGATTTGCCAAAAGGAGGTAACTCCAAAAGCAGAATGAGGTTATAAAATATCCTCATCTGTGAAATCTTAAAGAAGGATGATGAGCAGTATTGTCTCACAAAGCAGAAAGAAGCAGGGGAAGAAGCACTATATCCAGCTAAGTAAAGTTATCCCAAAAACGTCCAAGGATGAAAATGAAAAGAAGACTACAAACAAACAAAAAAATGGAAAAGATTTGAAAAAACTGTTACAAAAAACTCTTCTCTCCAGTAAGTGTTGTGGAACCAACACACTGGGACCTGATAGCCTGAGAAAAGAAGTAGAAATGGCATTAAGAAATTAAGAAAGTCTGGAAAAGCAGCCCAATTAGATCATGTTGTTTGTCCTTCATTTTGGAAGAGGACCAAAGGTTGTAGAAAAAATATCAGACTTTATTGATGCCAAAAAAGGTGACCCAGAAAATATCACAACTACTGACCTATATGCCTGCCCTCCATCTATACAAAGCCTTTCTGAGGGGCACTTGTATACAAATTGAAAGCATCTTTCATGAAGTTATTAGGGGACAAGCTGGTTTTCACAAACAATATTCAGTGATGAATCACATCTTTGCCATATTATTCATCTTTTTGGAGCAGCAATCCTGAGGGTCTTCCCCTCCCAGCTTGATTTTTTTCCTTTTTTTTCTAATTAAAGGGACCATCCCTTGACTCACTTCTTAAAGGGGCCTATTCACTGAATGGGTGTTAACCTCACTCTGAGTACATGAAAAGGCCTTAGCCTAAAAGGGTCAGGTTCTCCCCCTGCATCCTGGGTCATCTTCAGTCATCCTGATGAATATCTGGTTATTGGACCCAGATGGCTCTGGAGGAGAAGTGAGGCTGCTGACCTTGCATAGCCCTCCCTTACTCAAATCAAGGTCAACTGCTAGCCACGTCCTCATTTCCCTGATGCCTTGTTCCCTTTTGGAAACAAAGGGCAAACACCACCACCACAACAAAATAATAGAAAAGGAAAATGACAAATGCTGGAGGGGATGTGGGAAAATAGATACACTTAATGAACTGTTGGTGGAGTTGCGAACTAATCCAACCATTCTGGAGAACAATTTGGAACTCTGCATAAAGGGCTATAACCTCTTTGACCCAGCAATAATGCTACTAAGTCTGTACTCCAAGGAGATCAAAGGAAAAGTACCTCGTGTACAAGATTTTATAGCAGCTTCTTTATGTGATAGCAAAGAATTGGAAACTGAGATGTCAAAAAAGTGGCTGAACATGTTATGATATATGATAGATTACCTATAAGAAATGATGCTTAGTAACTATGATTAATACAATAGTCTGCCAAGACTCCAAAGGACTCATGATGTAAAATGCTATCTACCTTCAAATAGAGAACTTATAGACTCAAAGTGCAAACTGAAGCATATTTTTTTCCTTCTTAATTTTTCTTGCTTTATTTATTTTTAAACTTTTGGAACGTGGCTAATACAGAAATGTTTTTTGCAAGACTTCATGTTTATAATGGATATCATTTCCCCCCCCTCCCTTCTCAATGGTTGGGGGAGTGGAGGGAAAGAAAGAATTTGTAACTTAAAATAAGGATTAAATTTGAAAATAAAAGATATACATAATAAAGAAGAAAAAACTAAAAAAAAGTCTGTTACCACGATTTCAGCATGCATCAGAGTGGACACCTTATAGGACATGCCTGGTAGAATGTAAATCTAGGACAGATAATTAAGATGAGCAGTGAGCTGGACCCAGAATTGAAAAGGATGAGGAAAATGGTCTGGATTGCTTTCTAGGGAATTGCAAGGCAGTTTTACTGACCCGACTTTCCCATAATAGAAAAGACCCATCTTTTCAATACAAAGAGCTAATGTTGCAAGACCAATTCCCCTGAAGAACTGAAGATCATACATAGGACAGGGGAGAGGAACATGGTGGGTGTGAGCAGGCTGCCAAGAACAGCTGGAGCAAAAGATGTCACCAAAGAATAATTATGACATGATATGGAACTGGATGGGTGATGTGGTGAAGACAGGGGGATGGCCAGAGTGCTACACTTGTAACTTCAAGATATTGGATAAAATTAAGGAAAACCATCACCACACATATGCATACAAAGAGGGTTCAAGGGCATTTGTATTTCATTATCACCATTGGATGTTAGTCTTGGTCTAACTGTGGGACCCATACACAGGTGGCCCAAAGTAGGTGGCCTGTAGCTGTTGGGAGTTGTGTAGCGTTATATGGAGGTAACTAAATGAGCTGGAGTCCTTTACATATCTAGCACCCATAGTAATCAGATCTAGCCATTTCTGAGGATGCCAGTCATGAGAAAGTCAGATAAAGGGTTGTTTGAATGAGTTAAGAGTTAGGGACTTTACTCATGGATATTTATCAACCACTCTGGAAGTAAGTGTCCTGGTCTAATCAACCTACTGATGTAGAGTATTCTGGAAATTAGTCTGGAAAAGTAAGTTGGAACAAGATCATAAAGGGCCTAAAAATGTAAGGCTATGGTGTTTTAATTGGGTAGGTGGGTGGTTAGTGATGATTAGAGCTTGGTGACTGAAGGATAGATTAAAGTGGGGATAGATTAGAGGCAGGGATTGAAATTAGAAGACTTTCCCCAAAGTCCGAGAGAGAGGTAGAGCCTGCCTAAACTGAATTGGTGTCAGTAGGAATTGTCAACTTTTTTTCATATTAAACATCTTCATTTCTCTTTCCTTTCATCTTCTGGCTTTCACTAAGACCTGGCTTTCTCCTGATGGCATTATTTTCCTTGCCACTCTTTCTAGTATGGATTGCATTTAAATACTGATGATCAGGTGATGTGTATGTGTGTCATACACATGCACATATATTTCACTTTAATGTTTGCATAGTATTATCTTATTTTACTCATTCTCCTCCTTTTTACTGGTCACAGTTCTTTCTCTACTATCCTCACTCAGCAACTTCTCCTTTAAGATTCATGCTATTCAAATTTGTCACCATTACTTATCAATCCTCAGGATATTCTTCCTTCTCAATGAAATTCAGTGCCTGGCTTAGTCTTTTCTCTTCACCTTAGTTCCTGTCCTCATATTAAAGCTTGAACATACCTTTTTTTTTTGGGGGGGGGCTTTTTGGAGGGGGGAGGGCAGGGCAGTTGGGGTTAAGTGACTTGTTCAAGGTCATAGGCTAGTAAGTGTTAAGTGTCTGAAGCTGGATTTGAACTCAGGTCCTCCTGACTTCAGGGTCAGCACTCTATTCACTGTGCCACCTAGCTGCTGCAAACATACCTATTTTTTAAAAAATATGTTAAAAATAGTATTTGTTTCCCAATTACAGGTAAAAACAATTTTAAACATTAATTTTTATAAGATTTTTGAGTTCCAAATTATTTTCCCTTCCTTCTTCCTCTTCCCCTTCCCCAAGATGACAAACAATCTGATATAGTTTATACCACATAAAACCTAATTTCCACATTAGTCATGTTGTGAAAGAAGAAACAGAACAAAAGGGGGAGAAATGGGGGAAAAAAGTGAAAATATCATGCTTTGATCTGCATTCAGACTGCATCAGTTCTTTCTCTGGATGTGGGTAGCATTTTCCATCATGAGTCCTTTGATTCAAGAGAATCGTCAAGCTAGGTCAATCATAGTTGGTCATCGCAGGATTGAACTTACTGATGTTCTCTTAAATATCCTAATTTCTCAGTTTCTCAAGTTGCTCATTTCCTGTGATCTCTTCCACTCTACCTCAGATACGAATACCGATGATCTTACTGTTGAGCTTGCCATCACCCACATGTGTTCCACTTTAATGTTCATCAGCTCTGTGTTTCCTTTATCTAATCACAATTGTTTGTCATTCTGTTTTTCCTTATGCCTATGATCCTTAATCATGTACTTCACCTTCGATGAAACCTATATTCCTTATACCTCTCAGGTCTTTCCCAGGTCATCATCCTTGAATTGGTGAATAAATTCAACTCCACACTGTGAGCTATTGTTGACAACTTTGCTCCCTTATCCTAAACCAGGGGTGGGGAACCTGTGGCCTCAAGGCCACATGGTGGCCCTCTAAGTCTTCAAGTGTGACCTTTGACTGAATACAAACCTCATGGGACAAATCTTTCTTATTAAGGGGACACATGGCAAGAGGACATCTTGCCAAACTCCAACTCTGGATAATTCATGCTGTTCACCTCCTTTGCTTCTATTCATTTGCTGCTGCTGAACTCATAAAACCATGCTTTATTGATTGGGTCTACTATAGATTTATGTTATTTAATCTCAGCAGGGCCCTTAATGCAGCAAGGCATTTTTTTTTTTTTTTGCTATCCTTTATCTCTTCTCTCTTTTGTGGCTCAAATCCTTGAGAAAGCCATCTACACTCTATACCTACAATTCCTCTCCTCTTACTTGATTGTAAGTCCTCTCTAACTCGGCTTCAGACCTCTTCATTCAACTGAAACTGGTTTCTTCTGAATTACAAATGATTTCTTAAATGCCATATCTTATGACCTCTCATAATCCTTATCCTTTTTGACTTAGCTCTCCTGAATACATGCTCTTCTCTACATTTTTGTTGCACTCTTCTTCTATGGTTCTCCTCCTATCTTTCTGGTCCTTCTTAGACTACTTTGACATTCTTCATCTATGTCTCATCTCACTTGTTGATCTCACGGACTACCAGTAAGTTCAAGTAATCATCTCAATACAGATCTGTATATCCTTGATCTCTCTCCTGAGCTATAGTCTCACATCATTGTCTGAATTGTTGATATCTAGAACTGGTTGTCTGACAGACATCTCAAACTTACCATGTCTAAAACATAATTCATTGTTTTCCCTCTCAAATCATTCCTTTCATCCAAAATTCTCTCTTAATATCTACTATTGCCAGTCTGTCAATCACTCAGGCTCAGTCTTGGTGGCATCCTGAGCCACCATTGTCCTTCCCACCACATCCAGTCTCTTGCCAAGTATTATTGTTTCTACCTTCACAACATTTCTTGTCCCCTTCTTCCCACTCACAGAGACTCTAATCACCTCTTTGTTGGAGGGATGTTTATTGTAATGTACTTCTCTTTGGTCTCATATCTTTCCCCATTTCAGCCTTCTGCTAAGCTGCAGAAAGAAGTGTATGTCTAATGAAGTCAATCCCCTGCCCACTTGAGGACTGAATATAAAGTCTTCTGTTTGATATTTAAAGATCTTTACATACAAAATTTTCACAATCCCTTTCCTACTTTTCCTCCTTCTTACATTGACTTTCTTACTGTTTCTTGAACTACATACTCCATCTCTGTCTTCTGGTCTGTATCTTTGAACTGGGTTTCCTCAGCAGAATGCTCTCTTCCTTCTCACCTCTATCTTGTAGTTTCCTTGTCTTCCTTCAAGATTTAGCTCAAATCTTACCTCCTGCAAGAGGTCTTTCCTATTCCACTTTATTCTAGTACCTACTCTCTACTATTACCTTCCATCCATTCTGTATATATTTTTATATTTATATCAAGTTATTTACATGTTAGCTTATTCTTGGCTATTATTACCTATTCTTATCAAGACAATGACCCAAATGATTCCAAAGGACACATGATGAAAAATGTTACACATCTCCAAAGTGAGAGAACACGTGAACTCTGAATGCAGATTGAAGCATAATTTTTTAACTTTCTTGTTTTGGGCATGTGTTTTCTTTGCAACATGACTAATAGGGAAATATGTTTTGTATGTTTTGCATAATTGATATCATATTGCTTGCCTTCTCAAGGAGTGGAAGAGCTGGAAATGAGGAAGAGAATTTGAAATTCAAAGTTTTAAAAATGAATATTTAAAATAAAAAATGAATAGTAAAATTTTTAAACATAATTGGGAAAAATTTACTGAAATAAATTGTGTGTGTGTGTTGATTCCCACATTAGTCTGTGAACTTGGACTGTTTTTTTTTTTACTTTTTTCTGTATCCCCAGGACATAGCACAGTGCCTAAGCATATACTAAGTGTTTAAAAAAGACTTTTTTGTTTTGTTTAAAGAGTTAAGAGGACTTGGCCACAGATTGTATGTCTCTCTGAGTTTGCTACCACAGGAGAAGGAAAGTCTCTTCTGGTAGATGAGTCTACTAAACACAGTGACCTACAGAAATCGGAAGGATTTTTGGCAAGAACTAGGTAACTCAATGGATAAAGTGCTGGGGGTCAAATCTCGTGCCAGATACTTACTAGATATGTGACCCTGGGCAAGTCACTTCATCCTGTTTGCCTCAGTTTCTCATCTATAAAAATGAGCTGGGGAAAGAAATGACAAACCATTCTAGTATCTTTGCCAAGAAAACCCCAAATGGGGTCATAAAGAGTCAGGCATGACTGAAATAAACAACAGAATAGAAGTATAGAGAGAGGGATGTTCTTAAATAAAATTTACATCAAACTGAAGTAGTTTTGCTTGACAATTTACCCTTGACTCTTGTAATATTTTTGTTGAATGAGCTTATTTCCCTTTTTTAGAATTAGCACACCCTTTCCCCTAGATAGGGCTATACAAGAACTGATCTATTTTTGATATCAGTTCTCCTTTTTCTTTAAAAAATTTTCTTCCTACACTTATTTTTGATCTAGGGGCAAGCGAAGTGGCACAGCGGATAGAATGCTGCACATGTAGTCAAGAAGACCTGAGTTCAAAATAGGCCTCAGTTACTTAATAGCTGTGTGAGCCTGGGCAAATCACTTAACCTCTGTTTGCCCAGTTTCTTCATTTGTATGGAGATAATGGTAGCACTTACCTTTTATGGTTTTTGTGAGGGTCAAGTGAGGCAAGAATAGTAAAATGATTTGCAAACCTTAAAGTGCTACATAAATTCAAATTATTATTTAAGATATTCCTCCCAGTGCGTAATATGACCAGCCACCTAAAATAAGGCATATTTCTAGAAAACAGTTTAGTAGAACTACATTAAAGAGTATTTGTAGAGGGGATAGTACATGCTATTTTACACTTTTATAGTTTACCATTTATTAACAGATAGGAAATGTTCTTTATTTCTATTTTAAATTAATATTTGGCATAAACATTGTATTTTTCTCTTTGTCAGTGTTGTCTTTATAATGTATGTATACCATGCACACATACAATTGTATTCATATACATGAATATATATATATATATATATATTTTACATCCTTATGCAAATCTTTCCATGATTCCCTGAACTCTTCCTACCCCATTTATTTTTCCTTCCATCCATTTTAAGGACTTCATATTCTATTGCATTCGTATTTCCCATGTCAACCAAAAACTTTCATTGGACTCACAAACTTTATGACAAACTTATTACAGTTTCTAATAATATTTTCCCTTAGTTACATTTTTATTTTTAAAATAAATTTTTATTACCATCTTTTTTTTTTTAGCAACACCAGTATTTTTCAATTCATTCTTTCTCCCTCCCCTGTCAGAGAATCATCCTTTATAACAAAGAGTAAAAGAAAATGAGAAAAAACATTTGGCAAAGCTAACAAACTCATAAAAAAATTAGATATAATTTTCTGCAGTCATAGAAGGGGGGGAGGAAGTGCCTTCTCACATTTCTTCTTTGGGGTTAGTTGTGGTCATTATAATTTGAAGCATTGTTTCAATTGTTGTTATTCTTTCCATTTATTGTAGTCATGGTATATATTATTTTCTGATTCTGCTTATTTCACTTTACGTCATTTCATAGAAATCTTCCCATGCTTTTTTTGTATTCATAATATTCTGCATTTCTTACATTATAGTAATATTCCATTCATGTACCACAACTTGTTTAGCCATTCCTCAGTTGATAGGCATCTACTTTGTTTCCAGTTCATTGCTAACACAAAAAGTGATGCTACAAATAGTTGGTATGAGGCCTCAGATACTTAATAGCTGGGGAAGTCTACCCTTTATTTGCCCCAGTTGTTTCATTTTCCCTCCAGTAACATTGGGGTAATAATAGCACCTTCCTCCCATGGTGGTTGTAAGGATCAAAAGGGTATAATATTGTAAAGCATTTACCACAGTGCCTAGAACTTGGTGCTATGTAAGTGTTACGTCTTATTATTATTAATCATCCTCAACTTTGGTACTAGTTAAAAAATAAGTGGAAATTAAATTAAATAAGAAAATTAAATAAGTGGAAAAGATTACTCAAGGAACATTAGGAGATACCAAGAAAGCACCTAGCTTCTTTTGAAAAATTCATTGGAGAAAGGCAAATGTTATCCCAATTTATATAAAGGAAAGAGGACACTGCAAATTATAGGTCTTGGAGCTTGACTGTGATTCTTGGAAAAATTCTAGAATGGATCATTCTAGACCATGAGCATCTAGAAAGGGAAGTTCTGATTACAAAGAGCCACCATTACTTCACTTTTGACTGGTCATGCCAAACTGTCTTCATTTCCTATTTGTGAATGTTAAGCTTTTTTTTTTTAGGTCACTAACCTAGGAGGTAAAAGGAATGCTGCAGATGTAGATTACCTAGATTTTATCAAAGCTTTTGATAAAAGTATCTCATGCTACTCTTGTGGAGAAGGTGGAGAAGATATGGTGTTAGACAAGAATGCAATGAAGTGTGCTCAAAACTGGCTATATGGCTGGACTCAGAGTGATTATTAACGATTTGATATCACTGCAGCAGAAGGTCTCCAGTGGACTACCCTAGGGATTTATGCTTGGTTCTGTGCTGTTGGACATTTTTCTCAGGGACTTGAATAAAGACATAGATGGCAAGATACCAGGCTGGGACAGATAGAAACATTAGGTGACAGGATTTAAAAGTTTCTTTAGAGGTTGGTGTATTAGGTTGAATTTAATAAGATCAGGTTAAGTAGAGAATAAATGTAAAGTCTTTACAGGGATAAAAAAAAAAAATCAACTATGCAAGTGAAGCCTGAGGGGAGAGGTCTAATTAGACAGCCATTGTTCAGGTTGAGGTCTGGAAGCTATAGCTCATAGAAAGCCCTAGTGAGTTAGTAGTGGGATGTAGTAGCCAAAAAAAACTAATTCAGCCTTGGCTGTATCACTTCTAGGAAGAGGGAGATAGTAAGCCTAGGGACTGCACCTATGTGTTCATTTCTGCCTGCCACAGTTTTCAGATGAACATGGATAATCTAGTCGGGAAGAGGATGTAGGATGACCTTAAGTTCATGTCATTTGAGGATCACTTGAAGGGGATTTCTGGCTTGGAGAGGAGATGATTCAGAGGGGACACCACTCTCTGCAGGTATTTGAAAGGTTCTTGTGTGGAGAAGGAATCAGATTTGTACTATTTGCCTCCATAAGGTAGAAGTAGGAGCAATGGGTGGAAATTGCTTGACATCAAGAACAACTTACTAACAATGAGCAGTTGCAAAGTGACCAGCCTCCTCCATGGTTTGCAAGCAGAGACTGGGCAGTTACTTGTCAGATATGGTAGAGTAGAGAATCCTTTTCTGTATAGGTGTGACTCGGTGGATGCCGAGATCCCTTCCAACTCCCCTGTGAATTAGAAATGGCTAAACTCAATACCCAGTGTTCGGTAAATCTGAAAACATAAATTACCTGAGTGAGAACACTATTTGACAAGAATTGCTAGGAAGACTGGGAACCAATTTGGTTGAAATTAGTTTTGGATATACAACTTACACCATATATTGTAAACTCAAAATTTATATGTGACCTGAATATTCAAGGTCATACCATAAAAAAAGAAATTGGAAGGCACCAGTTCTGATACCTTTCACAGCTATGGCTAGTTCTTAACCAAACACAGGCATAGAGGCAATCACAAAAGATAAAATAGCTAAATTTATGTGTCAATTTTGATTTTTCGAAGTGCTTTGCAGCATTTTCTCATTTAGTGCTTACACTAACACTGTAAATTATGTGCTGTCATTATCTCCATCTTTTTACAGACCAGGAAACTCAGGCAGAGAAAGGTTAAGTAACTTCTTCAGGATTACATAACTTTTAAATCTCTGAAGCAGAATTCAAATTCAAGTCTCCCTGACTCCAGTTGAACACAAGAAACTGAAACACTTTGGTATGAGCAAAACTAACTTAATTAGGATAAGAAAAGAAGAGGTTGGGTGGGAAAACATCTTTGTATTAAGGTGCCCTGATAAAGTTCTGATACTGAAGATATACAGGTTGTCTCAAGTCTCAGTTCAGTTTTGAAGTATTAAAGCTTAAGCTATGAAAGCTTTAAATTGCACTAGGACTTTTGGGACACCCTATATAGGAAACTAACAGAACTATATATGTCTCAGTCATTTATTAATAGGTAAGTAGTCAAAGCATATGAAGGAACATTTTTCAAAATAATTACAAATTGTAATTGACCACATTAAGAATGCTTTAAATAGCTAAACATAGAAAGGCAAGTCAAACTAACTCTAAGGTTCTACTGCACACCAGACAAACTGACAAAGATGACAGAAGATAAGATTAATCCTTGTTTGAGGGATTGTAGAAAGATGTCACTTATATACAGTTAGTAGGGTTGTGGATTTGTCTAACCACCCTGGAAAGCAGTTTGAAATTATGTGAAGAAAATGGTTAAAATGGCCATCACTTTTTGTCCAGAGGTTCCACTCCAGACACACATGCCCAAAGAAGTCAGGACCGTATACCAAAGAACTAGAAACAAAGTAGAGGACTATCTGTTGATGAAGATGATATATATAAAGAAGCATGGGAAGACCTGTGAATGAACGGATACAAAATGAAGTTAGCAGAATCAGAATAACTATGTATGCAAAAAGCAATATGTGCTGTGAAGACAATGTAGATTGAGGACAGCAACAACAAAACCATTTTAACTGAATGCTATGAAATTATAATGACCAAACTTGACCCCAAAAAGAAATGTGAGAAGATACTTTCCTTCCTTTGAATTGTGAGGGGTTTGGGGGGTGGCAACATTCATATCAGATTTTGGTTAGTTTTGCCTTACTCTTTTTAAATTCTTTGTTAAAAAAGAATTGTTGTTTGGGAATGGATGAGAGAGGAAGGCTACATTCGGAAATAGTGTAAAAATGTAAATTACATTAAAAACCCATTTTTTCAGCAAAATCTATGAAAGAATGCTCCAGATCACTAATAATGGGAGAAATGTGAATCAAAACCATTTTGAAGTTTCACTTCACAACCAGAAAAATTGACAAAGGTGACAAATAATGAATAAAGCATTTATTAAGTGCTTACTGTGTGCAAAACATTGTGCTAAGTGCTGGTGGTACAAATAGAAAAGTAAGGTAGTCCCTGCTTTCACAGAGCTCACATTCTAATAGAGGAGAATATACATATAGAAGGTTTTAGTTGTAAGTCAGGTGGAAAAACCCCATGGCCTTTAGGGTTACAAGAACTTTACTTTCTGTATTTTCAGCAGGTGTGGCTGTAGCACCTGTAGGAGCAGTTGCCAGGCTGCATTTCCTCAGGGATAATTTCCCAGGATGATGTCTGTAAGCACTGGTTGGAAGTTTTGCTATTCCCAAGGCTTTTGAGTTCAGTGTTCTGGGCTGTCTTCAGCAGGGGTCTGAGGATAGATGGTAGTGGTTTGACTTATCTGGCATATGCTGCCTCCTGTCTCTCCTTTAGGGTGCTGGACTGCTTCAGCTGCAAGATTGGGACTAGTCTGTGCTAGAGAGGGTGTGGATTAATGCACTCCTGTGGTTAATGCACTCTTGATTGAACTGTGAATTGGTCTCTTCTTAAGTCAAATTTTAAAATGTAAATTATTGTCTTCCCTGGTTGAGAGCCACCCCCCAGGCCTTTTAACGAACATTTTACCACCTCTTTTCTTTTAGGAGCTGACTAATCCTATGCCTTTTGTGTTGATTCTGATTAACATTCATTTCAGAGTGTGGTGTTTTCTAATGCCTTATCATTCTGAGAGTGAGCTTTGTATTATTAGATCTGCAGTACCCTAAGTTCTTACTACTAGCCTTGAACCAAAAAGTGGAGATGGCAAGTGTATATGGTTATTGTTTTGTAATTCTGCATCAAACAGACCTTGGCAGATTTAGTGGGGAGCAAGAATGTTGCATACTGGGTTTCCTTAAACATTTTTGGAAATCTGGCAGTATGTTATTTGGGATATCATTCTACTACTTTACCAGAAATCTTAATGTTTCAAAGGCATTCCTTTTTCTTATGTGTTTGGGACTTAGTGTGGTAAATTCTTTTTGTTTATTTTGTTTAAATCTTTTGTGCAGATTGCATTCTAGTGATTGCCAAAGTTCTAAGTGGTATTTTGTTTGAAGGATGCTGTCTTAAGGTTATTCATCTAGAACTTTAAAAATCATAAGGAACTCATTGCCAGTTGGTCTACCTCCACCCAAGTTTATAAGGTACCTTAGACAACAAGACCCTAGACATATAAGCAGCACCCCCCTCTTCACTGTGTTTTCTGAGAAGTAAACTCTGCTGCTTTTATCTACTATCTGAAAATTTTGTGTAAGTTTGGGATGTGGTGAAGAGTTTTTGTAAGCTAGTTAAGACCAATTTTGATGGTAATATATATCATTTTAAAAGATCTTAGGGAGTGCTTCTTGTAAATTTGAAATGAGTATTCACTAATAGTTTCTCCTCTATTGAAATGACATATATGATTTGCATAAATTAAAATTTTAGATGTTGGAAGCCTTGAATAGGGTCCCATCCCTCCCACTGCGGTTCTTTTCTTTTAGGAACAGGGTCAAGAAGTAGCATATCACTTCCATGGTTGGAAAGTGTAGACCACAATGACCTCATGTTTACAGGATTCTTTTCCAAAATTCTGGCCAGTTCCTTTCAGGAGTTCCTTGGGGAAATTTGCATAGCTGCTGTGTGGTGGGTCCCAGAAGGCTGCTTTGTGTATGTATCCTTGGGTCTGAAAGTGCTTCTACACCCAACCCATCTCTGCCCTAACCAACTGCTGCTATAGCTGACTGAAAATCCAGATTAACTGATGAATATACATGGAGGAGAGTTATTTGTTTCATTTATAATACTTTTCTATCCTCTTAAGCCAGTAAATAGCACTGGCCCACTTTTGTAGATAGGGGAAAATAAGTGGAGATTAAGTTGCTCAGCGTCCTTGATTTGGGCCTGGTAAATTGAATTTTAAAAAAATGTTTATGATGTAAAATTTATTTGAAAAGACAGACACAGGGTTTGAGCCAGAAGGTAACACTGGCCCTTGATGCTATAGAATAAGGTTAACAGATGGCTTTGAGGAGCCACTCTTTAAGTTGGCAGTGACATGGCAACAGGAGTTGGGATGCAGGTGTATGTTTCCTCTGTCCATTTCCCATAGGCAAAGTAACCATCTTCTGTATGAAGGGCAGGCACACTAGAATCAGTGGCTGGGATAAACATAAATTAAAGCGGTTAAAGCTTGGCTTTTACTTTAGATGAACATTCATGATTTTTATTGTTGTTGGGTTTTTTTGCTCACGAAATGGATTTCTACCCAGGGAGGTGACTGACAACATATAGGTTGATTAATCTTTGGCGGTGAGACAGAGACTAGTGACAATTTCTCCATTTATGTAAGACAAGATCCATACTGTACTTGATTAAAAACAAATTTCTGAAACAGAATAAACTGTCTCAGATCAAACAATGGCCCTTTATTTACTCTTGTATGAAAGGCAAAATGGAAATCAAGAATCATGAATGGTAGTGCCTTGCTAGGACAGCAGATCTTGTTTCAGTTTGCTTCTAGTGATCAAATCAGTTGACCGTTATATTTGGCTTCCTTTTATATGAACTACTTGAGGAAAAAGGGTTGTTATTTGGTTTAGTTCAGCTTAAAATTATAAGTACCATGATCTGGTAACAGGCTTTTTGTCCCATACTTCTTTTCTGTCCAATAACCTACGTTCAAAATGCTTTATTTAGAATGGGACTTTTAGTAATGTATGTTTCAATAATGCCAAACATCTGGTGAAGTGAACCCTCTCTCACCAGTATAACTACAGAATTTTCCAGCAAGCTGGCTCTGGTACCAAGTCTGGAAAGGGGGAAATGAGAATGCTTGCATAATCCTGAGTGAGAGAGGGGGTCAGAGTGGGAGAAGAGCAGCCAACTTGGTGGGCAAAGACCTGCTTGCTCTGCTTAGATTCTACTGAGATAACCCTGAAAGGCCAGATTGATGATGGGGGAGGGGGGCAGGACTAGCAGCAAGAACACACAAGAATACTTCCTGTTATTGCTTCCATTTGCGCCTTTTGCTTTCCCCGGAGCAGAAAATGAAAGAGAACTCTATCAGCATCTGTTGTTAAGTTGTTTTTCAGTCGAGTATGACACTTTGTGACCCCTTCTGGAGTTTTCTTGGTAAAAATACTAAGTGGTTTGCCATTTCCTTCTTCAGTTCGTTTTACAGATGAGAAACAGAGGCAGATGGGGTTAAGTGACTTGCCCAAGGCCATGTAGCTAGTAGTAGTGTATGAGGTCACATTTGAACTCAGGAAGACGAGTCTTCCAAGACTCCAGGCCTGGCGCTCTGTGTACTGTGGTGCCACCTATCTGCCTCTGTCAGCAGCTGTGACTCTTCCTGAGCTGGTAAAGTGCTCTAGGCCAGCATTTGTCCTGTGCTCTAGGGAGAAGAAAGGATTGAGCCCAGGAAGTCTGGGTGCCCTTAGGCCATGGATCTCATTTTAAATGGAAATCGAAATCAATACAAAAATAAAGTTTAGTTTTCTGGCTTTAGAAACAACTTTACTATGATGTATCTGCCCTTTGAATACCAGGATACTTGTTTACCTTCAGTGGTGAAGATCCTTGTGTATCTGTGCAATTACTATATAAAGTAACTAATGATATAATACAAATGAGTTAAAGACCTTAGTTAAAACTGTAATCTTTGGGTATTCTGAGCAAAATGAAAAAAATCTGAAATTTGGATCAAAGCAAAGAGAGTAGAATTTTCTAAAGTAAAATATCAGGCTGATGTGGTTTTGCTCAGTGAAGTACAGTGGATTGTAATTAATTGTTGATTACTTCTTTACCTAGCTTCTCTTGCAGCAGTGAGAAATATGGAGGGGACTTTTAAAAAATACATATATTTTGTTATGAACTTAATCATTAGCAAACATGAACATTGCAGCTACAAAGAATAGAAAAGAAGATTGAATATGAAAGACACATGCAGTTCATTTATAAAAAAGTATATATTAATTTTATAAAGCAGCAACAAAATTGAAGGGAACTCTCTCACATTGTAGCCAGCGTCACCTGGGTACCTTTCTCCCTCTCAGCCTCTGAATTCCTGCAGTCTCCTGACAAGTTTTAAGGTAGCAGTGGGATTTAAACATTGGGATGAAAAATAGTATAGGGAGAGTGGTAGTGGGTAGAAGAAAGTTAAAAATCAATGAGATTAGAAAGAATCTCCATGATGGAAAGGAATAGTATCATAGTGAAAGAATTGGGATGTGTGGGTGGCTGCTGTGATGGAAAAATGCTTGAAAAGCAAGTATTAGAGAAGATGGAGCAAGATTAGGCCAAAGAAAAAAATTTAAAGTACAGAATTAAAATTTTAAAAATTAGCAAATGTGTCATGCAAATGCACATGCATATAAACCCAGAGCAGGATTTGAAATATGTTGATGTCTAGGCATCTGTACATTTTGACGTTTAGAGAGAAGGTGGGACTTTTTTTCAGAGTGGAAGACTCTAGGACCTCCATTTGAGAAGCCAGCAAAGGACCTTCCAGACTGTTGATATGTGGTTTTAGTTATTACTAATTAAGGGCTTCCTGATGCCAGTGACCTTTTGCTTCATAAATAAATTCACCCCCTTCCTACTGTTTTCATATCACCTTCATTTCTGAATATTTTCCTCGTTCTTTGTAACAAACAAAAAATACAAGTAAAACAAGACAAAAATAAAATAACAACAAAAACAAAACCAGACCCAGAGAGGAGTGAGGTGTGTTTTTCTTATTTAGATAAGGACCTTCCATTTGTAATCTTTTCATTTACATTATTATAGTCCATGTGTATATTTGTTCTTTTGGTTCTGCTTATTTTACTCAGAATCAGCTAGTACAACTCTTCCTGTGTTTTTCTAAATTCATCATGTTAGTCATTTCTTACTATACAATAATATTTCATTTTATTTACATGCTGCAGTTTGTCCAGCTAGTCTTGCCTAGTGCTTTATACATTAAGCCACTTACCTGCCTCTAAGGGAAACTGAGGTTAAGTGACTTACACAGGTTCACACAGCTAGTAAGTCAGTTCAAATTTGAACTCAGGTCTTCCTAACTCCAGGCCTAGTGCTCTATCCACTGAGTCATTTTCTGCCTCCAAGGAGTCATAAATACCTGGGTTCAAATCTGACTCGAAATGCTTACTTGCTGTTTTACTGTGGTCAAGTAACTTAATCTCTGTTAACCTCAGTTTCTTCATCTGTAAAATGGGGATAATGATAGCATCTAATTCCCTGGGTTGTTGTAAGGGTCAAATGAGACAATAGTTGTAAAGCACTTAGTGTATTGTCTGGCACATATTAGGTGCTATGTAAATGTTAATTATTATTATATTCTCTCTCATCTGTCACTTTCCCTTTACTCACATAGCTACCACTTTAGTTTAGGTCTCTGTGCTCTCTGATTTGGACTATTAAAGTAGCCTCCTTTTTGGTTTTCCTGCCTCAGGTCTCTCCCCATTCCAACCCATCTCTCACACAGCTGCCAAAGTGATTCTCCTAATGTAGAGATCTCATCATGTCACTCCTCTCCTCAGAAATTTTCAGAGTTCCTCTTCCCTCCAGGATTGTTGTTGTCTAGGTCTCTCCATGTCAACTTAGCTAAGTTAGGAAGTCTTTATTTCAAATTCTTTCTGACAGATACTAGCTGTGTGACCATAGATAAGTCACTGAGCCACTCTGGGCCTCAGGAGCTCTCAAATAAGACTGACTTACCTACTTCGAAAGCTAAAGATAGGCTGTCATCTCTTGATGGAAGAAATTATAGATATTTAAAAATAAATACAATGCATCCATAAGAAAAATGGTAAGAAAGCTATCAAATTAAGCAGAAGATGCTCCATCTAATACTTGAGAAAAGGAAGTTTACTCATCATAGCAGGGAAGGACATCCAATGCAGAAGAGGGAGATTCATCCAGAATAAAGCCTTCATTCAAAGCCTATACTGGCAACACAACCTTGAGTACTTCTCTGGAACTTTGTTAGTCATGCTGCTAGAAGAGCCCCAGCCCTTACCTCTTGCTGTGATCAGAGAAGCATCATTAATGGCTAGAGCCTTGGTCCCCTGAACCAATTAAATCTTAAGGACAACACAAAAAACTTTTAAAGGGAGAAAAAAGACCTAGCCTAACCTTCGTGGGTTCTTAAAAATAACAGCAATAATATCTAGCATTCATACAGTGCTTTAACATTTGCAAAATGCTTTAGATATTGGCTCATTTTATCCTTATAACTGCCTTGGGAGGTAGGTATAATTATTAGCCTTATTTTACAGATGAGGAAACTCCTTCAGCAGAGGTTAAGTGATTTGTCTGGGGTCATATAGCTAGTAAATATCTGTAGCCAGATTTGAACTTGTCTTCCTGACTCCAGGTTCAGCATTTTATCAACTGTGCCACTGAGGTACTTCTCTTGTTATGATACTTCCCTCACAACAATGATCAAATATAACTTTCTCTTTGGCCTTTAAAGTTCTCACAACCTTATCCCTTCTGCTCTTCCAGAAGGATATCCTGGGTAGGAGAAATAGCATAGTAAAGGTCAATGAGATTGAGCTTGACCTTTAAGGAACAAGGAATTTGCCAGGACCATAAGGGAAGAGTGAGACATAACAGGGATTGAGAAGTATCATGGTCTGGTGTATAGAGAGCTGACCTTGGAATTGGAAAGACCTGGATTTAAGTTTTTGGAGGGGGGAAGGTAGGGCAATTGGGGTTAAGTGACTTGCCCAAGGTAACAAGGCAAGGGGTGTGTGTGTGTGTGTGTGTGTGTGTGTGTGTGTGTGTGTGTGTGTGTCTGAAGTGTCTGAGGGTGGATTTGAACTCAGGTCCTCCTGACTCCAGGGCCAGTGCTCTATTCACTGTGCCCCCTAGCTGCCCCTAGGAACTCCTCTTCTAAGATTATAAGGTGCAGAGCAGGTACATTGGTAGAGGAAGTTCCCAACATTAGTGAAATCCCCTAAATTTTGTTTATTTGTTAATTGATTGATGCTTATATGCATCCTTTATAATCTAGCAGCATAAAAAGATTTAGGGTGCCAGGGATACAATATTGGAGAGGTTATGTGGGGCTAGATGTTTTCATACCTAGATGAAACATTTAAGGCCTCCTTTTCATCCTTCTGCCTTGTCTTTATATAATAATATATCTTTTTACTTGTGTGTACTGTAATAGCATCTTGCATGAAATTTCACATGCAAAAAAAATCTCATTAACTTTGATATTTTGAAAGCTCTTTAATATTATGGTTATGAGTACTTCTGCTATTACAAATAGCAGTTCTCCATGTTTCATGAATTGATGGTCCAAAAAAATATTACAGTCTCATGGCTAGCCTTCTCGTGTGAACTTTTGTATTCAGCTATGTTGTTAGTTTTTAGCAATTAAACTTTGTATTAGTAAGCACATGGGGTTCTCTCACTCTTTCTCTACTTGGGACTGTTCCAGCATGGTAAAGTTTCCCAATTATTGTGGTCTATCAGCATAGACAGAATCTTAGAACTTAGTTATCATTATGAAATCTCGATTTTCAAGGTACTATGATATTAACAAAGTTTTAGAAAATTGAACTAAAACGATGTTATGAAATTAGTCAAAAATATGTATTGAACATCAAAAAAAACTTCTAAGGTTCCTTCTAGCACTAAATCTATAGGACATAGGGTCAATTTGCCAATGTTTTCTAATTTAAAACTTCAGCACATAATATAAGGCACATGTGTGTAAGTGATTAAGACATTGAGTTCAGACCTTTATGAAATCTTTGCTAGATGACAATCCTGTTATATGCTTGGCTTTATGCTAATCATTATGGAAATTACAAAGAAGTGAAAGATATGGTCTTTACTTTCAAGGAGCTTAATCTAGTTGAGAAGAAACCTGGGTAGAGAGACTAATAATTAGAGAAAAATTAAATGCTGAATTTTGTAGAGAGCTGGGAATGAACTTATAGTATCATAGATTTTGAGCTAGAAGGGACCTTCAAGATGATCAAGTCCAACTTCTGCTTTTTACAGATTAGGTAACTGTAAGAGTGAGGTTAAGCAAATATCCCAGGGGCATATAGCCAGTAAGCGTCTGAGGTGGAAACTGAAAACGTGTTTTGTAGACTCCAGGTCAGGCGTCCTATCCATTATACTGTACCACCTTTTAGGGGAGTAAAATATAACAAGACTGAAAAGGCAGAACAGGGCCAGGTTGTAAAAAAGTCTTAAATGCCAAAAAAGGAGGAACTTTATATTTGATCCTGGAGGTAAAAGGAAGCCACTGGAATTTCTTGGGAGAGTGAGGAGGAGAGAGGGAGATGACCTGACACTTTAGAAAAGTCCCTTTGGCAAGTGCAAAGGGTAGATTGAAGCTGAGAAGACCTGAGGCAGAGAGGCAACAGTCCAAGTGAGAGGTTATGGCGGCCAGTAGGGTGGGAGCTATGTGTTGAAGCATTTTGTAAACCATAAAACAAAAGATTTTATTTTTCAGTGTTAAAAATATATTGTCTTCTTATAATTAAAAGTGAAGCTAACACTTCAGTAATAAAATAAGATAAAGTTCTTATGATTTATTTTGGAAGTAATCTCTGGGTTCATTTCAAAGAGTACTGTAATATTATTCTGACTCTAGATCTCTACCTCAAAATGACTTGAAATTAAAGTTGACTTGACAAAGGGCACTTGATATTAAAACAGGTTTTTCATCCTTTAGGTCAATATCTTGCAGAGGGTTTTTATTTTCCTAGTGGAGGGAATATTTTGATCACCCAGTAGCAACAGCAACAACAATAATAACATAAGAAGGGAGTTACAGTAGCAGCTCAGAAATCCTCACAAAATTTCAGAAACAATATGGCTTAACGTCTAGGGTTTATTAAAAAAGGAATATTAGAGTAGCAAAAAAAGGAGCAGCTGAAGGATTTATGAGATCACAGGTTTGGAGATGGAAAGGCTGTCACATTTAGTCCTTTCTTTTAGTGAAAAGAAAACTGAGGCCCAAAGAGGTGAAAGTGACTTGCTCCAAATCACTTATGTCAATGGTAAAAATCAGTCAGCATTTGTGAAGCACCTGCTATAGGCCAGACAGACCGAGCTTTCAACGCTGAGAATACAGGAAGAAGCAAAAGTCAGTCCCTGCCTTACAGTGTAGTGGGAGAGACAACAAGCAAATAAATATGTACAAGCAAGCTACATTTAAGATAAATGCAAAATAATTAACAGAGGAAAAGCAATTGAGGGATTGGAGAAGGCTTTCTGTGGAAGTGGGATTTCAGTTGGGACTTAAAGAAAGCTAGGAGATCAGTAGTTGAAATGGAGGAAGAAGAGCATTCTAGGCATGGGGAACAGCCAGAAAAACATGCCCAGAGTTGATAAATAGATTGTTTTGTTCATGGAACGACCAAGAGGCCAGTGTCACTGGGTTAGAGAGTATGTGTGAAGGAATAGGGTCTAAGAAGACTGGTAGACTGGGCTAAATGAGATTGAAGGTAACCAATGGGCCACAGACCTGTAAATGGGTTAGAGGGGTGTCAACCCCAAGCCTGTGAAGACTTCCTTCAGTGAAATGGGCAGATGAGAACAATTTTTTCCAATGACCATAAAGGTGACTGAAGCTCAGTCACACCTTGGTCATCCATGGCATCCTTGGCCAATCATTCTGACTTTTGTCTTATCACTGGGCTTCTGTGACTCTGAAAGGGACAGTGAGGCTGATGACTTTCTGTAAGTCTGTCTCACTTAAATCCATTTCACTCGAAGGCAGTATCTCACCCTGTGATGTCATTGGTCCTCTTCAAAAACTAAGGATAGATAACAAGAAGACAGGAGCGTGCTAGATTATGGAGGACTTTGAATGTCAAGCAGAGAATTTTCTGTTTGATTGTGGAGGTAATGGTGAACCACTAGAGTTTAACAAATAGGGGGTTGACATGGTTAGACCTGACTTTTAGGAAAATCACATTCGTGACTGAATAAAGGACTGATTAAAATATGGAGAGACTTAAGGCAAGCAGACCCACCAGCAATTTATTTTGACAATCAAGACATGAAATGATGAGGGTCTACATAGGAATGGTGGTAGTATTGGAGGAGAGAAGTGGGGAGGTATTCAAGAAATGTTGCAAAGGTGAAATGGACAGGCCTTAGCAACAACTTACATATGGGAGGTAAGAGTAAGGAATCAAGGATGATACCTAGGTTGTGAGGTTGTGGGAGAATTGTTTTGTCCTTAATTATAATGGGAAGGTTAGGAGGGGACGGTTTCTGTTTGACTGAGTTTAAGGTATCTACTGGACATTCATATAAAATGTCTCAAAGGAAGTTGGAGATGGGAGATTGGAAGTCAGCAAAGAGGTGAGGGAAGGGTAGGTCTATGCCATAGCATAGAGATGGATTCAATTCTACTCAGAATTTTTCTCAGCTATCATGTAAATGTAACTGTTCCAAGAAAATAGGAGCTCATGCCAGGTTTCAGGTGAGTGGTCTACCTAGGGTGCACAATAGGAAAGCTGACTAATTCTTCTAAGTAAAAACAAATACACACCATGATATGTGGATGTATGTGACAGATTAATTTGAGAAACAATTCTAATATATTCTGGAGGATTAAAGGATTTTATATTTGGTTCCTCATTTAAGAGTCTGAATTGAGAGGTAAATTTGAATAGGTAGATTCTGAAAGGGAAAACCAAATTCCCTTTTGATAGCAGTTAAATATGGTAATATTTCAAATATCAGATACTTCTCTCCCTTCTCCAAAAAGGCTCTTTCTGTTAGGCAGTAGAGGAGTTAGGAAATGTAGCAACTAACCAAACAAATTGTGGCACTAGGGGAAGGGAGAACTGATATGTTTAGGGTGTTTTTGTTGTTGTTCTATAAAATAGTGCTGTTCTCTAGATGATGCAGTGATGGTTAATTACTGAGAAAAGTCTTACTAGATTATTTCTGACAAATGTCCTGGTTCATGCTGGAAATTGCTCATAAAATTCATAATATTATACTTGACACATTTTTAATAAAGGGATTTTCTACTATAGCAACAGTTGAAGAGCTTGTACTAAGTTCTAGAGGTTTGCAAATTTTCAGCAAAGAGATAAAAGATCAAAATGCAAAGTTGCAGTATTGAAGAAACACTTTTTTTTTAGAAAAAATCTTCATAATTTAAAGATATTTTCTAATTATGAGAAAATAGAATTCTTTTCCAGCTGTTTCAGTGATCCTAAACTATTCCCCAGTCATCTCAGATTTGTAAAGGAGTTTGTGGATTCTTGTTAATAATCTCCTTTTTAAAAAAATCCACTTTAGCAATCATGAAAAATATTCCCCTTTGAAGAATTTGGAGAGAACTCCTCCACAAAAAGAAATTGGTTCATCTTCAAAAGGCATTAATTTGATTAATGCTTTTATGATCCAATCTAATCTAAATGGTTTTTCCTTATAATTTAAGTATATAGTCAAATTCAGTGAGACAGTCTATTTAAAAAAATAAACCCTGGTTAGATATAACTTACTCTTAGTTTCAAGAAAATATTATTTAGTTTTTTAAAGGCTTTACTGCCTCTGGCATCAGATTTCTGGCTTTTACCTACTTTTCACATGGGACTGCCAGGAGGAAAATTTGCATGTGTTTTCCAATTTGCAGGGAGGCTAGTTATTCAAGAAGTCAATTCTCCAGTTAACTGTCAGATTCTTAAGGTCAGTGTGTTTCTAATAGTATTCATTTCAACATAAAAATAAATGTTAAAGAAAAATTAGGGAGGCCAAATTCTTTACACTGAGGGATAAATGAAACCCTGACTATGCTTTCTGCCTTAACTCCAGAGATCACTGAAAAAAATTCCTAAATTCTTAAGAACTCATTTACCACTAGTTATGGGAACATGAGATCAAACAGGTACTTCAAGACCAACATCTCATCCTAAAATACATTCTGGGCTCCAGGACAATGAAACAAAGACGTATCTACCTGGCTTTTTGCCTTCAAGTTACTGAAATAAAGCCATTGCAAAATACAGTGCTGAACCTGAAATCAGGGGACTCTTTTGCATTTAATGCCAGTTATAACACCTGGAGGGCAGAATAGCAACCTGTGTGACTTTTAGCAGAATACCTCTTTGGACCTCAGTTTCCTCATTTGTAAAATTCAGAGATTGGACTGGAAGACCTTTAGTGGCCTTTTTAGCTCTAGATCTATAACCTCTATCTCCATAATGCAGATCAAGGCAATTGCCATAGTACCAGCCTCTGAGACTCCAAAGGTATTGCCTTCTTCCTTCCAATCTTTCTGGAAAAGTTATTATTAGTTAATAATTATATTATAATAACATTATATATTATAATATGTGATATAAATAATATATAATAAATAATATACAATAATATATTATATAACATATATAATTACATTATAAATTTATATATTACTATATAATATAAAATAAATAACAAATATATAATAACAATAATTATAATAACATTAATAATAGTATTAACAACAATCTATAGCTATAGTGCTTTAAGGTTTGCAAAGCATTTTACATACATACCACCCCATGAGAGGTATTATTGTATAGAGGTAGTATTGTATTATCACATTTTCCAGATTAGGAAACTGAGGCAAAAAGTTAAGTGACATGACCAGTGTCACAGGGCTAGTAAGAGTCTAACACAGGTCTATTTGACTCTAGCAGTCTATCCACTATTCCAATACCACCTTTTCATAAATTAAATTGGTGGAATAGTGAGGCAATGTCACCGAATTGAAGAGTGTGTGTGTCAGGGAGTAGGGTTTAAGAAGACTGAAAAGGTAGGAGGGGGCAGATTACAAAGGCCTTTGAATGCCAAAAAGAGCATTTTGTATGTGATCATGGAAGCAAGAAGAGCCACTGGAGTGTGTGTGTGTGGCATATTTGTTTCTTATTAGCTTCAGGTGGGAAACAAAACACTGACAATAAGGGTGGAGAAACATGCCTCCCAGAAAAGCAGCTGTTGACAGATAACTTTTGCATAACTTCTCTCAGTTCAGAATAGGCAAAGGAAGACTCAGGATAATGGAATAGTTTGGCTTGTCCAAGGTAGAGCATATAGGACATAGTGCCATTGATTAAGTAAAGGGAAGAAGTAACTATGGGTAAGTAGATTTTAGAAAGAAGCCAAGGGAATGAATATAATTTAAAGACCATAATTTTAGTTTCCATTTTTAAATTGAATTTGAAGTTCCAGAACTCATAGTTCTATTTCTGCCTTATAGTTTTTGGGGATGAAGAACAGAAAAAGAAAGAAAAGAGAAAACCATGTGAATTTCTCAGTGCTAAGTTCCTGTGTCGTCTTTTTGTTCTTTATGTTAAAGAAGCCTTCTTTCTTTGATTAACAAGTTCACTAACTATCTGGTCTTAGGCATATGACCGAAACCTCCAAAGAATATGTTCACCCACACCCCCCCCCAAAAAAATAAAAATACCCAACCAAATAGAACCAGCCCCCAAAACCAACTTGTGAAATGTTTGACATCTTATTCATGGCTTAATTCATATAGACGTCAAGTTTTACCGTTAATATTTTAACTAACTACTATTAATAGGAACTGTGAGTAGGAATTACTGAACAAGTTGTAGTATATGATTGTAATGGAATGTTATTGTGCTATAAGAGAGGATGAATAGGATGATTTCAGAAAAAGAAAGAACTGGAAAAGCTTACATGAACTGATACAAAGTGAAGTGAGCAGAACCAGGAAAACATTGTACATACTAACAGCAATATTGTACGATGAAAAATTGTGAATGACTTAGCTGTTCGCAGCAATACAATAATCCATGACAACCCCAAAGGCCTCATGATGAAAAATGCTATCAGCCTCCGGAGAAAGAACTGAGGTTGTCTGAATATAGGCATACTATTTCATTCCTTCCTTCTTTCCTTCCCAAAATGACTAATATGGAAATGTTGTACATGGTTGCACATATATAACCTAAATCAGATGGCTTACCGTCTGAAGGAGCAGGGAGGCCCCGAGGAAGGGAGGGATAGAATTTGGAACTCAGAACCTAAAAACATAATAATAATGTTAAAAATTGTCTTTACATGTAATTGGGGGGAAATAAAATAGTATTTTTTTTTTTTTTGCCTTTTGGAGGGCAATTGGGGCCAAGTGACTTGCCCAAGGTCACACGGCTAGGTTTTTTTTTTTGTTTGTTTGTTTGTTTGTTTGTTTCCATGTGTTAAGTGTCAGAGGCTGGATCCAAACTCAGGTCCTTCTGACTCCAGGGCCGATGCTCTACTCATTGTACCACCTAGCCGCCCCAAAATAGTATTTTTTAAAAGGAAATGTGAATATAGAGTACAAGATAAAGTAAAAGATTTCCTTGTTTTCTGAGAAGCAAAACATATCCTAAAAATTAAGTGATCTAGCATTTTTGCTCCGGAAAGATTCCCAGGGTTCATCTAGGCAGATTCAGGATGTTTCCTTGGGTTAACTGATAAACCTCATACCTTTTCATCATTCTTTCTCCTTAAGAAAAGTTTTATTTACTTTTAACGTTCTTTTTAAGAAAACAATTTTGGGTTCCAAATTCTCTCCTCCTTCTTGTCTCTCCCCCACCCACTGAAAAGGTAAGCAATATATCAATTATACAGATGAAATCATGCGAAACATATTTCCATATTTGCCACATCACAGAAAAACAAGAAAAATAAACTGAGAAAACCAAACTTCAATTTTCACTCAGAGTTCATCAGTTCTTTGTCTGGACATGGATAGCATTTTTTCTTCATTAGTCCTTTGGAATTGTCTTGGATCATTGTCTTGATCAGAGGAGCCAAGTCTTTCATAGTTCATTATCATGACTAATTGCTGTTACTATGTACAATGATCTCCTGATTCTGTTTACTTTGCCTCATATAGTTCATATAGATTTTTCCATGTTTTTGTAAAACTGTCCTGGAGCTCATCATTTCATATAACACAATAGTATAATGTATAAAGATTGGAAGGGAGAAGGCAATACCTTTGGAGTCTCAGAGGCTGGTATTATGGCAATTGCCTGATCTGCATTATGGAGATAGAGGTTATAGATCTAGAGCTAAAAAGGCCACTAGAGGTCTTCTAGTCCAATCTCTGAATTTTACAAATGAGGAAACTGAGGTCCAAAGAGGTATTCTGCTAAAAGTTACACAGGGTGTTATTCTGCCCTCCAGGTGTTATAACTGGCATTAAATGCAAAAGAGTCCCCTGATTTCAGGTTCAGCACTGTATTTTGCAATGGCTTTAATTCAGTAACTTGAAGGCAAAAAGCCAGGTAGGTACTTCTTTGCTTTATATCCTGGAGCCCAGAATATATTCTAGGATGAGATGTTGGTCTTGAAGTACCTCTTTGATCTCATGTTCCCATAACCAATGGTAAATGAATTCTTGCTTAAGAATTTAGGGATTTTTTCAGTGATCTCTGGAGTTAAGGCAGAAAGCATAGTCAGGGTTTCATTTATCTCTCAGTTGTAAAGAATTTAGCCTCCCTAATTTTTTTTAACATTTATTTTTATGTTCAAATCCCAGCATATCCTTAAATCCTTCTCTAACTATTCTTGCCCAGGGCTTCTTAAACTTTTTCCATTCGCCACCCCTTCAGCGCTTCTTAAACTGTGGTTTGAGAACCCTGCCCACAGTTATAATGATAGCTAACATTCATATAGTGCATTAAGATTTGTGAAACACTTCACAGATATTATTTCTGTTGATCTTCACAATCATTCTCTGAAGTAAATGCTATTATTATCCCATTTTACAGAAGGAAAAATGGGTTAATTGAGATTAACTTGGACATACAACTGATAAGTGTCTGAGAAAGGATTTTTATAATTTTTAAAAGAGTGTTTGGAATTGCCCAAACATCAACTTAATCCTTATTTCCAATGTGAAGCCCAAACTGATTTTGAAGGATTATAAAAAATAATTTCTGACATATCCCTTGTTTTTCACTGGGGGTAGGGGGATGAGAAGGAAGGAAAAACCTGTAAACCTTACAGATGTGAGAGAAAGGGAGAGCATGAAAACAAGTAGTAGTGCTTCATGTTGTGGATTCAGTTGTGATTTTATGATGCTTTAATAGATTTAAATGCCTTTATTATGTATGAACTGTGAATCCTATGGCTAACTGATTTAAAAGAAAAAAAATTGGTGGGGTTTCATAAACTGTGATTAGTAGAGTATTCTGGCCCACAAAATATTCAGAATTGGTGTTAGCTAATTTGTAGGCTCCAAGTACAACAATTAGTATACCTTTTTTTTTTTTTGGCATATACTCTTCATTTATTCATAAAGTTGTACTTTATGCTTTTATTTGCTTATTTATTTTTAAAGTAATTTCAGTGGTTGCCTTCAGAATAAGTTCAAGAAAGCATTTTCAGGGCCTTCCTTTGACAAAATATTTTTAAAGGACATAGTTAATTCCTGTTTAAATCTAGGTAGGCTGTACATATTCCATGTTTAGGTAAATTAATGCTGGAAATATCTATGGTTAATCACTGACCATTCTGCCCAATAGCATTGGGGCTACATGTGGGCTAAGGACTTTATTCTCTTGGAATAAAATCATCCTTTGTATTCCATTCCCCTACATAAATTGTACAGGAAATTCCATTTAAGCCAAATCAAAGAAAGAAAGTCATTAGAATGTCTTCAAGTTAACATTATGAAAAAGTTGGGCTGGGTAAAAATTATTCTGAGTAAATGGGTACTCTGAGTAAAAAAAATTCTGCCCAAAAGCATGTTTGCTGCTCTATTATAATATAGAGCTTGAATTACTTTAAGAAGGAATGAGAGAATCTGAGTTAGGAGATATCATAGGACAATAGATTTAGAGCTGGAAGGAACTTAGAGGTCAACAGCTTTATCATCTAGTCTACCTCTCTCCACAAAAATCTCTGCATCATATACCTATCTGGTGTGCTTGAACTCTGCTTGTAATAGAGGTGTATAGCTCTACTGAAGGTCATCATTAGGTTCATATTTTAAAAAGTAAAGTAGAGGGCGGCTAGGTGGTGCAGTGAGAAGAGCATCTGCCCTGGAGTCAGAAGGACCTGAGTTCTGATCCGGCCCCAGACACTTAATGAACACACAAACAAAAACCTAGCCGTGTGACCTTGGGCAAGTTACTTAACCCCAATTGCCCTCAAAAAGAAAAAAAAAAAAGTAAAGTAGAGAGAACTCTTTACAGGTTCCTAAATTAGTTGTTCTTTTGCCATTTCCTTAGCTTACTCTTTTATTCCCAACAACATTAATTTTTCTTATCTTAATTGACTTAGAATAGGGGTAGAGAACCTTTTCATGTTGGAAGGTCACATTAACATTTAGCTATAATCAAATAAGGCTGCATTCAAGAAACTTCAATAAGATATACTTTAAAATATACATTGTTTTGCAAAAATCTAACTACTACATACTTTAATAATTTCAAAAAATGAAAACTATGTTAATTTTAAAGTTACCTAACATTTAAATGACTTTGTTGTGTCTGCTTTTTGTTGGAAGGTATTTGAATATTTAGTTACATGCAACATGAGGTCTGCAGTTTCAGTTGATCCTCTAGATAGACATCAATCATTTGCAACTTCAAGGGCATCTTGATTTGGGTTAGGTAGGAGAATGTAGATTTGCAGCAATAAGTGGTTGAAAAGCAAGAAAGCATTTTTCAGACATGTTGCTGAAGGCATGGGTATTCTGCATTTTTCCATATTTTAATTGAATCTTTCCTACCATCAAACAGTGACCTTAAAATGTCATCTACTGAGAGCTCAATCAGTTCCATCTGTAGTTCTTTAGGTGCCTTGGTGGTATCAACTAGGTTGAGGCTGAAATGCTAATTTGAGTGTAATGTCATGATTCTTAAAGTCAATGAACCTTTCATTGTATTCTCCAATTAATAGGTCTATCTATAACAGATGTGTATTCTTCAGATGATTCACATATATCATTCTGCTCATCATTGACCTTTGCTAACTGGGGAAAATGTTCACCTGAAATTTTCTTTTGAAGAAAAAGTGTTTTGAAAGAACAGATTTTCTTCAAAATACTTGGATTTTTTGCCACATATCATGACTTAGTTTTACCTTGCAGAGAACTATCCAAATTGTTTTGGTTGGACATATCACGCAGAAGTGCAGCATTCCTACAGACATCTTCTTTCAAATTATTCATATTACTGATTCTCTTCATAAAATTTAATTATCTGTTCTTGCAGAGATAAAATTTTGTTTAACACCTGCCCTGTGATAGCCAACACACTTTAGAATGATATGACAAATCCACACTGACTACCTCATCATTTAACCTGTTTTGGAACTGATGGATGCTGTGTTGCATTTGCATGGATGTAGTTAATACTTATAATTTGTTGCAAAGTGTCACTTAAAACAGTAGCTTTAGCACAGAGCTTTTGCTAGTCCAAGATATAATGAAAAGAAACGAGAACATTTGGATCTGTTAATACCTTTTTTTTTTTTTAATTTGTGCAATAAACCCTTCATATCTCATGTTAGGTGCACCATCTGTATATACACTCACTAAATTTACCAGATTCGGTCCAACTTCATGACATTTTGTCATGAAAGTTGTTGAAGACATTTATTTCCCATGTTCTGGTTACAAGAGTGTCCAAAGCAAGTAGCTCTTCTTAGCAAAGAAAATCTTTTGTTATGACCTGAATGAAGTATAAAACCTGTGCTGAGTCAGTAGTTATCAGTTGATTCATCCAAAGCAATTGAATAATATATATATATTTTACTTTTGAGGTATTGCATGAAGTTGTTCTGTTAAGTTGAAGGTTAATTCATGCTGCCCATCAGTTATGGTTCTCTTTGAAAGAGATAGTTTGTACTTTGAAAGGTTATCAGGGTTTAAGCATCATAACTTCAACAATGCATTCTTTCACAATTTCTACATCACTGAGACTTCCCTTTTTTCTCAAGTATATAAACTACTTTATAAGTTACTTCAGTGGCATTATTTTCAGGTTTTATTGCTGCTTGAAAGAATTGTCTTTGCTTTCGCTTTTCATCTTTTAATTTCTGCATTACAATCTTTCATGCCTCTCCCTCTAATTTAAAATATTTGTGGTCCTTATGAGTGTTAGAATGCTGATGAGCATTGAATTTCTTTAATGTTGATATTGTAGTAATACAAAGCAAGCAAATCATCTTGTTTTCAGCAGAAATAACATAATATTTCAATTCCCAATCCTCCTTTAAAATGTTTTCTTCCTTCAGTGTTCTCTTGGTCTTCTTTAAGAAGATGGCCTGTTAAGCAGACAGAATTAAAAAAATACTGTTGAGCTGTGCAACTATTCATAGATTACACATCAAACAAAAATACAGTGCATTGTCATCAAAAGCTGATAACCTACTGGTGTACTCAACCCCCATGAACTCTCTCCAACCAGTATCATCCTAATTGCATTGATTTTATTTTGGAAGAAGCTTTTCAATTTCATGTAATGAAAATTATATTTTATCTTTTGAGATTGTCACTATCCCCCATTTGTTTTACCCCAGTCATATCTGTGAAAGGTACCTGATTTAGTTCTTTTTTCATTTTTATGGTACAATTAAATTGTGTGTATATTTTTTTAATTTATTGTGGCATATAGTGTAAATTGTTTCAGTCAAATTGCTTTACAGTTTTTCAAGCACTTCTTGTCCTTTAGGAAAACCTAATCTTTTCCTCTCTCTAGATTTTCACTGCTTTCAAGAAACTTACAATTTATTTAGGAGATACAACATAAATATATGGTAAAGTGAAATTTGGGAGGGAGAAAATGCTAACCTCTGGGTGGATCATGGAAAGTGGCAGAGAACTAGTAGCACCTTTGTTAAGCCCTGGAGGAATGCAAAAAGACCCTTAGAGGTCTTCTTGGCACAGATTGTGCAATTTCATAGAGATTGAGAATGGAGTCTAAGATTGGAAAATGGCTAACCCAGTTTGACTCAAACATAAAAGACGTTCAGATTGCAGTTTTTATATTATCGACTTCCTATGCTGTGATATAGAGGTGTTTCCAGAGTCTCAAGAGCAATTTAAAGACTGTATGACCATGAACCTGAAAGCTAAAGTTTAGCAGTTTAGAATGGATATTGAATTCCCCCAAACGAGAACTGTCTGTTGAAGAAAACTTTTACAGCATTTTCTTTTGTACTTTAAATCTATTTCACACAGCAGTTCTGGAAGTTTGTCTAATGACTAGGATTCCTTTGGGAATTTCTTATTTGTTTCCTACCTTGGCATTAGTTCCCTTGGGGAAAATTGTTGTTGACTAGCCTAGGTACCAGGAAAAAAATTGTTTCAACTGTGCTTGGGTTTTACTCTAGCTTTATGCTAACCTAATTTAAAAATATGAATCAGTATTCTGATAAAAAGTTGAGAAGTATTTTTAAATTTAATGTAGTGAATGTAGTAAACAACAAAAAAGAATATTTCCATATACAAAGTTGAACAGAAAAGAGGATTATATGTGAAAATGTCAATCTTTATTACAAACAGCTTGTTTTTTTTTTAATGGTATAATAATTTCAACATGTTAATTTCAAAGTTGTCTTGCTTGTCTGTGCTTCCATAAAAGTATACTTACTATTGAATGAAGAAATACATGCGAATATTTACTAAGTGTAGTGGAAAGTTCTTAGCTTCTCACTTCAGTAAGATAATAGAAATTATAATATTGGTCTTGACTGGTCCTTTATTCTGCCAGATTGTCTGTTGCCAGAAGAATCCCTAAGGGGTGTGCCGTTAAACACGTAGCTGTCTTTCATGATAGTAGTTTTTAAGATGAGTTCTATCTCAACTGGTCGTGATAGATGGTCCACTAATTTGTCCAAATCCTTTTTGAATCCCACTTATATTTTCCAGCAGTTTCTTTCAAATTCTTGTGATAATGGGCTCCATGTGTTTATTTCTTGTTGTATGAAGAAATTCTCTTTTAGTTGTAGTAAACTTACATTGATCACATCTTAAAGGCTTAGGAAAATCTTAGGATTTTGTGACTTGGTAAGCAATTTCATGCTTATCTTATTCAAGATTCTGTAGATTTTGATCTTATTCCCCCTTTACCTTTCCTAGTTTGAAATAAAGTCTTTCTTTATCATCTTACTTTATGTAATTTTAATTTCCCTTTTCTATACTTTATCTACTTCCATTATATCCTTCTTAGTGTATAATGATAGATATAAGGAACTGGATATGATTATCTCAGAAATGCAATGGTGTTTCAGGTATGGATATACTGTAGTTTTGTGTCATAAAAAGATAATGTTTACTGTCCTGTTTTCAATATTTTACTTGATTACAGCTTATGCCATACATGTATGTACATGTATGCAGTCAGTATGACTGGAACATAAAGGGGAGTGATGTGTAACCAACCAGCAAAAATAAGCTGGATTTTAATGGCTTTAAATTTCTCACAAAGGTATTTACATTTTAGTCTAAGGGCTTTGGGAAGAACCTGAGGAACAAAGGAGTGTCTACAGATAAAACACAACTTCACAAAACTTATGTGAAAACCAGACTTATTATGAGAGAAAGGAAAGAGTTCACAATCCATACAGAAGTTTGCATGTTTATAACAGTAGGACAAAGGAAGGAAGGAGGAGAAAACAAATCCCCACTTAAAGGGGTATGGCATGAGAGGAGGAAAGGTACAGGAAAGTTGGGAAAAGTACAAAACCCCTCTGGATGGGTAGAAGCAAGGTGATGGCAAAAGCCACCTTCTTTTCCCTGCTAGATCATGAAGATAGTATAGTCTGCTTGTCTACAAGGGCCCCAGCTGCACAAACAATTTCTCAGCCTAGTGCAGACTTGATTGGCTCCTGTTGACCCCCAAGGACAAATTATGTCCCCTTAGAGGAGGCTTCATCCTCGGCACTTTTAGGGCTTTCTGCATACTCTGGGTCCAGTGATTATGGAAAATTTGGCAACTCAAAAAGACAAGTTCAGGGGGCCCTTTAACATTACTCAACAGGAGTAACACGATCAGACTAGCTTTAGATCTATAAAATCTGGCAGCATATTGTGGGGTATGTATTTGAGAGGGGATAAAGTCAAGACATGAAGAACCGATAGGAAGGAGGGGATGAACTAGAATGGTTGTAGTGCAAATAGGGAGCACGGGATAATTGTAAGAGATGTGGAGGAGGTGAAATTGACAAGATTTGGAAGTGACCAGAGAAATAGAATTTTACAGCATTAAGTGACTTGGAAAAATATGGTTGCCCTGGATCAAAATAGGGATTTAGGAAGAAGGATTTTTTTTGAAGAGGGGAGTGGTAAGGATAATGAGTTTTGTTGTAAACATGTTGAGATACCTTTCAGATATCCAGGGAATTGGTAGGATAGATTGTACAATTGTGGGATTGGAATTCAGGAGAGGTTTTGGGGTTGGATATGTTGATTTGGGAACCATACAAATGAGAGTTGAATCCTGTGGTGCCTATTGGAAAAGATCATCAAGAAAGCAACTCAATAAAGATAGGTGAGGGAGGACTCAGGACAATGCCCTAGCATAAAGTATAGAAGGGAACCGGGCATGAATAATAATCTTTAGGAGGAGAACAAGCAGGATTGTTCTAACATCAAAAAACAACAGATCAGTGTCCTGAAAATGTAGTGAAAGGGGAGTACTCAAAAAGAGGGGGTGTTCAACAGTATCAAATACTACAGAGTTTAAGATGGATGATGACTAAATAAAGACCATTGGATTTAGCAATTAAGATTTAATTGGTAACTTTGAGAGTCTTTTCAGTCCATTGGTGATGGAAGCCAGATTGCCAGGAATTGAGAAGTAAGTGGGAGGTGATAAAGTGCAGACAGCTTTTTCTAGGAGTTTGTGAAAAGGAGGAGAGAAAATCTAGTTTGTAGGGATGGTAGGGTCAAGTGAAGGGGTTTTTGTTGTTGTTTTTAAGTGGAGAAAATGTGGGAGAGCTTGCAGGCAGTAACTGAATTGAATTGGATTTCAGTTTTTAACAAATATTTCTTTACATATTTGTCTGTTACCTGAATTTTTCTTTAAAATAAACACATGAAAAGTTAAATTAAATACACATTTAAAAAATCTTTTCAGGGGCAGCTAAGTGGTGCAATGAATAGAGCACTGGCCCTGGAGTCAGAAAGACCTGAGTTCAAATCCAGCCTCAGACGTTTGACACACTTATTAGCCTCTTGACACACTTATTAGCCTCTTGACACACTTATTAGCCTCTTGACACACTTATTAGCCTCTTGACACACTTATTAGCCATGTGACTTTGAGCAAGTCACTTAACCCCAATTGCCCTCCAAAAAAAAAAAAATCTTTTCTGTGTTTTCTAAAAGTAAATTCCTGAAGTGTCATTAAATAAATTTAGTATTGATGCAAGTTTAATTTAGCTTTTGCACTTTTGGAACTTGTTCTTGGAAGGTAGTTCTGAGAATAGCCTATTTCATTCGTTCTTTGTTTTTGCTTTGCTTTTATAGTTTTTTGTTTTTGTTCTTCCCTGCAACAGTTGAAAAGAGGACAGTGAATGACAGATCTTAGGTACTTTAAACTTGAAGTCCCTGTGATTTGCTTATCGTTCTTTCTCTAGTTGCTACACAGTTGTGTCATAAACAGCAGTGGCAATTAGCAGACAACATATTTTGGCTTTCTATTTTCTCCACTTATAGGGAAGGAAAAAAAGCTATCTTTTTTTTTTCTATTGCTATAGAGAGTCTTTTCAAAAAAAAGGGATCAAGAAAATGGTGAGCAGTGCACAAAGGAATTTTTTTTTCTTACTCTACCTTAAAACTTGACAGTGTATTTCATATAAGATAGGAACCCCCAATAATTCAGTGTACATTTATTAAATACCTACTAGTCAGATACTATGCTAGACTCTAGGAACACCAATACTTTCTGCCCTCAAGGAGTTTACATTCTCCTGGAGGAATACAACATGTCCTCAATTAAATAAATGCAAATTAACATAAAGTAATTTTTTAAAATTATTTTTGTAACTGAATTTTAAAAAATCAACAAACATAAACCTTTTCTTATATAAAGAACTGAAAGAGGATTATATTTAAAACTGTGAGTTTCTATTATATCTGGCTTGTTTTTAGAAATATTTAATAAATTCTTCTGCTAGTTTCAAAGCTGCCCTGCTTTGTTTACCCCTGAACCTCCTTCTGTTCTCTCTTATGTATTCTTTTAATTGTTTCATTGAGGTCTTTTCTTTCTTTTCTACTTTTTTGGATATGATTCTCCCCTCCTCCCTAAAGCCCCTTATTTGTAACAAATAAACATAATTAAGCAATACAGATCTACATATTTGTGATGTCTAAAAATGTATGTTTCATTCTGCACCTCTAGTCTATATCTCTCTGTCACTACAAAATAATTTCATGTGAGAGCAGCATGGGTTAATATCTGGTGATGAATCAGGAAAGGCTTTTTCATGTGGAAAGTGGCCCCTGAGTTGTGCACACTCTCTCACTTTCTCTTGTACTCTCTTTATCTTAATATATGAGGGACAGCTAGCAGGGCTATTTGACTAGAACAGAGTATGTAAATGGAAGTTATATGAAAGAACACCATAAAGTTATTTGGGAACTACACTGTGAAAGATTTTAAGTAACTGAAGGCATTTAGGATTTTTGAGTTCAGATCTGACATGCTTATAAGTGTACTTCAGAAATGGATTGGAGAGAGGAACTACTGAAGAGACCATTTCAGTTAATCAGTGAGGATGCCTGGTAGATGGCAAGATTGACTGAGCTGTCTAGGCGCTAGTGTCCTGATAGATGAGGTCAAGCCAATTAGAAATAAAAGTGCCTTCCAGGGCAAGTTTCAAAGCTGAATGAATTACTGTAGTCCAGTTGAGAGGTGATGAGGGCCTGAATTAGGCCACCATCCTTGTAAGAATTTATCAGGAGTAAACTGGATTTTCCATTTTATGTTTTTGCTATTGGTCACCCATATATTAAAGATTTGAGTCCTAATTGGTTTCAGTGTTTTATATAAAGAGTGACCTGATCTGAGGATATTTACAAAAGACTTTACAATTTTTGTTCTATCAGAAACTCAGGGAAATCAGATCATGCTGAAAGAAAAAAGGTAAGTACCAGCAAAAGAATTACACCCTGTGGTTGATGCAGTGGTCTCTCTCTTTAGTTAGCAGAAATGTGGAAAATATTTTTCTTTAGTATAGCCAGTCTGGGTCAGTCTTCCATCTCCATCCAAAGCCTTCTACCCATTATATTAGCAAGAGAACTATGACTTATTTCTACTTGATTAACCATGGTTTAAAAATAGCATCCATGTGATCAGAAGCTAACTCTCTGAGCTAATGAAATGTAATCTTAAGATGTAATCTTAATCTTTTCCAGGCCCCTAACCCATGTAGCCCCAAATTGGTAATAGATGAATTTGATGCCCTTATCTGCACTCATTGAATTCTAAGTGTTTTAAAAAATTATTAGTAAAGGCATAACATTATCCATCACTTTCATAGCAAATGCTGTGTTGCTGCTGATAGAACCCTGTTTGCAGGCATTTCTATGGAAGTTCAATTCTTACAGGAAGCTATAATTTTTCTCACTTTTGATAAAATGTTGTTATTCTGAAGTGGTTGTAAATTTGGGAAAATTTGGGCAGCAATTCGAGGAGAAATGAAAAGGTCTCAAAATTTCTAGCTGCTCAGTAATCAATTTTTACCCACATCCTCTTTTTGTAACGGGCTTGTTTCAGCAGCAGCAGGTGCACAGCAAACAGAATGGAATGTCATGTGGTCTATATATGGCCTTTTAAAAAATTTGTCACCTTGCAAATATAGCAGACATTTCTGGGTGCTGCCTGCAAAGAATGTAGAAGGTAACTCTGACAAATGGTCCAGTGGAAAGAGTTGTGGATTTGAAATCAGAAGATCCTCCTTAGAATCCTTGCTCTTCCCCTTAAGAAGTGTGCAGGGTGTGCCCCAGGGAAAATCACTTACTCTCTTGGGCCTCATTTTCTTCCATACTCAAATCAAATGGTTGATTCAAAGGTCTCTGAAGTCAAAATAGAAAGAGGGAAAGATAACAGTCCCTGCTCTCAAGGAGCTCATTGTCTAATGGTGAAGACCACATACAGTCAACTATGTATAGACAAGAAATAGCCAGGATAAAGGTATCCTCTATCTCTTGATCTTGAATCCTCTATGCTGGCTGTCCAGCATGAAGGGAGGATCTAAGACTTCATTAACTTATTAGACTGAAGTTTTCTTTGTATTGAAGCTAGTCTTTTGGGAGACTCTTTTGATCTAAGTTAAACATATTTTCTTTGATGAAAACTGTAAGCAATTTTCTTTACCTTCATTTATTTAAATATAAAACTGCGTGCCTGTTCTTGTCAGTAATTTTTTTTCTGGGGTTGAGAGTGGTAAGAAAGGAGAAATTGCTCAAGAGAGTTACAGTATTGTCATTTTAATAACTACATAACACTAAACGTTTCCAAACCAGTTAACATTTATGTCCTTATTTTATGTATGAAAGAAGACACAGTAAACAAGCTTGCCTAAATGTCTTTCATAGTCTTAAGAAGAGAGGAAGAGGAAAAATAAAATTTTAAAAGCCTTTGGAACACTTTGACCCCACCAAGGCTTCCTTCCCTCTGTCTTCTGCTTTCCCTTGCATTGCCCCAAATCTTTTAGTAATAGAGCTTGAAGCAACAATGATTCTTAGACAAGGTAGTTAACATTAACACTTCTTTTCTTTCTACTTCTCTATAGGGGAGTAGCTAATGATATGAGTATTATATCATTAGGCATATAATATCATATATAGGTATATATGAATATACACGTATGTATATGTATGTAGACATACATACGGATTATCTTAACATGTATGTATATATGTTAGTATATATACATATACAAAATTAATACAGACATACACACATATGCTTCTACAATGAGGGGACCTGATTTTGAGCCCTAGCTCTGCCACTTACCAATTGCATGATTTGGAACAATTAATTTCTTTCTCTCAGTCTCAGTTTCCTTATTTGTAAAATTTGTAAAAAATTTGTATTATTGTTAACTCTTCCCTGCAGAAAATCTACATACTGTTGGTGAGTCTGTGAATTGGTCCAACTATTCTGGAAGGCACTTTGAAATTACATTAATTTCTTATACTAAGAAAGTATCACATTTCATTTTTGGCCTTAAAGAAGTAATACACCAAAATTTTAATAGTAGCACTTTTTGTTGTAGCAAATGTCAAAGAAAAAATAACAATTCTTTACTCTGAATTTTATCACAAGTCTTCAGAAAACAATTTTATTTAATTTTATATTAAATTCAAGTATTTCTCACTTAAGAAAAATGGCCAAACTGGTATAGTCCTTTCCATGACCCAAGACATCACTAAGACAATTTAAGGTAACATATATAGGAATCTTGAACAAGAGAAATGTCACAAAATGATAAAACACAGTCATGGGTTAACATTCTGTAGTGCCAATACACATAGCACCAATAGTCACTATAAATATACCTGCATAGTGCTCGATGGCAAAATATAAAATACTCTCCATATAGAAGACAGAAGCAAAATATTTATTCATACAGCAGAAAAGCAGATTCCATCATAGTAGCAAAGTTAATAAGCCATAACAGCACAGAGAGCTACAAACCAACATTTACTCACAAGCCTAACTATCTCCTTGAATGCATCCTTTCTTCCCTCCAGTCTAGCTGCTCTCACTCCCAGCTTCCTGTGGGTTCTGCTGCACCATTCAGTAAACTGCTATCCCCACAGACTCCATGTGATTAGATCCAGCCTATTAGGGGGCAGGGTATATCTTCAAACATGTAAGGTCTTCAAATTTCCTTAGGCTTATTAAGGGGCAGGGAAGATCTTCAAATTCCCATTCCCATTACACATTCTACTTCATCTAACAGAACAATAGTCATTCATTCTTTCTGAATACCTCTGGAGAATTGCCCTCCTTAAGTCCACATATCCCTCTTTGGCCACCTTCTGAAAGGTCCTCAGCTGGTCACAAGTGACCTAAAGAAATCAAAGGGACCACCTCCCTCTGATTAATACCTTAATTCCTTCAGGTGATAGTGAGGAAAGAGGGACCTGTCTAATCACTTTGGAGGGTATATCTCAGCTAGATATGCAGAACAGTTTGGTTTCTACCCTTAATTCAATTTCTCCAATAATGCCTTATTCTTGACCCTTTCTAAAGGAAACAGTCTGAAAAGGATTTTTAGACTAGAGAAATATTTATTTCATAATATTTTTTAGTTGAACTAAATAGGAAGTTTTACAAAGAAGATGCTCATTAGTTAGGGAATGACTTTAAAAAAATCATGGTATATGAAAGTAATTGAATTAATACCACGAGAGAAACAATGAATATGAATTAATTCAAGAGAGCATGGGAACTGAAACAGAATGAAGTAGAGCCAGAAAGACATTATACACAATAACCACAATAATGTAAATGGAAAGAACAAAACCTTCCAAACTGAAGCCTATAAAATTACAATGCTTAAGCTTAGCCATGAAAAGGAGATGAAGTAATGTACTTCTTCTCCCTTCTTTGCAGAGCAGAGGGACAATAGATTTGGAACATTTCATTATTTTCAGACTTGGTTTGATTAATTTGGCTCAACTGCCCTCCCCCTCCCCCCTTTTATTCTTTGTTACTAGGAATGGCACATTGAATTGAGGAGATATGAATGTGATACATTTGGAAATGAGGTTAATAGATAAAAGATATCTGTATGATTTTTTTTAATTCACCCTTCCTACCTCACAAAGTTGTATATAATGTGTATAAATGTTATTTAAGTGGTAAAGCTATATAAATGTCGACTGTCATATTACTGGGTTGGTTTGTTTCGTTAATTATATTGACTTTTTTTTTTTTAACTCTTGCTCATAAGGAGCTCACCACAGTAATCTGGTCTTGTCAGTTTTAGTATTTTGACTTTGCATCCAATTTTAATTTTTAATTTAATTTTAATTAAATTTTAAAAATTAATTTAATTTAAAAATTAATTATTTAATTTATTATTTATTATTTAATTTTATTATTTATTATTAATTAATTAATTGATTATTTAATTTATTAATTAATATTAAAATTAATTTAATTTATTATTATTACAACTATTATTTTATAATTGACAGAGTCTTCTTTAGAAATACTTTAAAAATGTTTGTTGCATTAGTCTTTTATTTCACATTTGGTAGTACTTATTGTACTACCAATAGTACCATAGTACTAATATGGTACCAGTGCATTCGGAGATGTGTTTGCTTTTATACAGTTAAAATAAGTTTGATTTAAAATATGTTATCTGTCACTGATAACTATCAGAAAGATATATCTAATGAAATAGGTCAATCTTTTAAGAAATTATTGATGCCTTTAAAAAAATCTTATATATTCCATCACACCTTTACCACCCACCCCTCACTGAATTCTTCCTTTTAATCAGTTAAGCTAAACTTTCTTCAAGGATATCTGCCTATCAGAATACAATATTTGTTGTTCTTAGATTTTAACTCTAGTGGAAATAGGCTCTGGGGATTTGTGTTTGATCATAATGGGGTGGAATTTTTTGTATCAGAAGCCCTTTTGTTTTTGTAATTTTAAACCTCTATAAAGTAGTTAAAAATCACTTAGGTCTGTTTAGGCAGGTGAATTTATCCACACTTAATGTGGAGGTTCTGTTTAATTTGGTGGTTCCATCATCTAGAAATTTGTTTCTCTATGTCACATTCTCACTTATTGTTGCCATTCACTTAACAAATTCTGTTTAGAACAGAAAAAAAAATACAGAAACTAAATCCAAGATTTGAGGCAATTTTGACTCATCTTTTACTTACAGTTTTAATTTTAATAGATGGGTTTTCTTAGCTGCCATTCTGAGTTGTTATAAAACAAATCATCCCTTTTCATTTTTGCTACTATGCATTTTCTAAATGCTGGGGCATACGTACTTTTTTTTAAAGCTCATATGCCAAAGTTCAGGTGGGTTGTAAGGAGGACTCATCTGAAGGTGATATATTGGGAGCTGAAAGGAGGGGGTAGATGCAGGAGATTTTTAAGATCAAATCATTAGGATTCAGTATCTGATGAGATAGCTGAGGAAAGAGAAGAAAAGTCTCATTGATAATGTAGTGGCTTCAGATGTGGATGCAAAAGTGTGAAATCTTTTGCCATTGGTGAAAATAGTGAAGTCAGAGGAGGAGGAGGTTTTGAGGGAAAGACAAGTTTGGCTTTGGGTGTGTTCAGTTTCAGGTGGCAATGGAGATAATGATCTTCATAGCTGAAGTTATATAGCTATTTAGAGTTTACAAAGTGCTTTTAATCTTCACAAAAGCCCTGTGGGGTATGTACTGTGAATGTTATTTTCTTTTTTTTTTTTTTAACATTTTTAAACAAATACTTTATTAACTTCTGTTTTACATCATTCATTTCCGCCAGATTTTGAGTTACAATCATTTTCCCCCCATTATTCCCCTACCCAACCTCCCAGAATAGCAGTCCCACAAGATATCTCTTCCTCCAATCTGCTCTCTCCCATACCTTCTCCCATACCCCATCGACTTTTCCATTAGAGGAAGGTGAATCTTTGTGTCCCAATGCCTGCATATCTTATCTCCCTATTACAATCAAAAGAGTATTAATAATAGTATTTATATATATTTGAAACATTTAATGTTAAGACCTCGAATTTCAGATCCATTTCCTTCCTCCTTTGTCACCCATTCCCTCTGGGGAGATAAGTAATTCAGTATATGTTGTACATGTCTAGCTATGCAAACATTATCATAGTAGATATATTGTACAAGGCTGCTTATAATTCCCTCCCACTCATCCCACCCCCCACCTGGTCCATTCCCTACATGATCCTGTCCCTCTTCTATAGTGGGTACTTCCAACCTCCCCTCCCCCCAAGGATGCCCCCCCATCCATCATCCCTCCTCTCATCCCCCTTCCCCCTATCCTGCTGCAGGTTGAGATATCCCATTTAGTATGTATGTCATTTTTCTCCCTGAACCAAATTCAATGTGAATGTGGTTTTGCCTTTTTAGCCTTCCTTATTCTCCCCCTCCTTTGCAACCACTTCCCTACATGAGATAGTTTACCCTACCATGTCTCTCCCCATCTCCTCTTGCCACTTTCCTCTCTCACCTCATAATTTCATCCCTTGAGTATTCTCCCTTCCCAACAAATTCAACCTATGCCCTCTATCCATATATAACCGTAACCATATACACACACATTCACATATGTATTCATATGACCACACACCCTTCTTCCATTATTTTCATAGTGAGAAAAGATATCATCAGTCACAGTTATTGCTCTTCCATATAGGAATGTAAATAGTTCAACTTTGATAAGTTCCTTTTGATTTCTTTTCCCTGATTACCTTCTCAGGCATCTCTTGCTTCTTGTGTCTGGATGTCAAATTTTCTATTCAATTCTGGTTTTTTCCTCAAGAATGCTTGAAAGTTCTCTATTCCACTGAATGACCATATTTTCCCCTGAAACAAAATACTCAGTTTTGCTGGGTAGGTGACCTTGGGTTCATTCTCAGTTCTTTTGCCCTCTGGAATATCATATTCCATGCCCTTCGATCCCTCAGTGTAGAAGCTGCCAGGTCCTGGGCTATTCTGATTGTGTTTCCACAATATTGAAATTGTTTCTTCCTGGCTGCTTGGAGTATTTTCTCCTTGATCTGTGGATTCTGGAACCTGGCTATAATATTCCTGGGAGTTTTCTTTTTGGGATCTTTTTCAGGAGGTGATCGGTGGATTCTTTCAACCTCATTTTGCCCTCTGGATCTAAAACATCAGGGCAATTTTCCTTGAGAATTTCTTGAAGGGTGATTTCTAGGTTCTTTCTTTGATCATGGCTTCAGGTAGTCCAATAATTTTTAAATTGTCTCTCCTGGATCTATTTTCCAGGTCAGTGGTTTTTCCCATGAGATATTTCACATTGCCTTCTAATCTTTCATTTGTTTGGATCTGCTTAACAGCATCTTGATTTCTCATAAAGTCATTAGCTTCCATTTGCTCCAGTCTAACTCTGAAGGAATCTCCTCAGTGAACTTTTGAGATTCTTTTTCCATCTGGCAAATTCGACTTTAAGGCATTCTTCTCCTCATTGCCCTTTTGGGCCTCCTTTGCCATTTGAGTTAGTCTATTTTTTAAGGTGTTGTTTTCCTCAGTCTGGCTGTTGACCCTCATTTCATACTTTTCCTGCATCCTTCTCATTTCTCTTTCCAATTTTTCCTCCACTTCTCTTATTTGATTTTAAAGTCCTTCTTAAGGTCCTCAATGGCCTGCAACCCACTCATGTTTTCCCCTGGGGCTTTTGGAGCAGGACTTCTGACCTCACAGTCCTTTTCCTGCTCTATGCCCCCAAAATAGGAGTCTAGGGCTGCATTTTTCTGTTCCCTTTGCCTTGGCATGTTGCCACTTAATTACTTGACTTTTGGGCTTGTTGCCACACTATGGCTTTAAGGCCAGATAGAGGAATTTTTGTCCCAAACATGTGGGGGGCAACTTCCGTTTCTGGCAAGCTGTAAACCCACCACGACTTCCACCCTAGATCACAATCCAGATCCAGGGAGGTTAAAGCAAGAGCGATTACCCTCCAAGACTGATCGCTGGATCTCCCCAGGATTTGTAGGCTGGGAGCCGGAAATGCCTCTGAAAACTACACAGTGGCCTGTCTCCTCAGCAGCTTCTAGCCCCCAGGGGAGGGAGCTGACGCATTCCCCAAATACAGGTCCCAAAGTCCATAGGACACTAACCTCTTACTTTGTCCTAGGCAAGTCTATGTTGATAATTCTGGAGTCTCCACAGGTTCCTGGTGTTCTGGGGTTCATCCAGCTGGCTGCTGCCCCTGCCACCCTGGGGTTAAAACCTCGGCTCATGTGGACCTGGGCTCGGCTCGGCTCCTGCGCTCTCCGCGCTGCCGGCTCCCAGACCACTGCGCTGGTCCTTCCTGCAGGGTGCTGGGCTGTCCTCAGGGGGAGGTTAGCTTCTCTGTGTCGTTCTGTGGGTGCTGGGGCTCCAGAAGTTTTTCAGAGTCCTTTTTTACATAGTTTGTGGAGAATCTGGGGGCAGAGAGGCTTGGAGGAGCTGTTTCTACTCCGCCATCTTGGCTCCGCCCCCGTGAATGTTATTTTCAATTCACCAATCAGGAAATGGAGGCTTTGCCAGGCAGTTGCCAGTGTCATGCTGCTAGTATGTAGGGTAATAGTAGGTTGTATTTTTAAAAATTTGAGATGGAAGCCTTCCATCTCCAAGTCAGATTGTTTTTCCATACTCCCAGGCTGATTTTCCAGAGATGTTTGGTAGGCAGTTGGACATGCAGATCAAACTCAGGAGACTAATCACGTCTAAAGATTTGGGAGCTGTCTTCATAGGGGTGACATAGGCTTAATATTTGACCACATGGAAGCCAGTGTGATTGTCAAAGAACTAAATATACTGAGTAGAAAAGAGGGCCAAAAGTGGACCTACTTGGGAAGGATTATAAAAGAGATAAAGAAGGCACTACTTGAGAGGTGGGAGGAAAATAGTGTATAGTATCTCTAAAGTCAAGAGAGGAGAGAGTATTCTTCACACACAGGGTTGATGTAAGGATCAAATGAGATAATGTATGTTAAGTGCTTTACAAACCTTAAAGCTATCATTATTAATTTAGGCATAAAAATTTAGCTTATTTTAGTACTAAAAACGCATTTAATTTGGTTGATTTGAATATCTCCTGAGCTGATGGAGATCACAATTCTTCTATAAGCTGCTGTAGCAAAAAAACAAAACAAATGACATCATTACCTTGTGACCAGCCTGCTGAGAAATGAACTTCTCTGAATGAAATGAGGTTAATGTTTAGATAACAGATGTAAAGCCCCTTATCTGGCCCTTGTACTGGAAGCCTTTCCAGATGTTTGTGTGGGGAGAATCTGTCAATGTTTCCCTTCCTGATACAGTTCCAGCCAAACTGGCCATCTTCTTTACTATTCCTTACTAGAACATTCTGTCTCTCATCTCAACTTTTGCAATCCATTCTCTCTCTTTAGAACATCCTCCCTTCTCATCTCTTCCTCTTAAAATCCTGATTTTCCTTCAAAACTTAGCTCAAACACCACTTCCTTTTGGAAGCTTTGCTGGATACCCCCAAATGTTAGTGCTTTACCTTAAATGCCTTGTATTCGTTTTGTATATACTTATGTATATATGGTTGCTCTCCCTTAGCATGGGTTCTTAACCTGGGATCCGATGAACCTGTTTTGGAAAATACATTTTGATAACTATATTTCAGTTTAATTTGTTTTCTTTGTGATCCCATGTATTTTTTATATATTTTAAAACATTATTCTGAGAAGGGGTCCACAGGCTTCAAGTAGTTTGCCAAAAGGGTACCTTATAGAGTGAAAGTTCCCTGGGGGCGAGGGCTGTTTCATTTCTATCTTTGAATACATAGCACCCAACTTAATTCTTGGCACATAGTAGAGGTTTAATGTATAATAGAACTTATTGAAGCTTATTGAATGATTAAGAACCCATAGTCTTTTCTGTCCCCCAAAAGGGCATCAAAGCAAGAAATTAATGGAAGAGTCTAGCTTATAATAATACCTCAAAACCTCTTAAAATCTCCCCAGCATTCTTTCCTGTTCTCTAATCTCAAAGGAAGAAATAGTCTTTGTTTTACCAAGGGTAGCCCTTCTTTTTATACTCCATGTTTTATATATACACCTCTATATGCAATTTGTCTCATTTGTTGGGCAGTTAGTATCTTTGAGGACAAAGACTCTTCTTCTTCTTTTTTTTATCTGTGTAGCCTTAGAACAACTTTGATTTTTGAACTAGGCTTATGGTTTCATTGACATAAGGAAATCCCAGTGAGGGAATTTATTCTATCAGTGTACTTTGATACCTCCACCTTATAGTCTTAGAGGGTCTCCAGGGGCACCAAGGGCTAGAGTAGCTTGTCCAGGGTTGCATAGCCAGGATGTGTCTGGGGCAGGACCTGAATTAAAGATGTTCCAACCTTGAGGTAGCACCTCAATGGTAGTATCCATTTGCTAACTAATTCTGTGTCCAGTAAGAATATTTGTTATTCTTAATCATTATAATTCTCTTGAAATATGTTGCTTTTATCATATAGACAAGGGAAACCAAAGAGAAAGCAAAATGTCATTGACCAAGTCCTTTTTTCTTTTTTCAAGGAGACTTCACTTTATGTCATTTTGTTTTTCTGAGTTGGCATGGAATATGTGAAGGAGCTTATGTTTCATGGATGTTGAAACAAATGTTCTGGGTCAGCTTATAAAATATTCCTTTTGAGCAGATTTCTAATTTAAAAATTGTCTGTCTTGCACTCTGTTCTCACCTTGCAACATATGCAGAGTTAACCTCATTCTTTGCAATAGGGGAAGGTGATAGCTGTGCTTTTCATGTAAGCTGTGATTTTTACTCTATCCAGTTGTGAACATTGATTTTTTTTCTTTGTGTAAACAGATAATCTCAGTGATGCCTTGAAGAAACTGAAGATCACAGCCATTGACATCTCTGAGGATAGTTTGGAAGGATGTTTGGACTGTCTGCTTCAAGCATTGGCTCAGAACAGTAAGTCTGATTGCCCTACTACTTGTGGCTGATGGAAGGTCAGCTCAGCAGTCACTCAGAGTTTGTTGATGAAATTTAACTTATCACTGAAATTTCTCTTAGTGTTGCTCCCTATTATTGAGGTTTTGACTATTGTGTTTTTAAAACATATGGGGGAAAAGCCATGATTATTCCAGGAGAGCAAAAAGAAAGATACTGTTTCCCAGTGGTAGTGAAATTAATACTAATCCTAAAGGGAGATCATTATCCATTTATAAACATACAGATACACATACAACATATGAGCTTCACAGTTATTTTCCTTTTAACAGCTGTGGTTTTTAAAAAAAAAATGTTTGCAAGACATCTAAAGTATATCTGTTATCTCAGACTTAGAAACTCTTTAGAAACTTTCCCTCTCTTAGACCTTCATCAGGGGCCATCTGATCCAATACCCTGCATTCAAAGCCAGTATATCTAAGTCTAAGGAGAAAGGTTTAGTATTTCCTTAAATAATTCTAGGGTAAGAAATTTCTCAAATCCTTATTGAATGACCCAATGTCTTATCATATCATGTTGAATAGTATATTTCTTTTTCCTCATTTCTTTAATGCTATAGTGGATAGTCAGGTAAAGATTAACTTTCACTTTGTACCTTAATTGCCAAAGAAGGTTATGTATTCATTTGATGAATCTGTTTTCTTATCTTAGAAATAATCATGGAGGGGTGGCTAAGTGTCGCAGTGAGTAGAGCACTGGTCCTGGAGTCAGAAGGACCTACGTTCAGAGCCGGCCTCAGACACTTAATACACACAAAAACAAAAACCTAGCCGTGTGACCTTGGGCAAGTTACTTAACCCCAATTGCCCTAAAAAAAAAAAAAGAATTAATCATGGAGCATAAAATTAACATACAGAAAAGAGGTTATGTATTTCGATTACATGCTTTCAGGTGTGCAAGAGCTTGTCTGATTGGGTGTATTGTTTGTTTTTCCCCACTGATCAGCCAAAGGAAATTCTAAAACTTACTTAGACTTGATTACAAATCTTTATTTTGACTTGATTATAAGTATTAAAAGACTTCATTCCAAAAGTGTAATTTTAAGTTAGCTTCTCTTACTTATGGATGCTATTGCTACTTGAGGGTATAGCTTTATCATCTTGGCATTTAAATTTTAGTCATCGTAATAAATTACAGACATTGCAGCATAGTAGATAGAAAGCTGGCTTCAAAATCAGGAAGATGTGTTCCAGATACCCCTCTGACACACAAGGCCACATCCTTCTTGTCATTTAACCCCTCAGGAAACTCTCAGACTATTAAATTGTTTTATTTAGTATTTAATTTTCCCCCAGTTACATGTAAACAACAATTTTTAACATTTGTTTTAAAAACTTTGAGTTCCAAATTCTATCCCTTACTCCTTTCCCACTTCCCCTCGTTGAGAAGGCAAGCAGTTCCACATAGGTTAGACTATTAAATTGTTAAAGAGTTTTGGTAGAGGTGTGTCCTCACTGGGAGTACCTGACATCAGTGAAATCACGTGATAGGACAGAGACTAATTAGGATTAGGACCATGGTTCTATGGAAGGACTCCTGGTTAAATGATTCTGTATAGAGGAAGGGAGAGAGAGCGAGAGCAAAGTAGAGAAGCAGTGGGCATTAACCCATTGGTCTTTCTGCCCAGGATCTATGTAGGCAAGTTTGCTTTCTCAAATCATGAGACTAATGATTAGAAATGCCAACTATGTGAGTGATCCACAATGGAGAAAGAAAAGTCAGAATATCAACATCCATGTTGACTGTGATTACTGTTTAAAGGATCAGTCACTGATTCTCACAGAGAATCCAGTCTAGGTGAGCCTTTGCCTGGGGAAGAGAACCCTCGGTCCTTGATCCCCTTCATTAGAGTTTAGGGCAATGTGCTCATTAAGGAGAAAACTAGCAGGAAAGGAAAAGGCTTTCCCAGGCTAGATGCCTTGAGGCTGCTGAATCTCATAATTAAGCTTTGTTCTTAGCAGGAGGAGCTAAAGACTTTTAACCCACCTCCTCATTAAATGTGCACCAATCAGGGTTGAGTTTCACTTGTCAGTGGAGTTCCCTTTCAGAATGTATTTAAGGGTCTCAGTGTCTTTGATTACCTAGAGAAACCACTGACCATCAATCTAAGCAGAAATTAGGCCTCCCAGTTGGGTGGAGTCCTGCCCTTCTAGTTAAGGAGCTTGTTTCTTGAGGGCTAGGAATAAATCTCTTCACTCAGCCATGCCTTTCTGCTAGTGACTGACTAGCCTTTTCAGGAGTTGGGTTTAAACAGAAATGAAAAGGGTGAATCACAAATTAATAATTAGTTATTAATGTAATAGTATTGTATTAATTTCTCTCAAAGGTCAGTAATTGTTGCATCTTGGTTAAAGAATGTTCTTACCCAGAATGAGGGTCATTTTTTCCATATGTTTAAAATCTAATAGTAGTAGATGCACCTATTTTGTCAAATGAATCCACTTGAGTTTTTGGACTATTAAAGTCCTGAGCAGAATTTTTATCTTCAACCCTCTTGTCTTCTCTCAGAATATTAAAGTATGTCAATAACATACTGAAGAACCAGTTGTATGCCTTTTAAAAACTATGTTCCTCAACCAATAAGTCGTCATGCTTTTTGAGAGAGCTCTTTTCATTGAAATTTATGAAGAAGACTCTCTTACTGTTTCAACAGAAACTGATATGCATTTTTGAATGATAGGAAATTTTTTGTGATTTTTAGGTGATGAGAAAGGAAAAACTTTATAGAACAAAACCTAGGAGAATGTTAATAAAACAATAATCAAATTTTCTTTAGAAAATGTCTATAATAAACTGTCAGTGGACTGACTTATCTTATCTGGAATATGACTTATACTTATCCAGAAGATCTTTCTCATGTATTTTTGGCACATTCCTGAAGAAAATTTGTGATCTTCAAATTAGCTTAAATTTTCTGTTCAAGAGTTATGAAAATAACATAGTGTCTTTTCTAATGAGAAACTGATTTCTACTAAGAGCCATTTTCCTAATTTTAATGCAAAATTAAGTAAGGCCTTAAGGATTTGGTGGGTTTTGCTTTTGTTTCTTTGTTTGATATATCAGTATCTGACAGTATTTGCAATAATTATATAATTTATTCATTGTTGAATAATTATAGAGTTTAGACACCAATATTCATAAGAAGTCTGTTTTATCCCATTTTGGTTATATCCATATCCAGAATATGTGGTAAGAAATAGGAGAGGATTCTGGGAAGATAGAAGAATAGATCAGAAAATTCCAAGCTCTCAAGATTTTCCCCCACAAGAGTTAAAATAGCACCTTAGGGCAAACAAAGTGTGGGTAGAGATAAAATATGAACAGGGCCATAAACCCATGTCCTCCTGGCACAATTTCCTGGGAAAATTTGGGAAGATCAGAAGAAAAATTCCAGGACAAGATTTTGTCCCTGTGAAGCGTAAACACCTCCAGGCTAGGTTCTGTTTTAACAGTGAGTGGCTAGCCTCTTAAACAATAGACTGGCAAGCCCTGGGGTTAGTTAGTTGTAGAGGCTGCCTCAGTGGTAGCCCCAGAACTTTTAGCTCCTGGAGAGTGAGGGGAGTTGGCTGTCTGTGCCTGGGAAGATCTACGGAACCTCTGCTGACAAGGAACCCCAGATCCAGCTGTGCTGCAAGCATCGGGGCAAGAAGGAACTAGCATATGCCACATGAGTACAGAAGCAGTGGGGCAGAAAGCCCCTGGCTGTTGGCACTTGTAGGAGATTTGGAGGTTTGGCTTTTCAGGATAGAAGGAAAACTGAAGATCTGGAGCAAGAGGCACCATTTCCCAAACCCAGGGCTAGAGGTGATTGCAAATAATTAAGTTAATACCACAAAAAATGCACAGGCAAAGGAGAAAGAATCCAACCATAGAAGACAATTATGGGAAATGATAGAGATGGAGGAAAAGCTAAACAGGAAAATAAGAATAATCCAAGAAAAACAAGAAGATTATGAAAGGAAAGTTAACCAATTAGAAAAGGAGATCCAGAATCTTAAGGAAGAAAATGACACCTTGAAAATTAGAATTGGACAAAGTGAAGCCATTGAAATTATAAGAGATCAAGAAATGATTAAACAAAATATGAATAATGAAAAAGTAGAAGAAAAAGTGAAACATAATAAAAACAACAGAATGGAGAATAGATCAGGAAGAGAATTTAAAAATCATTGAACTAACTGAAAGTTATGATCAAAAACAGAATCTTGATACAATAATATAAGAAATAATCAAAGAAAATTGTTCTGAGGCATTAGAACAAGGGGAGAGGGGGAAATAGAAATGGAAAATAATCCATTGATCACCACTCAAAAGAGATCCTATGAGGAAAACTCATAGGAATATCATAATCAAATTCCCAAACCCCCAGCTCAAGGAAAAAATATTAAAAGCATCAAGATTAAAACAATTTAAATATGATAGTGCCACAATTAGAATTACACAAGACTTCACAACAGAGACATTAAAGGACTGCAGGTCTTGGAAAACAACATATTGAAGAGCAGAAGAATTGAGACTTTGGTCAAAAATATCATACCCTGCAAAGTTAAATATTATCCTGAATGAAAAAAAAAATGGACATTTGATAAACTCTCAGACTTTCAAGATTTAGTTAAAAAAAAATTCTGAACTAGTAGAAGATTCAACATATAAGAACCATGAGAAATATAAGGCATATTACAAAGACTAAAGTATTACTATACTGCTGTATAAGGGATCCATAAGAACAGACCATTTAATTTTTATATATGTAAAATATGTAAATTTTTATATATGTAAAATATATAAAATGGATGTCCAAGATTCTTATCAATAATTGGGTAGTTTATAAGAAAGATTGGGGTAAACCTGAGAATAATATAAATTTAAAAAGTAAAAGCATTTAGGAACAGCTTAAAAGAGTAATTATTTGAGGTGCAGAAGGAAAAATTGATACAGAGGAATTAGATGGGGGAGGAGGACTGGTAGTTCTGGTAACCTACTTTCATTGGGAATGGATTTAAGAGGGAACAACACATATATTTAGAAGAGTATAAAAGTCTTCTAAATTCAGAAGAAATAACACATTAAGGACATAGGGAAGGGGGAAGAGGACAAGGGAGGGATCTATAGACAGGGAGGATGAGGGAATAGGTAAAATAGGGGTATAGAAGGGTGTTTAGATTTATGGGAATGGGAGGATAGAGGAGGAATCCTTGAAGGGGGGGTAGGCAAGTTATAGGAGGGCAAGGTAGTGGGTAGAAGTAAAGCAGAGGAGGCAGGAGGGATAGGGGAAAAAAAAGATATAATCATGCATAAAAAACAAAGATCAGGAGTAGAATAGGTTTGGGAAAGTATATGTCCATGTATGTTATATATCCATAGCTATAGAGAAACATATCTAAACTTTATTGTAGCCTTTTGGGGGTTTGGGGGGAAGAAAAAAAACAAAGTAAAAAAGTGCACAGCAGAGAACAAAAGAAAACTCACAAGCAAAGAAGGACATTAGTATTAGTATTATTTATCATATAAGCTTTCTTGAAATGAAAATCTGTTACATATTTTGAATCCTCTCTTATGTTGTGATACACGACATACTTTTTTTCCTCTCTAACTTTGTATTTAAGTTCCAATATTAAAATTTATGATATGTTTTTGTTTCTTTTCTCTATTATTCTATATTTGTATTCTGGCATTTGAGTCTAAAATAAAATTTTGAAAAAGAAAAAAAAAGTAAACAAACTTTTCAGTGGTTTAGTAAAAATATCAGAATATTAGATGGCAAAGACCCAACAATTCACAATCTTGAGGACAGTGGCATGTGAATTATTTTCCACCCATACTTTGATTGCATGTGCCTTGAGCTTATGCCATGGCTCCCTCTTTGAACACTACTCTCCAAAGGTCTGGAATATCTATCTGGGGAGTATAAGGAAGGAGAGAAAAGCAAATTGAGAGTTAGAAATGGGAGGGGGTGGAGTTATAGTAGGGGTATAAAGCATCAGAGGACATAAGGATGGGGAAAATAGAATGATGTTATGTGGTTTTCCCATCTGTTCTCATTTGAATTTCCCCAAGAACCTTGTCAGGCAGGGCAAACAATATTATCTCCATCTTACATATTGGAAAACTGGGTGATGTAAGGTCACACCACCTGCAGGTGGAGTCTTCAGGTGTAAAATCCAAGTCGTTTTCTCCCTAATCCAATGTTCTTTTTATAGTAAAGAGGGAGAGGGGAAGATGGAATGATGGAAGAAAGAAAAAGAGAGAGTAAATTAATACTGTTATTAGATGAAGTAACTGAAAAAGTATTTAGACACATGATTTTTGGGTGAAAACTACATTACAGACATGGAGCAGGTTAGTACACTGTCTTAATTAACTTAAAAGTGTAATAGCAGTAGAAATACTTCTAGATTTCAAATTCTAGCACTTATATTATGGTCTTATGAGCAAGTCACTTAAGTTCTGAGCCTTAATTTACCATCTGTTAAATGTGGATAATTATAATTGTACTATCTGCTTCACTCAGTTATTCTGGGGAAAATAAAAACTTTGTCAACCTTGGAACTCAATATAAACATGAGCTGATTGCTATTGTTGTTTATATCTTATTCTGGAAGAATAATATATATTCTGTATTGCTAATTAAGGCAATAAATTAATTCAGTTTACTCATTATCTTCAAGAAAAGAGAAAAAGAACATGTCCTATTAGCAGTCAATGAGAGGAATTCTTTTATGACCTTATCTATAAGGCTACTGATGCAAGGGGGCATGTAATAGAGAAAAAAGATATTTTGCTTAACATAAAGCAAGAAATTAGATTCTGTAAATTGTAAATTTTTATTGAAGTTTTAAAACTTGAAACTGTATTTCAGGAAGCAATATTTTAATTCAATTCAGCCAACATTGATTAGATGCCTCTTTCTTGCTTGGCACTGTTCCCAAAATACACAAACGAGAGTGATAGTCTTTGCCCTCAAGGACCTCTGCTTTGGCGAAAATGGAAATAAAATATGTATATTAATAAGGAGATTTGGCCCCTGAGCCTTGAAGGAAGCCCAGGATTCTGAGAGGTGTAGATGAGGAAGGTATGAATTTCAGATAATGGTAGAGATATCCTTTGTACCTGTATGGAGGAATGAGAGCCTGCCATTTTGGGGGAATGGTAGTCCAGTTTGGTTGGAAGATAGGATCTTAAAGGGAGAATAATATGAAATTAGGCTGGAAAAGTAGATGGGCAGCTTGATTACAGAGAACCAGGAATGCCAGGTTAAATAAAGAGTTTATATTTTATCTTCTAGGCAGTGCAGAATCTTTTTTTGGACATGGGAGATGAAATGTAGCTCCAGACCTGTAGGAGGGAGATTATTTTGATAGGGAGGTAGATGGAAGATTGATGAGAGAAGAGAAGAGAATATAAGCAGAGAGAGCAATTAGGAAGCTATTAAAGTGGTCCAGGTAGGAGGCAAGAAGGGCCTAGACTAAAAGATGATGACTATGTGAGTGAAAGAAGAAAAGCAGGGGCTCTTTTGGCGGTAGGAGCCACTAAATGTCATGATTGATCATGGTTGATGTGGGGTGTGAGGGAGAAGTGAAGAATCAGGGATGAGTCTGAAGTGCCCAACCTTGGTGACTTGGAAAATGGTGGTACCCTCAAGAGAAACAGGGAATATTGAGTAATCAGAGCCTTAGTTTAGGAACAGAATGAATTCCATTTTGAACGTTGAGTTTAAGATATTTTGGGGACATCTGCTTGGAGATATCCAGGAGACAGTAACTTCAGTTAAAGAAATAAACTAAGTCTGAATATTTATATTCAGAAATCATTGTCCTAGAAATGATGCTTGAACCTGTGAGAATGTAGGAGGAGGAGTGCTAGGGTACACAGTCTTAGGGGGCATCCACAATATGGGTAGTGAAGTTAGATGATGATGACCCGGTAAAGCTGACTGAGAAAGAGTGATCAGACATATAGGAGAAGATCCAGAAGAGAACAGTTTCCTGGAAACCAGTGGAGGACAGTGTCTGGAAGTATCAAAACTCACTCAGAGATCACTATATGCAAAGTGTCCCAAAAGTCTAGGTGCAGTGTTAAGCTGACTTTTGGGACACCCTCTATTGTCCTCAAAGTTTTTATGTTCTCCTAAACTTTCATATTTTTCCTGTCTAGATGCTAACTTATGACTTTAAAATAGCCTTCCAGAGCAGCACTTACTTGAAGTAGGGGGTATAACTAATGAGGGAGTGGGTGAGTTGCATTGAGATGTGTAATGCCTTCATTTCTTTAGAATTTAGTTATTGCTGGGAACAGTTGAGGGGGTACAATGTAGCATTTACTCTTAACGCCATGTCATGACTGAAAATCAGAAAAGGAATTTAAAGAAAATGTCTAGGTAGGGCACCCAGTTTGTTCATTTTTTTCAACCAAAGCTACAGTAATTGATTCATTGCTACTTCTATTAAAAATAAAATTGTGAAATATTTAGGTGAGTCAGTGCTTGCCTTCCAGTGGGGAATGCTGCTCTCCCATGTGCCTTCTTGACCACTGTCAGCTGTTTTAACTAAGAATATCACTGTGCAACAGAAGCACACCTAAGCATGTAAGAATCAGTCTGTCTCTGCCCAAGTGTAAGCATAATGTTTTTTATACTAAATTTAAAAATTCAAAGCTTTCAAAGCTGAATTTTTTAAAGGACAGAAATCAAGAAATTTGCATTTTCAACTTTTGTGAAAAATCACTCTATTCAGTTCCATCCTAAGCACTTTGCTCTGATCTGTGATCTGCAACATTAATGGAGAGATTTTTCATGTGAGTTCATAATAGTAATAGCTAACATTATGTAGCACTTTAAGGTTTGCATAGGGCTTTACCTATATTCTCATTTGATCCTCACAGCAATCCTGTGAAGTAGGGGCCATTGTTATCCCTACTTTACAATTGAGAAAACTGAGATCAGGTGACTAGTGCAGGGACATACAATTGGTAGGTTTTTGGGGGCAGGATTTGAACTATGGCCTTGATTCCAGTACTCTCCACCGTACCGCCCAGCACGTATGCTTTTGGTTGGCAAAAGGGTGGGAAGAAGGTGCTGTTGGTACGTATTTCTGTTGTACATTTTGATTGTGATGTCATCGATAAAAATAGGGAAATGACCGGTCAAGAAATCATCTGTTGCAGCTTCTCTCTTCAGTTAAGCAAAAGGCACCAGATAAACCCTGCTTTGGTATTTTAGTTATTTAATATTCATTTTTGAAACGTAAAGCTATATCTGCCCCATGTGTTAGTACTAGTCTGCATTTATATTAAACACCAAATATAAGTCTCAGATCTATGGATGAAGGACTGTCATCTGTGGTGAATAAAAGAAATATCTGGATCAATATAAGGCCCCAAGGACAGGAGCAGCAAAAATCTCATCTATAATAAAAATGTGTTCTAAGAGCAAAGGGACCATGTTGTTATGGCTGCTGTGGGAACCATAGAATCATGCTGGCAGGTTGAAGGAGCCTGTCTGCATCACAGCACTAAGCTCCTTTCCTCAGGAGTTATGTCCTTTGTCTTTCCTCCCTAGTCTCATTGGCCTTTTGAATCTTGACCTTACCTGACTACTTCTGTCATCATACTTAATATTTATATAATCATTTCTAGACTGTTAATTTTTCATGCTTCAGAACAACCCTAGGAGAGAAAGTATTTTTAGTTTTATTTAAAAAAGAAGATTTTTATTAGTGTTTGGTCCCAAGTTTCTAGTATGTGCTCATATGTGGATCATGTGATCTCTGTGGCTATATTCTCAATTCTTTGCATGAAGACTGCTCTCTCCCAGCCTTGTTACACCAACCTATGTAGATAAGTTGCTGAGCTTTGTTTCTTTCTGAACCTTCTATAGCTGTCAGTCCCAGCTGTACCTATGTTCTGCCTTGTCTTTGTCTTCTCCTGTTTCTTACTCAAAATGACTTCTCAGTAGCTAAAGGACTTCTGTGAAAGGCTTCCTGGTACTGGGCTTTTAGTCTGTTAATACATTCTTTTTTTTTTTTTTTTGGAATGGTCACATTAAAGAGGAAATTACTTAGTATGGGATTTTCTCCTTCCTCAAGAGAAGTTGAATAATTGTTATTTCATGTATTTTTTCTTAACCTTCAGATTTTATCTGTGGCTGTCATAAAAATGTCAGAAAACAGTGTCTTTTTCAGTGATGTGCTCTGTTGTCTTCACATCCATGATGAGTATCCATCTATTTTTCCTTTGAGTGCTTCACTCTTTCTGGTTTTCTCTGAGTTAATGCCTACTATGGAAGTTCAAGACTGTTGCCAATAATAAACTATCAAAGGTCTGTTAGCTGTTGGAGGCTAAGTAAAGATAGAACATGTTGAAACCAGGAGGCTGAGATTTGGTGATAAATCAGAGGAAATATTCTTATTTAGAAGATATTTATTTAGAAAATATCCTCAAGTGCAATAATGAAGTCTAGGTTTGCTTTTTTTTTTTTTTAAGTAAAGGAAAGACTTGAATAAAATGTTCCTCCTTTACTGAGTGGTGAGAGACTAAAGCTTAATTATTGTTTAAATGAAAATTCTGAATCTGGGACATGTTTGACTTGTACACTGATCTTATTCTTGAATTATCTTGAATGAACCTTTAACTTCTCTGCTTTATTGGCATCACCTACAAAATAGGGATAGTCTTTTGGATTACTGTAAGTTAATTGTAATGCTGATAATGATTTTAAAACAACCTGGGTAGAAGCCCAAGTAGAGTGGTAAATAACAGCAGTGTGTAGGGGTGTGATTTCCATTTCCCTTTATATCATGTTATTTTTCTTTGTGCCGAGTTGCTTTTGGCATTAGTTAGGAGCCTCCATACCCCAGAAGAGATTTGGAATGAGAATCTGGCCCTCTGTTTCTGGGTTATCCTGGTTGTTGTTTTTTTTTTCTCCAACAGTGCTTATGATGCATGGTCTGTAGGCAGCATCAGTTGTGAGTAAGAGGAGTTTGTTTTACTCCATTTATAAAACAGATTCTGGTTGGAATAAGTCATCGAAACATGCTGGTCTTCATTTGTAAAATAAATTGTATGATGGAATGTCAAATTTGCCATGCAGATTCTTTGTCTGAGGACAGTGGCCAAAAATTAATCTTGGTGATGGAGAAATGCAGACAGCTGTGAGTTACTGTACATGGATTGCTGAATAATAAATGCAGCAAGCAATTTCATTGTCACAGATTTTCACAGTAGTACCTTCTTTCTGCTTGAGGATCTATCTTCCATGGAATTAATAGCATCTTCAACACAGCTGCTTGCTTTTTGTAGTAAATTTGGTACCTGTATCAATAAATCAATCAGCTAGTATGATTGAGCTTACAGTTACCTCATTTTGAAAGGGAAAAATACAATGCAATCTCATTGTGTCTTCTTGTTACATGATTGAGGTATGTCATAGGTCAGATCACATCCTCTAAAACCTATCAATCACACCCAGTAAAAGTTGATTTGCTAGCCTGGTAAACAAGAGGTCGAATAATTCTTAGCTGGGTTACTTTCTGCCACTCCTGTGCTGTGACCTTGGTCACAGAGAATCACTTTGCTTCTCTGTGCTCCAGTGTCCTTCTGAGGGGGTTAGATGTAGTGACCTCCAGGGCCCCTCCTAGTTCTGAATCTTTGATCTTATGATCTCCTATCAGCATTATGAAGAGGTTCCATACAGTTGTTTGTGAACAGAATTAAATTGGTCAGGCATGAAAAGCTAAAGGCTACTGTTTGTTGCATTTTAACTCATGCAAGAGAAAGTTATGTCCCAGCTTGAGATGTTCAATGGCTAGAGCCTGAAAAGGATGACAGGAACATCCAGGAAAAGAAATGAAGGCAGCACTCACCCACCCACCCCTGAACTACAGCAGCACTTCCAGAGTAGGGTTGTGAAGGGCAAAGAAAAGATACAATAGGGTTTTTGCCAGAGCTATGGACATAATGATTTTCAGGTTATGGCAAGAGGAGGGACAGTCCTTTAAGAAGATACCTCCTCCTTGGCTCATCTTTGGACCAAACTCTTATTGTGCTTGCCAGTTTCAGTGGGAGGTGTTTCTGGATCCATTGTTCCTCCAAGTATCAGAGCAGATCAAGGAGGTAGATGAGTACTAGTCATTTTATAAGGGAGAGGCAATGTTTCATGTGATTGACTTGGAAAATAGAATTCTGAAGAAAAGGATTCTAGAAAAGTGAAGAGACATGAGGAAGGAGAAGGGACATATGTAGAGCAGAGACAGCTTGTCATAAAATCTTGCCCCAGAAAATCAAATAGACTTTCTAGAATATCACAGTGAACTTAGTGTTTTGATATAGTATTGGTTCATTTATCTACCATCATCAGGGAATGTATATCCTGAAGGAGTAAGATTTTCATGTACTTTAGGCTTATTCTTTTCATTGCTAACATATTTTACCTTAAGCATTATTGGTAAGCCTTTTTTGATGTATTCAATACCTTACTGCTTTACTACAGAGAAAAGAATATGTATATGTGCATATTTTATACACACACACTCATATCTGTCTATGAAAATACCCTCTTCTGTAGATTAGTAAGTGTCAGAGATGATGTAGGACTTTCTATTTGCAGCTACTTATGGTTGCTGGGGTCAGAGGGAAAGGATTTAACCTTGGGAGCATGGAGACAAGGGATTTGGATAGAAGTGGTTCTAGATGGCCACATGGTAAAAACAATCAGGGGGGTAGTCCTTTGACCTTGTAATAAAAAGCAGTGAAGAGCTAAAGATAGTGAGAATGGGAATGTAGCCAAGAAAAGTGTGGACGTTCAACCTGTACAATGACCTGTGTAGAGACAATGGGTCTCTGTTGGTTAGGAACTTTATTCTAGTTAGCACAATATATATCCCTTCCCTTCCCCATTTCAGTGGGTTTGCATCCCTATTTGCTTGCCTATCCAACCAATTCCTAGCAAGACAGTTTCTGGGAAGAAGGGGAATAAAGACAAATGACATTTGCTCCTCTTAGTAACGAAGCTACTAGTGTTTAGAAGTATTTGAAGTTTTGCTTTAATTCCTCTATGATTAAAATCATGGTTTGCATATCAGTGCTTGGATGTAGACTTAAGGAGGCATTTGGGAAATCCCAGAAAGAATGGGATTTAAACTACTGTTTTTCCAGCACCCACTGGATAACAGTAAAAAATAGAGAATTTTTAAATCATTTTAATAATTTCCTAGAAAAAAGAGAACACATTCAACCAATATGACCCTTAGGGTTTTCTAAAATTTAAATTTTTTATTCAATTAACAAAAACTTTTTTTCTTCCTCTCATACCCTCCTCCATTAAAAAAAATGAAAAGAAAATCCTTATAACAAATATGTATAGGCAAATAAAGCAAATTCCTAGGATTAAAGCAAGTCAGTAATCACAGTGGTGGCTGGAGGGGGTGGGGGGGAGGTAGTTAGCCATGATCCGTTTTGCCAGGAGGCCAGATTTGAAAGGTCACCATGTCTTCATAAGGAAGGAGCAAGAGGAGGCAAAAACAGTAGCAAGGAAGAAAGTCTTGCTTCAAGGGAAAAGTGAGTCCCTGGAAAGCTCTGCCTGCAGAAAGGTAAAGTCTCCTTTTAAATGATCTGTCTACTCAGGACTCACTACTCTAGTTATACAAACATATAAACTGTATTATACAGTGTGCTGTATGTGTATATGTGTGCACACATACTTTTTTTTATCCTGATTTGTAATTTAATTGGTATAGGGAACTCCCCATTGAGGGATTTACTCTCTACTGATGAAGACCTCTTACTGTTCTGCAATTTTCAGTCTTAGATAGCTGTGTAGGGCACTGATAGGTTTAGTGACTTGTCTAGGGTCCCACAGCTAGTGTGTGTCAATGTGGTGGAGGTAGGATTGGAACCCAGGCTTTCTTGAATCATCTCTCCATCCGGTATGCCAGGTTGTCTCTCATGGAACATAGAGGCTATAATTTAACCTTTCCTTGTGACTTAATGATTACTATTACTGTACATTTAGGTTCCCAGGAATAGTTGAGGTACAGAGACCTGTTGGCTCATATGCACAGTGACCTTACCCTTCCGTGCTTCTCTAGTGTTCTCTTATCTTCTTTCTCATCATCACCAGCTTTCATTTTTGAGAGAGAAGAAAAGATTAATAACTCCTGTGAAAATTGGACCACTTTTTACTTTCTAATACTTGATTTTATAAAGATAAATTAATGGTAAGCTAAAAAACCTTGTTTGAATATGGAAGTCTGGTTTCACAACAGCCGTGTGGATTTCTATTTATCTTCATACTTAATCTGTTATGCGTAACCAGGAGATATACTGTAGGATCAGAAATGGTTTCCAGCCAAGTGAGTAATTTAACGGTGAGCTAAATTGTTTATTTGACTTGGTACTATTGCCTTACTTTAAAAAAAAATAATTTTGCACTCTTAAGAATTTCAAAACAATTGTTGATATATTTTTGTACCATCTTCATTTAGTAATATTTCCCTCTCCTTCCCTGTAAACAAAGAATTTTTTCAAAGAGAAGAAACAAGCAAGACCAAGAGATGTGTTTTCTGAATTGTTTCTAGGTCCAGTTTTGGTCATTATAATTACATAGTAACCAATTTTATTTTAAATTTCCACTTATATCATTTTTATCATTGTACATATTGTTTTACAGATTCTACCTATTTCACCTCATCAGTTCAGTGTATCTTCAGAGGCATTTCTGAATTCTTCATATTCATTGTATCACTCAGTAATATTCCAGTCATATCCATATACCATGATTTGTGTAGCTATTCCCCAGAATGATTTGTTTCTACTTTGTTTCTAGACTTTTGGTAACAAAAAGCCTTCTGAGAATATTGTAATGTATTTGGGACCTTTTGTTTTGCCTTTGATTGCCTTGGGTATAAAATGCCTAGCAGTAGGAACTGTGTGTCAAAGAATATGGTCATTTTAATCACTTCTTAAGCATATTTTCAAATTGCCAGATTAGTTGAATCAATTCATAGTTCCACCAATGGTACATTAGTGTGCTTGTCTTTCTAATCTTCCAACACTGATTAGTTCAACTTTTGACATTTTTGACAGTCTTACAAGCATAATATTATGACTAACTACAAAACCTCCCTTTCAGCCCTATCTCTACTTGTGCCCCCTACCTCCAGATTATAAGAATTGATTAAAAAAGACTGAATGGGGAGTTCAAGACTAAATAATAAAATTTAGTCACTAGATGAGAAGAATAACCATGAAAAGGAAAAAAAGAACCACACTAAACAAAACTTTGTAGAAATATATGAAAATGTAATTCCTACAGTAAAGCTGAGCACTAAATAAACAATATGTAGATTATTAAATTAAATGAGATATGTTGCATTATGTATCATCTTCTACATAGAGAGGAATTTTAATAATAAATACAAAAGCAATTTTATTATCTGCCTTGTTACTTTTTAGTGCTTGTGGTTTATGACTAGTTTTTAATCTTACATATCAATAAATTATTTCAAATCAGGAGAAAAGCCAATATAAAAAAAGAACCAGCAATGTGAGCTTTTAGTTTAATTTTCTAGCAGAATATATACACATATATGTATTTTTTTGTGTATACAGAGAAGGAGAAAGAGAAAGGGAAAGAAGAATGGTTTATCCAATTCAGTGTTTCATTCACACAGAATTATAGACTTTTAGGCTTTAGTGGCCAACTAGTACAAACCATATCATATTCTTATAAATTTGAATTTTTCTTATATAGCTTCGAATTGGAACCCTTATTAGAGAAATTGAACTGCAAAGATTTTTCTTCCCAATTAAGTTTTCCTTCTAATTTTATCCACATTGATTTTTTGTGCAAAAACTTTTCAATTTTATGTGATCAAAACTGTCCATTTTGTCTTCCATGATCTCTGCTATCATTTGTTTAGACATGAACCCTTGTCATCTGTAGATATGGAAAGGAATATTTTCCATGCATATTTTAAATACTTGAGTTTTCACTATATTTGGATCTCTTTTATATATATGTATATATATACATATATACACACACATACATATATACATATATGTACATATATGTATATATATATAGTAGTTAAATAGGCTAGGAGTATGGAATTGAGTCAAAAATCTTTGTGATAATCAACAAAGACTGTATATATGTTATGGTGCTTTAGGGCTGCTTGTTTAATAATTACTGAATTTATAATAAATTGCTCCTGACACAGCAGGAAGTTTTTGGCACACTCTTTCTGCTTCCCCAACAATATAATTTTTGTAAGTGCTTAAAGATTTGTCTGTATGAGTGTGTATGACTAGAAGCTCTGAATGCTTTGTATAAAGTAAATAAACACACCATTGACCCAAGCCCCCAGTATTGCCATTCTTTGGCAATAGGTATATCATGGTGGCAGCTAGGTGGTGTAGTGAATAGAGCACCAGCCTTGGAGTCAGGAAGATCTGAGTTCAAATTTGGCCTCAGACACAGCACAAAACTAGCCGTGTGACCTTGAGCAAGTCACTTAACCCCAATTGCCCTGCCTTTCCCCCCTCCAAAAAGAAAAAAAAAATCTAAAAAATTTTTTTTAAAAAGTAGGTATATGATGCCTTCTAGTGAGAAAGGTGGGATTGGGATTATTTCTGAGAAGTCAGTCAGATCCCTCACTGGTAATTGATGCACACCATTAAGTGTTTGAACCTATAATTGTGGATCTGATCTAGCCCTGCTATTTGGAGTTTTGCAGAGAGGTCAGTGTTTGAGTCGTTTCTTTTGACACAACTCCTCTTCATTATGTTCATGGAGCACAAATTTTCTGTTTTTCATTTGATCCAGCTGGCATTTTTGTTCTGTTGGCTTCTTATGACCATAAATGAGCAGAAATTTTCTAAAATTTCCTTTGGGAGTTGAGTCTCATCCTTGATTTCTTTATTTTTCAGGTTTCTGTTCTTAAGTTTTTTGTTGATATTGATTGCTCATTTTGTCTGTGCTTTAACTCCTAGTATTCACCTAAGTTTTAAAATTTTGCTTCTCTCTCTCTCTTTTTTTTTTTAATTAAGGGAACTACAAGTTCTTATATGATTTAGTTTTCTGCCTTTCCACATATTTGGTTGCTGCTGCCTTTAGTTGGGTAATGGAACAGTCAAGTGTTTGCCTTTGTCAGCTGTATATTGATATCCTCAGGCGCCTTTCCACAGCTCATCAATAACTCTCTTCAGTTGCTTCTGCCATAGTGTTTTGATGCATTTCCCTAGACCTAGAGGTATTCTGTGATAACTCTACCTTTTCTCCTGCAGTTCTTAACCATAGCAGCAGATGCCACATATATCGTATATGCAGGTTCTCAAATGTTTTTATGTTTTTGGTCAAATACCTTGAGATAATATTCTTTCATGATGCATATATAGCAGATCCCAGATTCTTAAAATTATTCTCTTATGGTATAATTGGCCCACTGGTTAGATTCAAATTCAAAAGGAATTTCCTTTTTTTTTTTTTGCTCCCCAGTTCATTTCAGCTCTTCATTTAATATAGGCTTAGGAATGAAGTTATTTTTTATGATTTCTCTGCATTGGGAACCATTATGTTTTGGGACTTGGAGCAGAGGGTACCATTGACAGAAAGCAGTATGAAATTTTAGTCATAATTAATGAGATCTGTTAGCAGTTTTCTTAAGATTTATCAGTGTAAAATTAAGCATTCATATCTTCAGTCCATTACATTCATATTTGTTTTTCCTGCCTTAGTTGTGGTGTAGACTGCACATAATCATTTTCCGAAAGTGGGATGTTTTATTTTTTATTTGTTCCAGTACACTTTGACCCTAGGAGTGGGGACGGGGTGGGGCTAATACAAAAGAGAAACCACTGTCTATTCTCCTTTGTCAGTCTCATCTTCATTTTAAGGAGGGCAGCCTGTAACCCTTTGATTCTCATCTGTTTCTTAGATTTATAGGATCAGTTTCATCCCATTGGTTGGGGTATTTTACCTAAATAGTGATCTCATGTGATTCTAGTTTGGCCTCCTCTCAGAGCTCTCTATCTTAACAAGGTCTTTCCTAAGCTGTGGATCCTGGGAACTAACACAGTAAGATGTGTCACGTGCAGCAAGACTACTGCCTTCATGTAACTGTGCCTTTCTTAATGTAACCCAAAGATCACATTCACTTTTTGGACTGCCATCTCACATAGTTGACTCATATTTGAGCTCACAGGCCATTAATTGACACTCCCAGATTATTATATTTTTTTTTCAGATGAACTGCCCCCTCTCCATATTATCCAGTCTTGCGGTGTAAAGTTGAGTTTTTGAACCCAAGCCTACCACTTTCAATTTGTCCCTGTTGAATTCCATTTTATTAGCATCAGCCAGTTTTCTGTCCTGCTAAGATTGTTTTGGAGCCTGCCTGCCGTCCAGCATATGAGCTTTCTCTTCCAGCTTGGTACTGTCAGCAGTCTTCAGGAGCACATAATCTGTGCCTTTACCCAAGTTATTCTGCCTGAAAGTCTTTATTAGCAAGTTAAGGAAGGCCAGCCAGCCAGACCTAGATTGTCATGAGGTGCTTTCACCTCCTGAAATAATGATAATTGTGCCCCATTTCTTTACTACTGTGATCAGCCAATGTGTTAGCAATTTATCAAGGTTAACAATATATTCAGCTGAGGTGTTTTAAAATCAGCTTATTCAACTTCTTTTGTTGTATACAATGTTATGGAAGCAGATCAACCTATATTCTATTACCATTATAAAAGAAGCATTGTGTTCAGGGAGAGAGTGATAACATCCCCACTATACTCCTTTCTTATCAGACTGTATCTCAAGTTTTGTTTTCATTTCCAGGTGATACATTTTGACAGGGCAATGACAGAATGGAAGGTGACAAAGATTAAGACCATACTCAAAATCATATGCAACAGTTGAATAAGCAGGTGGTGTTTCAATCAGAAAAGACAACATTTAGGAGAGGATTTGATAGCTAATCTTCAGTTGCTCACTGAAAAGAGTATTATTTTGCTCTGAACAAAAAAGGGCAGGGGACAAGAGGAACTGTGTCCCTGGCACTATATTAAGTACTTTTACAAATATTTTCTCATTCAGTCCTTACAAAAGTCGTGGCAGGTAGATACCACTGTTATCCCTATCTTAAAGAGTTGAAACTAAGGTAAACAGAACTTAGGTGACTTGCCCAGGGTCACACAGCCTAGTCTGAGGTTGGATTTGAACTCTGGTCTTCCAGACTCCAAACCTGGTTCCCTATTCCCCTCCCACCACTGGCTGTCTTAAAAAAAAAAAAAAAGTTAATGACTGCTTCTATAGTTCTCATGGGGTTTTATGAAGCTTAAATGAGTCAGTATATATAAAACATTTTGTCAACTATATATTAATTACTATTTTTATTATACTTGTGAAATTTAATTGACTCAAGTTAATCTTGAATGGGATAAAAATGCCTCTTGCCATTAGACATGCATACATTAGAATTTTTAGGGAATTCTTCGTTCATATGCAATGGTATTGATGGAGAAAGAATGTTCCTTTCATATTGCTTTGATTTTTTCCAAATACCAGACTCAAGAATCTGATTTTGCTTATGATTTGGAACTTTCTATACAGGTGTTTAAAATACCAGTAAGTGAATAGGATGTGAATTTTTAAGAAGTTCCTCTTATTTAATTCTGCCAGCATTTATTCAGCACCCATTTTGTGCCAAGTGCTCTGCTAGGCATTGGGAGCACAAATACCAAATCCTAATTTACAAGGAGCATGCATTCTTCTGGAACCTCAGACCTCATTTAGTTCATAGAGTTGGCCTTAAAGTCCACGGAATTAGCTCATAACTAGCCTGGAAGGAAATGCTTCTTGAAGGAATGGATTTTGTCTTTGGAAATGCCTTCTCCTTTAGGATATATAACTTGTTTCAGTGACAGCTGCTACTTGAATGTGGAGAACATATATTTTGGGAAGATCATTTCTGTGTTGTGGGATGGACCGTTTTGATCCAGATTACTCTGAGGACATCCTTCTGGAGTGCCTGACATTTAGGAAATCTGTTTCTGTTTGTTGTGAAAGAAAAAAATGTGCATTTAAGAAAAAAAAAATTCTACGTGATTTCTTTAATACTTGCCCTTGTCTCTGGTCAATGTCATAATCCTATCATATTGTTCTTTTACTTGAACAGCTTCCATAAGTGTCAGATTTTAGGCAATTAAATCAAGCATTTCCTTTGTATCAGTGGTGGAAGAGAGCTTTTTTTTACTGATTACATTTGTGTTAAGCAGATTCATGAATCGTGTTAATTTCAAAGTTTCAAAAATTGTTTAAAGACCAGAAGCATTTAGCAACCATCTCTTAGCTTATGAAATACAAAAGCAATATGAAAAAGATGGAATTTTTATGTAGTTTCAAAGGATTTATATGCCAGATGAATCATATTCATCATAACTGTAATCTAGGAGCCATACAAATTAGCATAGGTAAGTCAGAGTATAATGTAGGTAAGTACATATATATAAATTTAATTGGTAAGGCATCATGAAGATCATCTAGTTCAACTTTATAATCTTATTTTTAATTTTTAAAAATTCTGAATTCAAAAGATACCAAAAAAGAGAACATTTCTACATATAAAGTAGAACAGAAAAGAATTACATGTGAGACTATGAAAAGTCTATAATAAATTTCACATATTAGTTTCCTTCCAAAATAAATTTTTATTAAAATATTTTGTTTTTATATTCCTAAATTTCCCACTGTATCCAAAGCCTCTCTTTCTGTGAGCCATTCTATATAACAAATAATTTTTTTTTTTCAGTGAAAAATAGGATAGAGTCAAGATGGCAGGTTAAGAGGAAGCAATATGGCCTAACTCCCCACTACAGTCTCTTCCTCTATTATCTTGAAAATGTACCACACTGAATTCTTATTGGGAAATCCAACGGGGTAAAAAAAACAGTGAGTCATTTTTCAAGCCCCAGATAACTTAAGACAGAAAGGTCTGTGGACTTTGGGTATGGAGTCTAGCCACTATCATGTGTAATATTAAGCATTCCATTACCCAGAGACTGAAAGAGGGCTGAGATAGGCACCAGAGTAGGAATCAAGAGCACAGAAAGACAGTGTGGGGCATCTCTGAACTAGTGTAAGAATGAGTGCCATCTGGAAGCTCTGTCAATTCCTATTGAGATCCAGAGGAGAGAAGGGCAATTGTGATATGGACCCTAGGTATGTACTGAGCAAGAAACATGTTCCAGATGTAAAACAACTGTGTGACCTCCATCACAGGTGCAAAGCATCAACTCTCTTCTAGCCTCCAGACTAGCATGGAAACCTGCAATGGAATAACCAAGACAGGAAGCTGAGACCCAAAGGGAGTTAGCAGTTCTGTCTCTGAAGCTGCTGATTGACAACCAGGGACCATCTGGCAGACTCAGACCTGGTTCAGAAATTTGCAGAGAATAGAACAAGAGGTTAGAGAGCACTATTTTATGAACACTGAAAACTTGTAGGCCCCCAACCTGAGTTGTGAAAGCAGGAGAAGGACACAAGATATCTTCCTCACCTTTCCTCTCTCCCCCAACAGCATACACTGAGCCTTGCACTAACATAAAGCCCAAAGTCGAGAAGTAGTCTGGTAGAATGAGGAAATAAAAAAAAAATCCCACCATAAAAAGGTTTTCTGGCAACAAAGAAGCTTCAACACAAAAACCTAGAAGAAGAGAATAATCTGAAAATATTTACAAGCAAAGCCTCAAAGAAAAATGTCTTATCAGAAAAACCTGGGAAGGCTTCTATGAACTGATACAAAGTGAGGTGAGCAGAACCAGAACATTGTACACAGTAGCAGCAATGTGGTAATAATGATCAGTTGTTAAAAACTTAGCTACTCTGATCAATGCAAAGATACAGCATAATCCCAAAGGATTCATGATGAAATATGCTATCCACATCCAGAGAGAGAAGAGGAACCTGCTTGGAGATGGATACGGGAGAAGAATGAATCTCACGTGAATGGGAAGGGGGGCAACAATGAGGAGTTTATGTAACAAGGAGGGGATGAAGGAGACTATACACGAATCTCACTTTCATCTCAACTGGTGAAGGGAAGAATACACACACACACACACACACACACACACACACACACACACACACGATCGTGTAAATAAATACATCTTACCCAACAGAGAAATGGGAGAGAAAGGAGTCAAAGGAAGGGAGGGAGAAAAAGAGGAAAAGTTATATTCAGGGAGGCATTAATCAGAAGCAAAACAAACTCTTAAAGATGCAGAGGGTGGAAGGAAAAGAAGGAAAAATAGAGTAGGATGGAGAAAAATATACAATTATCAGTTAGCATGAATGTAATGAACTCAACCATAAAATGGAGGAGGATAGTAGAATGGATTTCCAACATATGTTGTTTATAAAAAAATCACTTGAAACAGAAAGATAAATGAGGGACTGTAGTAGAATCTATTATGAAAAAGACAGAGGTAACTATTGTGGGCCACTTGGGTACCAGCCCCAATAGTGAACGGAGACGTGGTAATGAATTAACCAGGCGGGTAGTTCATAGGATAGAACTCCATTTATTGATACTTGGGGAAAGGTTTTTATAGAGCAGAGACAAAGGACGGAAAGGAAGAGATATCATTATCTTAGTCTGTCATATCCTGGAAGTAGCATGGCAGTAAAGCCTTTTGATCCCTAGGTGCCAGAAAGTCTTAGGAAAAGTCAGTTATCTCCTGTCACATGGAGTTAGTTATATCTCAAAGGATGCTCTTGAGAGCTGGCTTCAAATCCTAATAGCCAAAGCCACATCATCAAGTACATCTGCATAGGAACTGACTTTCTGCAAATGTTTTGGACAGCTAAAGTTTTGGGGCAGAGCCTTAGATCTGGGTCTCCAGTACTTCTTAATGCAGCCACAGTCATAAACAGATACAGTTGAGAGCAAACTTCAAAGCTGAAGCACAATCCTCAAAAGACATCATGTTTAGAGCTGGCCGCTCAAAGATACCAGAGTGTAGAGTCAGATATATCCTGGGACAGGATCCTGTTGGTCTCAGAACTCCAACAACATCCTTTTAAATGCAACCCATATCAAAAGAACTCCAGAGCAGATTTAGTGAAAAGTCGCATCTCGAAGAGATCTTTGACATTCAGGTCCACTGATATCAGGGTAATTATCAGAGTCCTGGGACAGGCCTCTTTGGGTCCCCACAGGTAACAATCATGATCTCAGTGAAAGAAAAAATAGAACTAATTGAAAGAGATAAATCACATTTTTCTAAAAGATACCATAGACAATAAGTGAATATTGATACACATGCATGCACACACAGGCACGCATGCACACCAAATGGCACAGCTTCTAAATTTTTAAAGGAAAAATGAAATGAGTTACAGTGACTGCCTCACATGCAGAAAAGCAGACCTATTAAATACATCTTTTACCAACTGTAATGCAAAATATATATGTATATATATATATGTGTGTGTATATATATGAAAAAAAAAAAAAAATATATATATATATATATATATTCAGTAAAATAACTTAAAGCAAAAACTAAAAATTATTTGGAAATCAAATAACTTAAATCTTAAAGTACAAGTGGGTGAGAGAACAGATCACAGAAATCAGTGTAAATTTCTTGAAGGTTGAGTGAATGAAGCTCTCATTTCTATATTTGTATCCCTAGCCCTTAACTCAAGCCTGATGTGTGAGTGCTTATTAAGTACTTTAATTCATTCATTGATCCATTCATTCAGAAGTTGCCCTGAGAAAAGATCATCAAATCTGGCAATTAAGAGATCACAAGTAACTTTAAATAGGGAAGCATTTGAATGATGTGGTCAAGCCAGATTGTAATGGTTTGAGAAGTGTAGACAACTTTTTCAAGTTTATCTAAGTCAGGGAAGAGAGATAAAGGACAATAGCTTGAGTGAATGTTAGGGCTAGTAAAGGTGGTTTTTTATTTTTATTTTTATTTTTATTTTTTTAGGATGGGAGACTTAGGAATTTTTGAAGGCATTAGGGAAGGAAAATTTTTAAAGAGAGAAGTTGAAGATTTAAGAAATGAGGGAATGATATGAATTAAACAACAACAACAACAAATTTACTGGAGAAAATGAGTAGGAGTGGAACTAAGTGCAATAGAACTGTTCTTGGCAAGGTGAAGGGCCACCTCATTCATTATTAGAGACTAGGAAAAAGGGGAAGTAGGAGAGGTTTTCAATACAATAAGAGGCAAAATCTTCGGCTGAGGAGGAAGAAAGGCGAATAGCTAGTGGTGAGCAGGATTAGGGAGGAATAAAAGGACTTCCTTGACACCATGAGAGCCCCACCCCTCCTTAGGTTTGGGTAACAAATTTGTAATATATTCTTAGACTAACACTTTAAAATTATTTGCAGTGTTTTGCCTTAGGAAGCACATTTTAAAGATAATTTTCTTCTAAGAAGAAAGTATTGTATAGTACAGTGGTGTCAAATTCAAATAGAAATTGATCTATAAGGTATTGACTTAGAAAACCACAAATTAACATTATCTGCGTTGTATTATATTTTTGTTTATTTTGTTAAACATTTCCCAATTCCATTTTGACCTGGTTCAGGCTGCCTTGAGTTCAGTACTGCTGGTGTAGTAGATCGAGTGCTGAATTTGAATATGGAAGACTCATGCTAGAGGTCTTAATACTGGTTGTGTAATCATGGACAAATCTCTTAACATTTCTTAAGAGTTAATTTCCTCATCTGCAAAATGGGATTAATAATATTTGCTCTGCCTAGCTCATAGGGTTGTTATTGAGATTTCTGTGCATGTTCATGTGTGTGCGTGCATCTATTTATATATGTACATATACAAACATACACATATGTGTACATAATGTATGTATATACATATGTGTTACTTTAAAATCTTGAACTACTAAGTAATTGCCAACTACTGATATTTTTCTAAAATGAGGAGGGGAGTTTTGGGTGAGGAAACTAATCATATAACTAAGAATGGTTTGAGAATGTAACTAACCTTTAATTAACTTTGGATTTGTTCATCAGCAGCAGTATTTTGAGTTTTTAAAGTTTTTACCTTTATTAGGTACATTGTCTTCCACTGAAATGTTTGATAAATACAGTGTCAGTACAGCATGTCTTATGCTATATAAGCAATCAGATGCTTGGTTAGGACTTGGACTCCCCCTTCATTGTTAACAGCTTTGTGCATACATCCCAGCAGCCTCTAAGATTGATAAGAAGTAATTTTGTTTTAATTTACTATTATGACTGTCAGTTAAATAAGTAATACACATTTAGGGATTTTGAATTCATTAAAATGAGTAAAATTTTGCATTTATGCAAGAAATACTTTTCTTTGAAAACTGACATTAAACCAGAATCTTTTAGGTTTCCTGCTGCCCACATCTCACTTGAAGTTGTCATGGTCTATTTTCCTCCCTCATTTTGTGTTGCTCTACTTAAATAAGGAAGATGTCTCCAGTTGCAAAAGGTTCACCTCTTCAAAGGAGTGAAGACAAGAAATTTCTTCCTTTATAGTGGAAAGAACATTGAATTTGGAGTTATCAGACTGTTTCAAATTCTTGCTTTTTTACAAAACCTTGTAACCTTGGGCTCTCTGGGTCTCATTTTCCTTATATGTAAAATGGGAACATTCTTTTCCAGAAGGAAAATCCTGTAATTCTATGCTTCTTTCCCCCATTGTATGATTTAAAAAAAATTATTGATGATTTTTGTTTTTAATACCACAAAGCTTTTCTAGTATTTTCTTTCTGACTTGAAAAAAAATCTATAGAATTCTCCCTCATCGCAAAGAAAAAGTGATATAGTGACCACATCTCTATATGCAACATTGATACCTGTAGGTCCACCACCTCTCAAATGAAAAGGGAAGTTTATCTCACCATCTGTTCTGTGGAACCAAGATTAGTCACATTGCCTTTAATCTGAGTTCCAGTTGTCTTTTAGTGGAGTTTCCAATTACACATTGTAGGCATTGTAGTCAATGGAAATCATAAGGGTCAAAATAGCAGGAAAATCATAATCTTCACAGACTGTGTTCCTAAGCAAATTTTATTTGCTCTGCATTGGTTCCCTATTGGTCCTTGTAAGTTTTCCTGTGTTTCTTTGAATTCCTCATCTTTGTCATTTGTTGCTGTTCTCAATGAGAGAAGTTACAGAAGCTTGGAGTATAGGACTAATTGCAATGTGCAATTAGTTATCTGTAGGAATTACCCAGTGGCAACCCTTGCTTTCTCCCTCCCCTTTTAATTTTAATCTTTTTTTGGGGGGGGCAAATAGTTGGTATTGCTGTTTGAAGTGGTAAGGAGGATATGGGTTGAGAGTCAGCCACCCACTGAGCCATCCCTCACTCTCTAGTATAGGAATTCTTGTTCTTTTTGTTGTTGTTTCACTGACCTAAGAATATCCTGGTAAAAATAACTAGTTTGGAGCAGCCAGAGGAGATTGGCTTTTTCCACCTGATTTCTGTTGTTAGCCTGATTAAGGCATAGTTGCTGTGTGGTACAAACTTGTTGTCTAACGTGTACGTATATATTTATGGGCAAATTATTAAAGTACAGGTAGCTAACATTGACAAAAATAGGCCCCCCCGTAGTTTTCATTCCTTCTCCATAACTCCCTTGACTGAAAAGTCTGAGATAATGGAGACAATAAGTATCTGGATAACATAAGAAGTATGTTCTTCAGGGAGTTAGTTGCTAAGCAGGTGTACCAAGAGTAAAGACCTGGAATGAGCCAGATGGTTTTTGGGGAGAGAAGAGCAAGGAATACAGGAGGGAGAAATGTGGAAGGACCTCAGATGAGTTTTACTAGTTTAATTCTCGTGCTTCTCCACATCCTCATCTATCTTCCTGGTGGTGGGTGCTTGCCTTCTGAATTCATATTTAGGACTAGGTAAAGATGAGTTTCTAGCTGGTACAGTAGAACCCTTGAAATAAGCTTTTTTTTTTTTAAATTGACTTTCATGGTTTACATGCCTAACTTTTTTTTTTTTTAATTTTTTTGTGAGTTTTTTTTTGTTGTTGTTAAACAGTGAGAGCAAAATAACTTACTGGAATATAAAGATAAAAGTTGAATGAGCATGCCACTAATGGAGAAGAGGGATATTTTCACAGAACCAGTTTGTTTTTTCCCCTCCCCATCTCCATTTGATGTTGATCAAAACATACCATGGGCCATTTAGTTAAAAAAAAATACACATTATGCCTGTGCACATACACCAGTTACTTTATGTACAATAAAGGAATGGGGAAGGGAATCAAAGAAGAGAGAAAACTACTGCAGTAGGCACGGATGTGGATGAAGCCAGTCTTGGTTTTCTAATTGTGAATGTATTGTTTTCCTTGGGAGCATAGCTGTAGATTCTCTTTTTAGTAAGCGCCTCCTGTCTGCTGCTGGAACACATCAATTGTATCTTCATCCTCCATTTCCAACTGTGCAGGTGTGTCTGCTTCATTGATTGGTTGCCCATCAAATCGGAATCTGATCTGCTTCATTGACAAGCCCTGTCGTTCACAATAGGCTTTCATTAGTTTACTAAGTGGTGTGTGCCTCTTAATCTTAAATTGCACCACCGAACCATCTTGCCCTGCCAGCTTCAAATTAATGTGGTCGTTGTTTTCAGTCTTGACTCCTTCCTTTGGCTTTTTGTCGGCCATGGCGAGTCCAGGGGGTCTCCTCAGCTGCCGCTTCACAAAAGAGGCACCAGGATGGTCCGCTTCACGGGAATGGAGGGAGAAGCAGCAGCAGCAGGAGGAGGAAGATGATGGTGGTGATGGTGAGGAAGAGGAGGAGAAGAAGGAGGAGGAGGAGGTGGAGGAGGAGGAGAAGGAGGAAACTACATGCCTGACTTTTGAATATCTTATTTTTTGCTACCTTGTACCTATAGCAAAGAAAAAAAAAATTTTTTCATCTTCAGTGATTTTTGTTTCCCATGGCAATCATAGCAGAATCATAACCAGCAATTGTGCCCATGATGAACTGTGCAAAACCTGTCATCAGATCAACTGTGTAATTCATGATGCGAAGAAAAATATAATAAGCATTTAAGACAAATTCTGTTGAACAAGAAGGGAGACCTCCCAAGAAGGGAGAAAGGCCATGGGACAGGACCCTCCTGAGGGTGGCCAGAGACCCTGAGACACCATAAAGCTTCTGCCCAGCATGAGACAGCAGACCTGAGCTGTGGAGGGCCTCACATGGGATAAATGCAGCTGGGAAGGAGGGTAGTGGAGGAAGCCTGGCATCTTATATCTTATATCTTTCATTAAGTACTCTTGATAACTAGATGTTAGGTCAATGCCTAGAACTGTCTTCCTCCTCTATTCTAACACCTACTGATCTCCCTGACTTCCTTTAAGTCCCAGCTTAAGTACCACCTTCTATGACCTTCCCCAACCCTTTTTTAATTCAGGTTCCTTCCCTCTGTTAATTACTTACTATTTATCCTCTACTTTACATACTTGGTTTATATTTTTTTGCCTGTTGTTTCCATCCATAGATTGTAAACTCCTGGAGGGCAGGGACTGGGTTTTTTTTGCCTCTTTTTGTATCCCCAGCTTACTATAGTGTCTGGCACATAGTAGGTACTTAATAAATGTTTGATTGATTAAATTATTTCTCTACCACTAAAGAAGTGCAAATGCTTAATATAACAAAATTAAAATTTTATTTAAATTTATTTTAAAATGTTTCTTAAACCATTATTTTAAAACATTTGTACTTTATAAGTTTCAGGCCTTGTGATAAAGTCCTTGCCATTGCACTCTGAGTGTGGCTTGGAGTCCAGCTTGAACATTAGAAAACTTAAAGAATCTAACCTAGAAGGGACAGGAGAGGTCATTTAATCAAAACCATACCTGGACAGTATTTCTTTCTATAATTAACCCATTCTACATTTCTATGGCTTTAATTGTTAGGGATATTTCCTTATATTGAGCCCAAGTATGTTTCTAACTTTTGCCCATTTCTAATTTTCCCATCTGGAGCCAAGTAGAACAATTCTGATTCCTCTCTGTATAACAGCTCTGTCAGCTGATGCCCACTTTCTACTAGTCTCTTCCATCCAGGCCAACATTCCAATTGTCTGAACCAATCCTTATATGACAAAGACTCAGGTCTCTTTGGGCAGCTAGGTGGTGCATTGGATAGAGCATTGGCCTGGAGTCAGGAGGACCTGAATTCAAATATGGCCTCAAACACTTACTAGCTATGTGACCCTGGACAAATCACTTAACCCTGTTTGCCACAGTTTCCTCATCTGTAAAATGAACTGGAGAAAGAAATGGCAAACCATGCCAGAAAACCCCAAATGGGATCACAGAGAGTCAGACATGACTGAAAAAATGACAAACAAGTTCCATCATGTCCTGATTGTCATCCATTGGATAAGCTTTGTCATGATTCAACATAATATTCCAGGTTCATGAGTAATAATAATAGCTAACATTTATATAGTTATTTAAAGTTTACAAAGTATTTTAAAAACATTTTATCCTCATAACAATACTAAGAGAATAGATTGTGCTCATTTTCCAGATGAGAAAATGAAGCTTTAAATATATTAAATGACTGCAGTCACAACTATTCAGTGTTAGAGATGCATTTTGTACTCAAGTCTTAGTGTCTTCCAAATCCAGTACTCTGTCCTCTATACTATACTTCATTTCATGCATCCCCGCATCCTTTATGTCCTTCTTGGTCTATTTTACAGAAATTAAATTAAAAATTTGCCATTTTTAACACTTGGAGGGTGAACAAATCAATAAAGACAGTTATCATTAGTCTTCAGTTATTTGCATTAATGATTAAATACAGAAGCATAGATAATCCAAAATGGCAAATGGTCTAGAAATAGTTTATATTTGTCTTTGGTATGTTCTAGCATTTTTATCTGAATTTCAGTGTGTCTATTGTTCTGGGATTTCACTTTAACCAACATAATGGAACGATATGTAACAATTTCATCCCCTGCTGTATCTTCCAGAAGCTTACTTTTGATCATCCTTTTTGTGTTTTTCAACTTCAGTCTCTGGAGAAACTGTCTTCTTCCTTGATGCCTATAAACATTCACAAGTCTTGCCCATTCTTTAAATTAAAAACAATAACAACAACTTAACCTTTCTACTTCATCAAGCTACTTTCCATTACCTACTCCTTTATAGCCAAACTCCTAGAAAAACCCTTCCATTTTTATGGTTTCCATTCACTTAGTCCTTTTCAGTCAGGCTCCACCCTCACTCCTCAACTAAAGCTGCTTGCTCCAAAGTTACCAGAAATTTCTTAATTTTAAAATCTCATGACCTTTTGGGAGTCTTCTTCCTTAATGTCTTCTCTGTCAGGTTTTTTTTTTTTTTTACGATCTCCTGTCCTCCCCCATTCCCTTAATATTCCCCCGCTTTTTTTTTGTCACACTCCTCTTTCTGGTCTTCATATTTATCTTACATTACAATCTGCTCCCTAATTGTGGGTATCTTCTCTCAGACTCTGTCTTGAACCTTTTTCTCTTGCTGCATCCCCCTCTGAGGGATCTCATTAGCTCCTATTGCTAAATATTGTTTCTATGCAAGTGACCCTCAAATCTGTATATCCAGCCCAAATTTCTTTTGTTTGATCCATTCCTACCTCACCAAGTACCTATTAGACATCTCTACCTGGATTTCTTTCATTTTTAAAAAATACATTATTTCGGGGCGGCTAGGTGGTGCAGTGAGTAGAGCCTCGGCCCTGGAGTCAGAAGGACCTGAGTTCGGATCTGACCTCAGACACTTAACGCACACACAAATAAAAACCTAGCCGTGTGACCTTGGGCAAGTTACTTAACCCCAATTGCCCTCCAAAAAGCAGCAAAAAAAAAAATACATTATTTCATTAAATAGCTCCCAATTAGATTTTTAAAAATTTTAATATTCATTTAAAAAAATTTTTGAGTTCAAAATTCTGTTACTCTCATCCCTTTCCCAGTCATTGAGAAGGCAGGTGATATGATATTGATGATATATGTGAAGTCGTGCAGAGCATAGTTCCATATTTGCCATGTTGCAAAAGACACACACACACACACACACACACACACACACACACACACACGAAAAATAAAATGAAAAAAGTATGCTTCAGTATGTATTAGAGTTCATCAGTTCTCTCTCTTGCAGGTGGAGACCATTTTTCATTCTAAGTCCTTCTGAATTGTCTTTGATCATTGTAGATGAGTATTTCATAGTTGATCATCATTACAATATCATTGTTGCTATGTACCATGCTCTCTTGGTTCTGCTTGCCTTCCTTTGCATGAGTTCATATAAGACTTGCCATGTTTTTCTGAAGTTCTGCTGTTTTATCATTTCTTATAGAACAGTAGTATTCCATCACAGTCATATACCACAATTTATTCAATCATTCTCCAATTAGTGAGTATCCCCTCAATTTCTGTTTCTTTGCCACCACAAAAAGAGTTCCTCTAAATATGTTCGTACATGTAGGTCCTTTTCACTTTTCTTTGATCTCTCTGGGAAACACACCTAGTGGTAGTATGGTTGGACCAATTCCACCAACAGTGTAGTGTCCCAATTTTTCTGTATCCCCCCCAACTTTTGTCATTTTTCATTTCTGTCACGTTGGCCATTCAGATAGGTGTGAATCACCTGGATTTCTTGAAACAGATTTCAAACAACTGTCCAAAGCAGAATTTGTTTTCTTCTCCTTTTAATCTGTCCTTCCTCCAAACTTGATCCAGCATCCTTCCAGTGACCCAGCTTTACATCCTCAGCTCTTCACTTCCCCTTACCATTCTTACCCATTGGATCATTTGTCAAATCCTATCAGTTATATCTCTATAACACTTTTCATCTTTCTCCCCTTCTCTCTACTCACATAGTGTAAAGTCAATCATGATCAGCTCTCAAGAAACTAAAGCACAACATTCACAACAATATAACATAACTTATTATTAAGGTGGCCACATAGTCTTAAACAAAACAGATCATTCAGTAAGTTGCAATCTCCTCAATCAATATAGAATACCCAAGTCAAGTCTTCTTTCATCCTGACTCCAGGCTGGCTTCCAGCCAATCATCCTTAGAGGGTAGCAGAAAGTACACCATCCATCCCTAGGTCACAGTAAGGTACAATATCATCATCAGCCAGCACTGAGTACCCAAGTAAAGTCTTCTTTCATCTTAACCTGAGGCTGATTTCTAAATCCCATGGCTTCTCTTTCAAGCTCCCAGCTCTTGCCTAGATTCACACTCAAGCAGCTCTCTCTGCTCTGGTTCTATAACTCAGAGACTATTCCACTTCAAGTCCTTCCGAAGTTTGTTGCTAGGAAAACAAAGCTTAACAGAACTACAACAATATTTACCCACTATCATCTCAATTCACTTCTGTCTGAGAAATCAACACAAATCAACAGAGTGCTTCATTCTGACAAAGTCACACAGAGACAGAACATACAGACAGAGTGCTGACACCACAAACATTCTCCTTCTTGGTTCTGCTTGGTCCCAGCTTGTGCTTGAGCTCTTCTCTGCTCTGCTCCTTCCTGTTCTGCTCTTTTTGCAAGCTCCTCCCACTGTGGGCTCCATGTGATGCTGTTAGGCCTATTAAGGGCAGAGAAGGTCTCCAAACTCCAACACAAGCAAAGACTAGGCTCAAAAACACTTGAATAGCTAAAACAAGCAGCAAAGTACTACTTTGCTTGCCATTACACATAGCCACTGAGCTAATTCAGGTCACTATAAATTTTCATTTGGACTACTAAAAACTCCTTATTGATCTCTCTGCTTCCAGGGCCTCTCCTTTCCAGTCCATCTTCTACAAAGCTAGCAAATTTTTCTTCCAAGAATATAGATCTGACTCCCCTGCTTAGAAAGCTTCTGGAGCTCTTCATTGATTCTAGTTTAAAATACAGACTCCTAAGCTTGCCAGTTAAAACTTCACCCTCTGGACCCAAACTTTTAAAGTTTTGTAAACTGATTTGCATTAATCTCCTTCATTCTTGTATTCCAGTCAACCTAAAAGAGTTCCTGTTGTGTGAACTTGGCTCTTCTCTTGATTTTGTGCATTTCACATGCATCCCAAGCCCAGAATTCATTCCCCTCTCATCTCTCTCAGAATCCTTAGGGTCCTTCTTCAAGACAACTGAGTTGTCACCTCCTATGAGAAGCCTTCCTTTATTCCCTCAATTTTTAATGCCCTCCCTTCTTCTGGTTTAAACATAATATCTCTCCAACAGAATGTTGGACCCTGAAAGGTAGGGATTTGTTTTTGGTCATTATATCCCTAGGCCCTAGCAATGAGTATGAAATCTGATTGAGTGCATTGTACTGTTTTCACATATTGTCTCCCTGATCCACTCTCTTTTAGACTAATAAAAAGTTTCCTTTGTCTTCTGCCTTCCTGGAAGCTGAGATTTAGGTAGCAGGCAAATGTAAAGTAAAAAGTAAGATTTGCCCTAAATGAATCTTCTTAGGAACTATCTGCTTGCAGATTATTTAGGATTGATAATACCCTAAAGGACTACTTACTTTAACCCTCTCTTTGAGAAGTATTGTTTAGTAAGTACCTTTCCAGATGGTTGTCCAGTTTTCTCTTAAAGATGTTCAGGGATAAATATTCTGTGACATTATTTAAGCATTTAATCCTCATTTAAGTTAGGAATTCCTTCTTTTGTACTCTGGAGAATAGTGGATCAGCATCCTTCTCATAATTCCTATACTTGAGAACAGTTAAAGTACCACATTTTTCAGTTGTTTAGATCTTTCAAGTTTTTCACTTTTTTTCATTAGTTTAAGGACACATTGATTCTGTTGTTCTGAGGTGTTGGAAACTCTTCTTCCTTTGATATCTATAAACTTAGCCCTTTATTTTCCACTATATAACTTATTGAGTAAAACATTGAATGATGCTTAATGATTATGATGTGCTGCTCTTCGAATATGAAAGTGCTTTTATTATCTCCCAGGTGGCCAGAGAACTTGCTCTGAGTTTTTCTCTTAGTGATGAATTTACTGTATACAAATCTTCTCATTCCTCATACCAGTTGAATTAGAGCATAGTCTGTGGCTATGGATGGCAAAGAGAAGTAAGTGACGGAGGAACTGAATCCATGGCTACCACCTCCTTTGGTGGTACACACACCAGGTGGATAGAGTGTTGGATTTGGAATCAAGATGACCTCTATGTTAATACTGGCTCAGACACTTAAGAGCTGGGTGCCCCTGGTAAGGGTGCCCCTGGTAAATCCCTTAATCTCCCTTAAACTTGTTATGTTTCTTATCTGTAAAAAGGGGATAATACTCATAAAGTTGTTGGAGCTGATGAGCTCTCATAGGTAAGTGTGATATGTGCTTTGTGTTTTTGGGAGTGCTCTGTGGGAGAGGCTGAGTTCTAGCTATTCAGAAGGTACTATGCCATCATGATGATTCTGAGGGTGCTCCTAATAGGCCCAGTATTATGTTTCTTAGCAGATTGGTGAGAATATCCCAGAGGATGGGACCAAAAGCTTCAGGGAAATGCAGCAAAGATTTCATCTCTTGTGTTGCTTTATCTCTTAAGACCTGACTTTGCCATAGGATATTTGCAAATTGCATAGCGTATTTGTTTATTAGGTTCAAGTAAGCACTTAGCTTTTTCTTTGAAGAACAACATAAACAATAAAATCAATGTAAGGCTTGATCTATTCTTGGGACCTTCCATTCTAAGACAAGCAACCTTAACTTAGACATACAAAAGAAAGACATATTGCAAGTGTGGAATTGTAGAGACGTGAGGCCTGTGGCATGGCATGCCTCTCAGGTACTCTTCATCCCTCATCCCTCTGCCTCCACCAAAATGCAGTCTAGTGTACATGCTCTGAAATATTCTCCAAAATTACCCATATTGCATGAACTCTCTAATTGCCTTGGACTCCACCCCAGAGTAAACCTGGGAAATGTGGTCTACTTTCTCTTTCTGAATTTAGAGGCATAGATAAAATCACTCATTGGTCTCAAATAACAAAGAAATGCAGATAAACATTTAAATACAATGCATAGGCTGATGAGAAGTGCAGCCCTGGTCACCTTTCCTCCCCTCCCATACTTCCTCCCTTCTGGCCTAAGAGGTTGCTAAAGAAAAGGTATCTAGATTGAAATCCCAGGTGGGATTTCCCACCCTGTGTTGTGGGAAAGCGGAAAAGGAGATTATGGCCTCTGGCTTCACTCTCAGGCATTGCCACAGCTGCACTTTCACCTTGGTTCAGCTGTAGTTAGCTTCTGAGGTCATTTTTTCTTTTTGCTCTTGGGGCCATATGCTCATTTATTTACTCTCTCCTCACCCTGGCCTCTCTTACTTGGGAAGACGTTCCTTCATCAAGGCCGCTGAAACTTCCAAATAAGTCAAATGCCTCAAAAGAATTTAGTTCAAGAATTCCTGATCCTTTTGGCAATGTCTTCCAAAGTCTTTATGATCCTGGGGCTACATCAACTTGACAGCAAGAACAATTTGGGTTCCAGGCAAGAGAAGGCTGATCACAGTTTGCCTAGGTGTTTTGCATGTGTCCTTATAGGTATAGAGGTGGGAGGGAAAGGATTGGGGCAGGAGAATGGAAAGAAAGTACAATGAGAAGGAAAGGGAAGATAGGTAATGATAAAGGAAAAAAAATTATGATAATAGAAAGTAAAAAAGAAAAAAATAAATCTGAGAACCAAAACTCTGTCTTACTAGTCATTTGAAGGTATATAATTCTATACACATTTTCAAACCTTCTTTGTCACTTATGGGTCAGGGATTTTAATTTTGTTAAAGACTTGAAATTTTAGAGTTGGCAGGGACTTACATGCACTGATCAAGTGTAACTCTCAGTTTAGGTGGGCTGGTAGGGCAAAAGTTGGCAGTGCTTTGCCCATGTAGCTGAGTGACATGAGAGGGACCATGACATGTATGGTAGATTTATGGGAAGCTAGGTGGAGCAGTGGACCTGGGCCTACAGTCAAGTCCAGTCTCAGCTCTGTGACCCTGGGCAAGTCACCTCACCCTGTTTGTCTCAGTCCCCTCATGTATAAACATGATCTGAGTAGGAAATGGCAAAGCACTCCCATATCTTCACCAAGAAAACCCCAAATTGGGTCATGAAGAGTTGGATATGACTGAAAAATGACCAGACAATAGCCACAGACTTATTGGAGAACATTGTGTTCAGTGTGGTGAATACCATCTGTAGATATGTGCACTTATTTCTCAGCGTGGTTGGGATTTTTTATTATAGACGGTGAGTCGTTTTTCCCTTTTGTTTTACTAAAGGACCAGATAGAATGTTTTCTATCATATTTCATTTGGCTTATAATAACTTATTTATGGATTGGTCATTTCCCCCCTTTCTTATGATTGTATGTGGGAGGAATATTATTCAGCCAAGGTAATTTTCTAAAATAGTTTCTGAAAGTTTTAGAGAACTTTTTTTCATACATTTTGCTTTTTAAAAAAAAGTCACAGCTTTTTAGTGTAATGCCAAGTGAAATATTGACTCTCTGTGAACTATTGAGGAATAATTTTATAATGTACTTCCTACTTTTGTCCATAAACTAATAAAAAAATTATATTAGTCTTATTGAAGCCCACTCTTAAATTGATTTTGAATTAAAATTAAATAATGATGTCTTCTTACATTTGCATAGTGTAGTTTATTCAGGCTTATTCTTATATCTCCTCTCTATTCAATTTAAAATGATAGTAATGATGTTTTATACTTGTATAATGATTTATTATTTTACTTTTGAGAGGCACCTTGATGTAGTAGAAACAGTCCTAGATTTGGAGTCAGAATATCTGAGTGTGAATTCTGGCCCTGCCTTTTGCTAATTGCAAAATCTTGGACATCTCACTGGGGCTTGGTTTCCTCATACAAATGAGTAGGTTCAACATGCTGACTTTTTAAAAGATCCTTTCCAATTCTAAATCTGTTCTTTGGACAGCCAATATCTCCTTTGATCCTCATAACCATTCTGTTAAGCAGAGAGGGATTAGTCAATGTTATGCCCAGTTGAACTCAGAGGAGCCATGGACCCAGGTAATTAGAGGAATTAGAACACAGGTTTTCTGGTGTTCAGACCATATTTCTAACTCCACACAACTGAAAAAAAAATAGCCTCCTCTTTTAAAACATGCTTACTGGTCTGATGCAATAGTGAATAACCTACAGCCTGCTGAATTTATTTCCCACCCCCACTCCCTCATTGACAGTAATGGCTACTATCTCTTCTTCCATCTGGGACTCAGCCTTTAAATAAAGCCCAAATATTTTGTGCCCCACATATTATTCTGTTCTTTTGGTGCAATTCTGAGTCAGAACTAGAGTCTTTGGCAGAACTGAAAATGTAACGAAATTTTAAAATGAAACCAAACATAGAAGATCGGCATTAAAGAGCATCCCCAAGCAGCTCAAGATGACCCATGTTGCTGTTGCACAGGTGTGTTCAGAATTAGAGCCTGGCCCTGAGGTGCAGTAAGGACACAACTAACCACCCCTGTGCTCTGAATATGAGGCTGGCACATTAACAAGACATTCCTATATGACTCAAAGCAGGGGTTCCTTAACCTAGGGTTCATGGACCCATAGGATGTCTTTGGATTTATTGTGAACCTAAATGTGAAAAATATATCTATTCCATTATAACTGGTTTCCTTTGTTGCTCTTGTTGTTCACTTGTTTCAGTCATGTCTGACTCTTCATGACCTCAATTAGGGTTTTCTTGGCAAAGATACAGGAGTGGTTTGCCATTTCCTTTTCCAGCCCATTTTACAGATGAGGAAACTGGGTTAGTTGACCTGCCCATGATCACACACAGCTTGTAAATGTCTAAGGTTGGATTTGAACTCGGGAAGATTCACGTCCTGACTTCAGGCTCACCACTCCATCCCCTGCACCACCTAGCTGCCCCCCTGCATTTTATTTTATGAATTTAAAAGCATTTTTCTGAAATGGCATCTATAGGTTTCACCAGATTTCCACAGAGGCCCTTGACATATAAAAAACCCTTAAGAATCTCAAATTAAGGAGTTCTTAAATACTTATGTAGCTTCAAAGAATTAATATTCTAGGGAGCAGGAGGGGGGACTATAAGTGTTGTCATGCTGGTTCAGATCCAGTAGTTCATAGATCCAGAGCTGGAAGGAACTTCAGAGATTATTTATTCTATCCCTTTCATTTTATAGATGAGGAAACTGAGGTCCAAAGATTAAGTAGCATTCATTCAAGTTACTTTCTGACAGTAATAGCTCAGAAGCTTTGGTGGGATAGATTGGTTGAAAGCAACTATGACTTTAACATAAAAAGCTTAAGAATGTTAATTCTATTAGTAAATTTATCCTTTTACCAAACAAATATCCTTAGAGTTAAAGCTTTTTTAAAAAAAAAAATCCTATTTATATTCATTTCTTCACACACAAGCATTTGTACTATCCCAGTTAGAATGAGGAATATAGTCATGTAAGATAGTGTAAAACACAGTCTTTGCTTTTTAATATATTTGGGGTGAGAAAGTATATGCCCATATTAAATTAGCTAATACAACACAACAATAAAAGAGAGATCCTTTGTCTGTGGGGTTATGTTCTTGAGATCCCCTAAGGATATAAAAGTCCTCCACTATTGTAATATATTGTAGTAGATGACAAAAGAGCTAACAGCACAAGACTGTGTTTCTACAATTTTGAATTCAAGTGTCTGCCTGAAATGGTAGGATTTACCACATGTATTTGAGACTGTGAATCAGGAAAATTTTCTGCATGTAACAAATGTGAAGTTATTGGTGTAGACCTTGAGTGCTTGGAATGGAGAGAAGAGCTAAAGAAACCATTGTGGACTGAGATAGTCAGGGATTATTTCATGAAGTAGTTAAAGGGAGAAGCATTTCCAGAATGAGTAGTATGAGAAAGGTAGGAAATTCCGCACTGGGGGCAGTGGATAGAACAGTCTGGCTAAAATTGGAAGGTTTGTATAATATAGTAGTGGGAGACTAAGCTTGCTTCTGTCCTTCCTTGAATCTCTTCTGTGCATAATTACCAGATTGGTTTTCATTTAGCTTAGTTCTGATTATGTAATTATCCCAATTTTAAAAATAAAAATTAATGGCTGCCCCATCACCACCAACAATAAGAATAAGCGGCATTTATTAAATGTTTACTGCATGCCAGCCAAAAAAGCCTAAGTTTGTATTCAAAATTCTTGATAATATTATACCAAACTATGTTTCTAGCCTTCTCTCATCATTCTCCAATTTGTTACCTTATATTCTCACAACTCCCCACCCTCTCAGCTAAGAACCTTGCCACATATTTCACTGAAAAAAATGAGTCCATTCTCCAGGAGTTCTCTTCTCCTCTCCTCCTCATCTCACATCATTCAGATGCCTTTTATGACTATTTCCTCCTTCTTTCCTGTCTCACATGAAGGGTCACCCTTCTCCTTGCCAAGGCAAACCCCTCCACATGCACAAGTGAGCCTCTCCCATTCAATTTTCTCTAACAAACTTCCCCATCATACCCTCTTCTTTACTTATCTGCAATCTCTTTCTATTGACTGATTCCCTACGTGTATAAACTTGTCAAAGTTGGCCCATCCTTAAAAATTTCTCACTTGGTCCATCCCTCCCCACTGTCTGTGATGCCACATCTCTCCATCCTTTTGTCACTCGACACCTTGAGAAGGACAACTTGATGTCTACACTTCCTTTCCTCTTACTCTGTTCTTACATCTCTATAGTCTGGATACCAACCTCATCATTCAACTGAAACTTCTCTCCCAAGTTACCAGTGATCTTGATTGCCAGATCCCGTGGCATACCTACCTTCTGCAAGAAGTCTTTCCCCGTCCTCCTTAATGCTAGTGTCCTCTCTGAGATTAGCTCCAATTTAGCCATTATATATCCTGTTGGCATGGAATGTTTCTCCCCCAGTTAGATTGAGCTTCTTGAGAGAAGGGACTGGGTTTTTTACCTTTCTTTGTATCCTTAGAAGTTAGCACATTGCCTAATGCATTGTTGTTGTTGTTTGTTCTTCATTTTCAAACAGGACCAGTAACATCATAGGGTGGTCTTGATGATTCATTTATGAATTGGATTTAAATAATGAGGCAGAATTGTACGAAGTTGTCAGCTTTGCTCTCTCTTCCAGAGTTATCAAAGTCCATTGGCAAGACAAAAGTCAGGAAGAGTGGGATATGAAGAGTGGTGATAGCCCCAAGTGCAGTGGACTTGGCATCTTCAATGCCTGACCAGGCTTTCTAAGTGCACCTGCTTCAGCAGCCTTCATGGCCTTTGGGACAAATTGTTCTCATCCACCTATCTATAGGAGGAAGTCTTCGATGCTTAGGGTAGATACTGCCCTAACTCACCAACAAACTTGAGGTCTGTTAGCTACCCTCAACCTGGTTTAGACCATCTCCTGAGATGGTTTTACTGGGGAGTGGTTGCTGTGCATGCTACAGCTTCTTGGTGAGAGTTGAATGTTAGGTGGAGACCAAAAGTGGTTTAGCAGCCCTCAAAAGGGCTCAGCAAGCTCTCACACCAGAGGTACTAGTCCTCCTTGAACATCCCAAATACCCTCCCCTGCTTAGCACATTTCCCAGCACATAGTAGGTACTTTCAAAATGCTTGTTGATGTATTGAGTTTATATATATATATATATATATATATATATATATATATATATACACACACACACACACACACACACACACACACACACACACACACATATGGAATGCTTCATTCCCTGAGAGTACTGGTTTAATAAGGTGGCACTATAAGTAACTTTATTTAGCTGTAATTATTATATCACTTACTATCATATGTCATATAATTTGTCCTCATTCTCTTGTGATGTGATCAGAGAGTCAGTGTAATATAGGAGAAGAGCACTGGATTGTACTGGGAGTTAGGAAATCTATGTTCTAGCCCAAGCTTTAGCACTATGTAGTAGTGTGTGTGTGTGTGTGTGTGTGTGTGTGTGTGTGTGTGTGTGTGTGTGTGTGGTATAAGTCACTTATCTAGACTTGAGTTTCTTCTTATAGAATAAGGATGTTAGACTAAATTATTTCTAATAAGTTCTTAGAGATATTGGCCTTTTCTTAAAATAACTTAATATTTCTATTTAAGCATTAACATTTATTCTCCAGAAGTTTATGATTTCATCAGGAAGTTGGAAAGAGGGTAGTTACAGGAATAATTTCTCAAACAGAATTATCCAAAGCTACAGCAGCTAGGGGACATAGCACAGAGGTATTTTAGTGTGAGGAACTGAAGTCCTGTGGAATATTTAAGGGAAAGACTTTGGATTCCCAAGACAAGAATGCAGGATGACTTATACCAGAGTATTCTATCTAAATCTGGGGATAAAATTAGGCTAGATTATTCTGTGATCAGTAAAGTTAAGTATTAGTGAGAAAGGTATAAAATAATACCTAATTTTTTTTAAGTCTACTTAATATATGTCACCTTTAAGCTTAGAGTTTGAATTAAACTATTTTAAGAAAACTTTTTGACTTTGGCAAAAAGAGAAGACTGGATAGAAATGTGTATTAATCTCTACTTTGTTTAATACCATCTGTGGTTTGAACCTTTGATTTCTAAGTGTTAAAGACGCTTGTTCTGACCAGATGACTAAGGCTCTGTTGCCCCCTTGTGTCAGTATATACTCTATGCAGGTTTTGTTTTCCTGAGTGGTAAATAAATGTTTGTGAATTGAATCTGCAAATGTAACTCTCTAAAGTAATGGTAGTAATGATATTTCCTCAGTTAGAGTATATATTCCTCAAGGGAAAGTAACCAGATTTTCCTTGGTTCCTCATTCAGTACTCTGTGCTCAAATTCATTGTTCTACAAAAAGTCACTGACCTACTGATAGCTTTGAATTTTCATAAGGACTTCAGTGTCATTATGACAATAATCTTACCAACCATTAGAACCAGTGTCTGTACTTTCTCTTCTTAACATATCATTACCTACTTAAAATCATGTTCTTTTTTCAGGTTTTCATGGGGATAGTTTCATTTTTTATTTGTTTTATCCAAAGTATATAAAAGAAGACAGTATAGAAACCTTGCTTTGTTCCATTGACCTTCCCTTGTCCCTTCCCAATCCATCCTTTACCGTTGGAAAACTAAATGCATTTCTATTTAGAATTCTTATTATTCTCACTAACTTGTAGAGTAGCTAGCTTTCCTGATTGTTTTAAATGCAAAAAGTCATTCATCACCCCTTCCAAAGCTTCTCTTGCCTGACCATTTTTTTCCTGGCATTTATCACAATTTCTTCAGATTAGTTTTAACCATCTTATCTTCCTTTCTTTTATTGCCCAAGTCTGGTACTTTATGCATCATTCTGCCTGTCACATAGTAAAAACATTCCTATAAAATTTGTAGTCTACAACTCTTGGAACACAATATGTGTAATATACTCACTTGCAATAAGCTGTTAGAATCTCTGCCAAAGACTAACTTGAAATTTTTGAATTCTTTAAAAATATCACTGATGGAATTTATCTTTTTGAGACACCATCCTTTTTACTTGAGAACTTATTTTTTATCTTTCAAAAATTTATTTTGCTTTCTAAATCCTTAGGTTCCTTTTCTCTCAGTAACATTTTAGGGTTAACCCTAAAGTTGTTTGATTTCTAATATCTCTCATCTGTTAGAGAAAATTGAGAGGAAAATGTTTGTAGATTTCTTTGTGATTCTGTCCTTGATTTTTTTTTCATCTTATCTTCTGTTTATCTTCAGTAGCCATGCTTAGGTTCTGAGGAAATGGCTCTGGGTAGATGGTCTTCCCTAGTGTAAATAATTCTTATGGAGGAAACTTAACTGACTTCTTCCCTGCCTCCTCCAGTCCCACTTAGCTTCTCTTGACATCTGATCTTCTTTTCCTTCTCTCAGAATCTCAGGGAAGTATATGGATACAACCACAGGAAGAGGTTTAATTTCCATCCTTCCCTTTTCTACCCCCTGTGGTTTCATTGTCCTTCCTTTTCCTTTTTTCAGACATAAATTTCAGCAATCTCAGATCCCTAATCATTTTGTTCCTAGGCCTTACTCCGATCTCTCTCATGCTACTCTTTTTCAGAGCCCTCATTAACTAATCTCATTCAACAGACCTTTTTTTCTTTTCCTTTTGGTTCAAGTCATTTCAAAGGCCTTTCTAGTATGCTGCTATTTTTTCTCTTGCAGCCATTGGTTTTTGTTCTTACTCCTACAAAATATTTTAAGTTTAAGAGGATTAAATCATCCATAGGTATTATTGAATGGCCATGGTGATAAGTAGAAAAAGCACTGTTAAGAGTCAGAAGACCTGAGTCCCAAATCCAGCTTCATCACCTACCAGCCACATCACATCAGACTGATGGTTAACCTGAGTCTCAACTTCATATCCATAAAATGGGTGTAATAATAATAGCTGCCTATATAACATCATGTTGTTTAAGGATCCAGTAAGATGATACATTTAAAAGTTCTTTTAAAATGGTGTTATATAAGTATGATACTATTCATAGTAGGCAGGAATCATTGGCATGAAATTCAGGAACTGTGAGGGAAACTGGCTCTGCCTAACATCCCTACATTCTGATTCCTGCTCTAATCATTTCCTACTACCCATATTTGACTACACTGTTTCTGGTAGTAGTAAAGTTCTATCAAGATTGGAAAAACAAGTGATTAAACTCTCTCTAGTCTTTGACTTAGTGACCCCATTCTTGTTCCTGTATTCCCAAGAAATCAAACATAGAAGTAAAGGCCCAGTATATAGCAATCTCTTCATAATGGCATTCTTTGTGTTCCCAAGGAATTAAAACTGTAGAGACAGTTCATTGATTGAGGGAGGGGTTATAAACCAATTATGGTATATGAATGTGATGGAACATCATTGCCTAATAAGAAATAGCAAGAATGTGAAATTCAGAGAATTTGTTTTAACTAAGCATTGACCTAACTAGAGGCAAGCACACACACGACGTGTACATGCACATGAGCAGACACAGTAGTGTAAATGAAAAGATCATTAAAACAAGCAGAATCTGAGTCATTGGACAAAGCAGTCAGCAAGCATTTAGTAAGTAAGCACTTCTGTGGTCAATACTTGGGATGCAAAGAAAGGCAAAAATTCAAAAACAGTTCCTACCCTCAGGGAGCTTGCACACTAGTGCAGGACACAACATGAAAACAAATAGGTACATATAGGACAATGCTGGACAAAGTGAAGGTGACACAGTAGAAGGCTCAAGAGACTGGGGCAACCAGGAAGAGCATTCCAACCATAGGCAGCAGCCAATACAAAGGCAAGGAGACAGGAAATGGAGAGAGGTGTGCAAAAACAACAGAACATATGGTGGGGGAGTAAGATAGGCAGTATTGGAAGGAGGGAACAAGGGAGGGACCAAGTAGTGATGAACCTTAAATATCATACAGAGGACTTAATGTTTGATCTTGGAGGCAATAGTGAACCCCTGGAGGTTATTGAATTGGGTGGGAGTGGTCATAGTCAAATTTACATGTTGGGAAAATGATTTTGCCAGATCTGTAGAGGATGAATTGGAATTGGGAGAGAGTTGAAGCAGAGAGTCCAGCCAGAAAGATAATGGAATGGTCCAGTCATGATGGGAGGAGATCCTTTACTAACATGGCGGCTGTGTCAATGAAGACGTGACATCTAAGTAATTTTGTGAAGATAGAAATGATAATATTTGGCAACAGATTAGATATGTGGGTGAGTGAAAATGAGTAGTCAAGGACACCAAGGTGAAAAACCAAGATTTTAGTGATGTCTTAACACATTATGATAGAGAAATTGGGAACAGGGAAGAATTTGGGATGAAAGAAAATTATTTGTTTGGGGTATGTTGTGTTTGAGGCATCTACAAAACATCCAGTTTAAAATGTCCAATCAGCAATTGAAGATGTGGGATTGGAGCTTCAGAAGAAAGACTAGGACTGAGTATTTAGATCTGGGAATCATCTGTCTAAAGATGATAACTGAGCCCATGGGTGCTGATCAGATCCCCAAGTGAAACAGTAGAGAAAGAAACAAGGAATGTCCAGGGAAAAAACTGGGGGTGCCTCCCCACACCTAGAAGGCACAACAGGACTGAAGAATCCTGCATAGGAGTCTGGACAGGAACAATCAAACAGGTAGGACAAGAACCAAGAGAGAATAGTTTCATGAAAACCTAGAAAGAAAGAGTATATTTAGTAGGCAAAAATAATCAACAGTGTCAAATACTGCAGAGGTCAAGACAAAAGAGGAATTTTTTAAAAAGCTATTAGATTTGGCAATTAATGTATCATTGGTAATTTCAGAGAGAGCAGTTTCAGAGAGAGCAATGGAGTCAGAAGCCAGATGGAAAAACCAAGGAAGGTCTTAGGGAATTAAGTTTTTCTTTGTCACAAAGGAGGTTTCAGTCTAGAGGGGCAGGGAGTGTTTTTATTCCAGAAATTATTGTGATATAAAGACAAAAGGCATCAATAAAAAAACAGTTAATGAAGAGAGATACGATCCTATGCCCCTTCTATAACTATCGATCTATAGTGGCCAAGCTTCTGTCGTATTTCAACTAGAAGAGAAAAGGGACTTGGGTCTGGGCCCATGTGAATTTGGAGAGGGTCTCATTCAACAAGTCATTCTCTCTTCAGTGGTTTTCTGGATTTGAATTTTACTTGACAGTTAAGAAAATTTGAAAACGAGTACAGTGGATATTTAGTAGCTTTTTGTAGGAAACATGTAGTGTTACTGAATATTCAGAAAAGTAATAGTGATTGTGGAGTTGGCTAGGGTCAGGGAGGGAGGAAGTTGGATTTTCCCCTGCTAAAGCGTTTCCCTATCCCCCAATCTCCCCTACCCCAACTTTATATTTTTAGAGATCTGCCTGGGACATTGAGAGGCAGAATTTGAACCCAGATTCTCCTTTCTGGCTTTGAGACCAACTCTTTCACCATTATATAAATACTAGGAGAGGGTGATTAAAAATAACCATCTTCACATTCAAATTTTAAAAAGCTCGGATTATTTTTATGTTGACTACTCTCATATTACTTCCAGAGACTCACTTTCAAACAAATATATTTATATACGTTAGAATTATACTATATACATTTAAAAAAATGAACAGCCTGGTCCAGTAGAATGTAAGCCTCAGAGCCAGAAAGAACTAGGTTCAGATTCTGATTCTTATCATTTCTTAGCGATATATCAATGGGCAAGCTTATCTACTAAGTTATAGACAGTGGTCGAGAGAGTTCTTGCCCAACAAAACAGGTGCCCCTTGTCGTAAAAACATGAATTCAAAAGTATCCTTTTATTATAAAGAATATGTTATTATTTTGAACTCGAGGCATATTTACACAATGATGGGTGACTCGCAAGTACAATCATAGACAACCATTTGTCTAAATGTGATGTGAAATGTGGAAGTCTGTACATGGGAAGTATGTTTGTGTGTCTGCATACATCTGTGGAGGCTTAAAGGCCACATTTCCATGTGTACTAACATTAATTCACTGTGTGCCCATCACAGTGGCTTGTACTGTTCCATTTCCCTTGGAATTCCATGCTTTCCACAAGCGCACCTCCTAAAGGAAGCCTATTCGATTCCTCCCTCCTCCATTTTATAAATTACTTTGTACATATTTGCTATTTTCTTTTCTGTATATGTGATATTTCATTTTTGTGTCTTTGGTGCTTAGCACATAATAGGTGCTCAGATACTTGTTGAAAGAGCCCTTTTGTAGAAAATTAATGAGAGCAACCCTCCCACCTCCCCCCCCCCCACACACACAAACTATCCTTTTTTATCAAATAGGCAACTGAAGCACTCTGTTCAGATTATGATGCAGAAGTGCTGGAGTCACAAAAAGTCTATTTTTAACATAAAACTAGATCACAGTGATTGCCTTTTAGAAGGTGAGGCTTGAAAATTTTATGTAAATGTGCAAAGAAAAAGTCAAGAGCATTGTTCTTCCTGTGCTGCTTAGCTGCTGACAAAAAGGGTTGGGAAAACTGGAGAACCTGTCAGAGGAAGCTTGACAGGCTTGATAGATTTAAAAGGAAAAAAAATCGGTTTAAAAAGAAAGATGGGAAGAAAAGGTAATTGCATGTGTGAGTTTGTTTGGGTTACATATAGCCCGCCCTGATTATAATTTGTATGGTGCCTTGTCCTCAAATTTAAATTTGGTAATTTAGTCATGACCCTGGGAGACATGCATGTGTCTTCAGCCACAGAGGCTTCAGCATGTATGTGTCTGTGTGTCTCTGTGTGTGTCTGTGTGTGTGTGTGTCTGTGTGTGTGTGTCTGTGTGTATTTTTAACATCTCTGATTTTTTTGATAAAAGGAACTCCTAATGAGAAAATGCCCTCCACCAATATGTATCAGCACCTGCTCTGTAGTTTAGTCAAGACATTTTCCAGGGACCCTCAAAGGTTAAGTGATTTGCCCAGCCTCACACAGTCAGCTGTGTCACAGATGAAACTTGAAGCCAAGCTGTCCTGACTCTCACCACATGCTACCTTTCTATCTAGATTCAGGGTCTTCAGTGTTTTCTGTGCTCTTCATCTGCTACATCTTGTATATTGACTTTGCAATTAAAGTAAATGCTATGTAATGTTTTATCTCACTTGGTTGGAGTTTAAATTAATCTTATAGGTTTACTTAAATAATCTGGAAATTGGCAGGCTCTCATCTCTGTTTCCTTCCAGCCGTAGTCCCCTCACTCTTATGACACTATTTCTATGGGAAAATGCATTCTAAGTTCCAAACAAATGAACCTCTGTGCCATTAGGCTTAGAGTTCCCCTCCCAGCTCTGTTCCTGACTTTCTCTAGACTTCAAAACTGTGCCCTCCCACCTAGTACCTTTATTTCCTTTTGGGGAACCTAGTACTTTTATTTCCCTTCATTAGAACATAAGCTTCTTGAAGGAAAAGGTTGTCTTTCCTTTTCTGTTTGTATTTGTGTCTCCAGCACTTAACACAGTGCCTAACATAGTAAATCTTTCCTTCCTCTCTCCCTTCTTCTTTCCTTCTCTTCTTCCCTCCCTCCCTTCCTTCCTTTCTTCCCTCCCTCCCTCCCTCCCCTTTCCTTCCCTTTCCCCTTCCTTCTCCTTCCTTTTTTCTACTTCTCTTTCCCTCTCCCTTTTCTTCTCCCTCTCTCCCTTCCCTGAGTAGTTCCTTATTCTTATTCAAAAGAGATCCTTTGGGAAATCAGTAGAGAAGCTACAGCTACCTGATTTCAGGATGTTTGCTGCTGTGGTCCCCAGCTGATTTGCCAAATTAGAGCACATTTCAAATTAAAAGTATGTGGCTTGGGAGCAGAGCAGGGAGACCTCAGTTTGAATGGCTAGACTAAAAGTGAAGTCTTGTTTCTTTGCCTAAATTACATTTCTGTTTCAACCCCCACAAATTATCTGGGCACAAAATAGCATTTTAAGGAGACATCTGTGGAGAAATGTTCACATATTCTAGATCCCACCACATGGTGTTCTTGACTGTCAGGGCTGGTTACCTTATCTGCTCACCCTCCTGAGCCAGATAAGGGAAATAGCACCCTAAGTACTTCTTCAGATACCCATGGTTAGGGGTTTTATGTCTAAATCTGCAATATCATCTTTTTCAAAACTGCTTTTTCTGGTTTTTGTAGGATTTTGGTTGTTTTTAAGGTGGTCAGGATTCTTAAAGCATTTACTTGCTCTTAGAGTTAATGCTTCAAAAATGGATGTTCTAGCGCTTAGAGTTGGAGATCTATGGAGTTATAAATTTGAGTGGGTGGAAAAGGCAGAAGAAAGGAAAGCTGAAGAGGCAGAGAAAAGCTTTATCTGTCTGCAAATATAGCAAAAAGTCTGTTCTTTGGGAGATGTTTTATAATAAAGACTAAGTGAGTATGGACATATACTGCAGCTGTTAAAGCTAGTGAAAGCCAAGAGTTATTGGGAGGGACAATGGAGTTGTAGGAAGAACCCCCGACTTTAAATCAAAAGCATGGTTTTTTAGTCCAGCTTGACCACTTACCATTGTGACTTTGGACAATGTACCGAACCTTTCTCAGCCTCAGCTTCCTCCTCTGTAAAATGGGATGATACATTTATATTACCTACTTGAAAAGTTTTGTTTCTTTTAAAAGATACAATGAGATAATGCACATGGAAGTACTTTATAACTACAAAATGACCTGCAAATACAAATTCACAATCATTGTCACCCTGTTAGTAATAAATCCACGCTAGAAGATCTTTGCTGATGTAAAGCAGCTGTGGATAGGTAGCCTAGCAATGTAGGGAGTGTGGTGACTTTGTAGAGTCCCCCTCACTTGAAGGCCCTTAGAGGTCATCTAATGCAAGTACTGGGTCTCATTTCATGCCTGTACTTTTAAGTCATCAGCAGCATTTATCATAGGATCCTGATTCAGAACTGGGAGGGCCTTAGCAGCCCATGAGATCCCATACCCTCATATTACAAATGGGGAAACTGAGGCACACTGAGGAGAAGTGAGTGACTTGCCTACTCGACTTTGAGACAGGATTTGAACTCAGAGCTTCCCGATTCCAGCCCTAGCATTCAATCTACTTAGCTGCCTCAGACAGGTTTAAGAGTTACTCCGTAGAAGTTCCCTTTTGCTTCTCTTCTAGTCTCTGTCCCTCTTGCCCTTTGCTTCTTGATATATCTATTTCTCTTTATCCATCTTTGACCATGTCTCTCTTGCTCTCTAGTCTTTTCTTTGTCTCTTCTACCCTTTTAATTTTACCTTCTCTCCCTTATCCCTTCTCTTTCTCTCTCTTTTTTTTTCTGCTTTTTTTTGGAAGGGGGAGGGCAGGGCAATTGAGGTTAAGTGACTTGCCCAAAGTCACATGGCTAGTAAGTGTGTCAAGTATGTTAGGTCGAATTTGAACTCAGGTCCTTCTGACTCCAGGGCTGGTGCTCTATTCACTACACCACGTAGCTGCCCCCCCCTTCTCTTTCTTTACTTTAACTATATTTAATTACTGATTTAGTTAGAGGAGTTTTATGTTCTCTTTTCATGATTTGAAAAAGGACCCTTGTATTTTATATTTTTATATGCTGGTACATGAATACATGTCATCACTGTACTAAAAATCTTTAGTGGGAGTGAGGTAGAGCCAACATGCAGGGTTGTGGGAAGCAGTGCAGTGACCTTCCCTTCACAAAATCCCTCTTAAAAAATCTAGAAAGTTCACCAGACTGAATTTCAATGGGGAGCTCCAGAAAAAGTCACCGTGAGCCATTTGTCCAGCCCAGCTCAGCATAAGGAAACAGATGGAGAGGTCTTTGGACATTGGGAATGGGTTGGACCAGGAACACACCATATTCCAAGTACTCCAAGCACAGAAGAGACTGTGCACCAGGGCAAGAAGAGGTCCTAGTCCCATACTGGGATGCCACCAGACCTATACCAGGGTCCTGTGATGGGGACAGGATGGGCAACTTTGTTAGCCATTGCCCAGTTTCAAGGCACGGATCCAGAAAAGAATGAGAACTGTGACTTTCCTTAGTAGGGAGGCCCTCGGTGGTATACTAAAAAAGAAGGAAATTCAGAAGCCAGCAGCAGGAGTGGTATGGTACAGACCTCAGGTACAGAGGAGGTATCATTTCCAGCATCTAGCTCAGCCTGCAGAGGAATAACCAGGGCAGAAATCCCAAACCAAAGAGGAGCCTATGATTCTGATACTCTGAGTCAGCAGAGTTTTCCAGCTGGCTGATAGGGACTGAGTCCAGCAGCAGTCTATTCTTGCTCAGAAACCAACACAAGAACTTGTAGAACTCAGACCAACGAGACAGCAGTCAGACCTTGCTCGTCAGGAGCATTGAAAGTTCACAATCTTGGGGCAGCTAGGTGGCGCAGTGAATAGAGCGCCGGCCCTGGAGTCAGAAGGACCTGAGTTCGGAGCCAGCCTCTGACACTTAATCCACACAAACAAAAACCTAGCCGTGTAACCTTGAGCAAGTTACTTAACCCCAATTGCTTTAAAAAAAAAAAAGAAAGTTCACAATCTTCAGCCTTTCCCTGAGATCCTGGAATAATACAACAGTAGCCCAAGAAAGCAACAGCGTGGCCAGAACTTCCTCCCCAAAAGTGCTGCAGCTCTAGTATCTCCTGAAGACAAGGAGTAGGCTGGAAGAATAAGCAAACAGCAGCAGCAAAAATCCCACTGGAAAGAGATATTATGGTACCTGCGAAGCTCAAGGCACAGCCCCAGAAGACAATGACTCCAAAACATCTACAAGTGAAGTCTTAGGGAAAAAAAAACACAGCTCGGGCAAAAATACAACTAGAAATACTGGAAAAGATAAAAACAAGATTTTAAAAAGATATCAAAATATTTTTATAAATGAAATGAGAGTGCTTGAGGGAAAATTGGAAAGAAATAGACACTATGGAAGAAAGAATTAGAAGGAGAATTAACAGCTTGGCAAAGTGGTACAAAACCTTGCCAGAGCAACAGTGTTATATAAATGCCGACTGTTAACTATGATTATCACTATTATTTTGTTGTTGTTGTTGATATTTTCTCATCTTCAACGATTTTTAATCTGTGGAAAATCTCTTCAGTTACCAGACTGAATAATTTTTGCTTCCCTCTTTCGAAATACATACACTGCCTGTGATATTCCACTTTTATTTTTAACCTGTTCTTTCAGTTACCAACAAAACAAGATGTGCATGGGTGGTTTTCAGTAAACTGCTCCCCTTACTCGTGCTCCATTGTCCCAGCTTCACATCTGATCCCATGTGACTGTTGCTACCTGCCTTCCCATTGTTAACAGGTGGCATCAACCAGGGTTTCAGGATCCCACTTCATCTTGTCATGAGGATCAGAGCAAAATGGAAATATTTTCTAAAAGCAAATAAAGTTAATTCTGCTCTCCTTTTTGCCAGCAATCATAAATTCCTAGATCTTGCGTGTTATGTTCTCAGAGAAAGAATGAAATAAGTAAAGTTAGAGCATCTTGGTTGAAGGCATTTGCTCAGGTGAGTTTGTGCAGAGTGAAGTTAACCACAGCAGAACAGTTTGTGCAGTAACAACTTCATTGTATAGAGAACTCTGAAAGACTTAAGGACTGTGACCAATCAGATTTGAGAGGACCGAGATGGCAGCAAATGACCCACTTCCTTGCAGAAAGGTGATACACTCAGAATCATATTCACAACTGTGGTTTTTGGACATAGCCATTTTGGGTATTTGTTTTGCTTGACCATACATATTTGTCACAAGAGTTTTTGGGTTATTGTTGTTGTTGTTTCCCCAATAAGGAGAGGCAGGGGGAGAAAAATAGATTTTTGTTCATTGAAAAACTTAACTGTAATAAAAGAAATCTACTGACTAGGCTTAGGGAAGTACTATTCATTAAAGCTCATGATATCCATGCAATGTGTGATTTCGTGATGAAGAATTAAAGACTCTTTGTCAAAATCTTACGAACACAACACTAAATCATGTAAAACAAATTGTTGCCACAGGAGGAGGACATAATTGTAAATTAAAGTTTTATAAAGATGCCTAGAGTCTGTTGTACAATTAATAAATTTAATTAATTTTTTAAAATTTTATGCTTTCCCATTTCCTAATAAGGGTGATCAAAAGCTATAAACCAGCAGTTCACAAAAGAAAAGGGAATTATCAACATCTATATGGAAAAAATGCCTCAGGTAATAGTAGCAAGTGGAATGCACATTTAAACAACTCTGATACTCTCTCAGCATTCACACTAGGAAAGATGACAGGCAAGGAGAATGATGGCCATTGGAGGGACTGTGGGACAACCAGTACTTCTGGGCCCTGTTGGTGGGGCTGTGGATTCCATCTGTCTATTCTGGAAAGCTCCTTGAGACTGTTCCCCAAAGGACACTAGACTGGGCATAACCTCATTTAACCAGCAATCCCACCCTAGTCCTGTCAGTCCCAACCCCCACCCCCTCAACCCTGATCCCAAGAGATTAATTAACATAAGAAGGAAGGACCCATAAGTAGAAAAGTATTCATAGCACTTTTTGTTTAAGCAAAAAAGAACTGGAAACAAAAGGACTATCCATCAATAGGGGTGGGGTGGGGAAAGGTTAAAAGGCAGAGTCAAGGAAGAGTGATATTAATGCCAAGGAAAAAAAAGAGAGAAAGAAAAGACCATTGATAAAACATTTTTTTAAAATATGCTGAATAGAGTAGAAGGATGTTTAGAAAGAGAGAGATGAATTGGATGGTTCTGGTACTACTACATTAAAAAAAGCAAGTAGTTTGTAACAGAGATTCATGGTTCATATAGCATTCACTTTCTGTTTTCTTTGATATAGAAATGATAATGTTTGTTGTAAAGTTCATAATAAAAATATTAAGTATGTGCTCTCTTTCATGTGTACACAAAAGGCATCTTTGTGTGTAGTCCTTTGAGCTTAAATAGGCGACTGATTCATAGGAGCAGTACCGAGTCTAGGAGTCATGTGAAATAGATTGTAGATTTTAACATTTAAAATTTCAGAAATACCATAGGGATGATAGATTTAGGGGCAGGATCCAACCCTCTAGTCCAGCCTTCTCATTTTACAGATGATAAAACAGACTCAAAAATATTGGATGATTTACCCAGTTTCAAATAGGTAGTAAGTTGATAGAATCTGATGACTCCAAAGTTACTACTTTTTCCCTTGTACCACACTGCCCAACTTCACATAATGTGAAGGTTTTATTAATGCCTTTTGTTTTACATCAAACTGATTTCTGGACAGTCAGTGGGATATAATGGGTAGAAGACTTCCGTAAGATAGAAAGACCCAGACTTGAGGTCCTGTGTCTGACCCATGCTGGCCATGGGACTCAGGACAAATTGCTTCATACCTCAGTGCCCATGTCTGTTTCCTAATACTGTAAATTGCAGAGCAAGCAGAGATTTTCATTGTTAGAAAGAAGTTGCTTGTATCAATTTATCTGTTAAGGCATGCATTGTAACAAGTAAGACTGATTCCCCAAAATTCTTTCTCCTTTTCACACTCAACAACTGGCCCTTCTCTTATACCAAAGGAAAAGAATTAAGCAAAACCAACCAACATTGCTACCACAGCCAACCATGATTGGACGCCTCTCCAGTAAGGGAGTGAGTGCAGAAATCGGAAATATTACTAAGTGTATGAAAGTAGAATCAAAGGTGTTTATGTGAATGGATTATTCATATCAGAGAGGTAAAGACATTATCTTGGCTTTCTCATACTGAGAAACTTTTTTATTTTATGGCACTTCCAAGAAGCAGCTTTTCTTTATAAAGTAAGAAACACAAAATCCTTGAAATTGATGAAGGATAGCTATTAATAAAATCTCCTAGTTCTTAGATAAGTGGGAAATCATCCAGCAGCAAGAGAGTTTGTGTGGTCATTACCTCTGTGTACTCAGAGGATTGATGAAATAATCAATTTTGAATTTAAAGCATCTAATGCCTAAGCTTCAGCCTTCACTGTTGCCATTTCTCTGAGATTCACTTTCTTTCCTTTTAATTGATCACAGTCTGACACCAGTACTTAACTAACAATCTCTGCGTCATAAAATCAATTGGCATACTTCTCTGAAGGAACCAAAAAATATAACCACATAATATAATGTGAGGTGCATTTTAAAGGAATCTTGTATAGACGTATATCTTATTTCCTTATTTGTCCTGGAAATGTCAATATAAAGTTTAGATTTTGTTATTCTCCTTTGCTTTCATGGTATAGTAGAAAGAGCACTCAATTTCAAGCCAGAGAAACTAGTTTCAAGTTTCAGCTTTTCTTCTTACCTCCTGTGTGACCTTTGGATAAGTCACTTAAGTGAGCCTCAGTTTCCTTCTCTTTCAAAGGAGTGGGTTGGACTAAATCAGGGGTCCCTAACCTAGAGTCTGGAAACTTGTGTTTAATATTTTTGTTATAGTATTTCCACAGAATTGGCTTGCTTTGTAATCTTAAATATTTTATGCCTTTAAAGACATTGTTTTGAGGAGTCCATAGTCTTTTTTTAAACCAGTCTAAGGGGGTCTGTGACACAAACAAAGGTTAAGAACTCCTAGGCTGGATCGTGACTAAGGTTTCTCCCAACTCTAAATCCATGATCATCTCTTGTTTTATTTGCACTTCACATGTTTTCCACAATTCTACTCACTGAGTACTGCAGGTGCCAATTTGTTATGGAAAGGAAGGTGAGGACGTGGGATGAACAGAATTTGATTGGGGAAGGGGAGTAAAATAAAACAAATGTTACATTAATCAAATTGACATTCATTTTATCGTAGTCCTGAACAAGATAGGGTCTTAGGTGAATACATCCAGTATTTATATCTATATCTCTATATATGTGTGTCTGTGTACATATATGTGTGTGTGTGTGTGTGTGTGTGTGTCTATTAGCTTAAGATTTGCAAAGGACTTTATGATATTTCATCTTCTGTTCACAACAACCCTAAGAGGTAGGTGTTGTTACTATCCCTGTTTTACAGATGAGGTAATTAAGCAACTAGTAGGTAGAGGTCACATTTGAATTCAGACCTTCCTAATTCCAAGTCTATCTCTCTATCTACTCTGCCATTTCTTAGTTGCCAAATGAAATTGGGGCTCAGCATGGCTAATCCATTTAATTTGCTAATGGACCAATAATATTGGTTCACTGTGCCTTTACCTGATTTTACCCCCTGCATCTCATTGCCTTCAGCTGGAAGGAATGGAGGAGATTGTAGGATCATGGATTTTGAGTTGAAAAAGCCTTAGAAGTCACCTAGCCCAAGTCCCTCTTGACAAGGGTCTATCCTAGAATGTGAGACATTAACCTTTTTTGTTGCCTTAATTCCCAGCAGGGCTGTTAAAACACCAGCTGCTTCTCTTTGGGCAACCTATCAGTTAGCAAGCATTTGTTAAACACCTTCTATGTGCTGAACACTGTGCTAAGTACTGAGGATACAAAGAAAGACAAAAATGTAGTCCCTGCTCTCAAGAAGCTCCTACTGTAGTGGAAAAAGAAGAGAGCAAGGAGGGAAGAGAGGTGAATGTGTGTGTGTGTATGTTACCAAACAACACAGATAGCGTGTTCTGCTGCTTGCTGTTTCACCACCTCTTTTGTGGTTTGGAGTGAGTTGTGCACTGCCCTCACAGTTATATTTGGTTATGGTCTCATCCCATAACACATTCCTATAAAGTGACCCAGGGTGAGACTATCACTCATTATAATTGCCATTTGTTTCCAGAAAGTCTGTCACTCAATTATACGGGAGCCGAGTTACCCAAAGTACAGCATACCATTATAGTTGTAAGCATGGAAAGAAGAGACGCCAGGAAAACACTTAGCCACGAGGACAAAAGACTGGAATTACACTGGAAATTAAGTTTGGCCTAGGAATGATGCATTCATCAAGAATGCTTTGGTTTTTTTACTCTGAATGCTCAAAATGAGTTATTTATTATTCATCTTTTGGCGCATGTGTCACAACTGTTATTCCTGAAAGTGATTTGGAATAAACATTTTAATCAAGATGCACACAGAATTTATTTCTCTTTCATAGGATGGGTTTGAACTTGGGCTGCCCAGGTTTTTTGGAGAATTTTCATGTTACTTCATCTCACTAAACATTTATGAAACACCTACTATGTTCCAGTCACTGTGCTGAGCACTGAGGATATAAAGTCATATAGTTAATTTTTTCTCCACATCCTTTTTTTAATGACAATTATAAAATTTCACACTGCAGATTGTCTGCCATTCAAACTCTTTGTGTGGTTTCTTTTTCAGATATGGAGACAAGTGAGAAACTCCAAGGAAGCGGGATCCTTCAGTTGTTTGCCAGTCTGTTGACACCACACTCACCCTGCACAGCCAAAGTAGCCAACATCATAGCAGAAGTAGCCAAAAATGGTGAGGTTTTCCACAAGAACTTTTCTGCTGGAACATCTTCAGTTTTGCACCTCACTTGTCAGTATGCTTTATTTTATTTATGTTTTATTTTTGTAGAGTAGACAATTTTTCCATCTGTCACTCACTCTCCTTATCTCTCTGTTGAATCTTTTTTCTCATACAGTTGTGTAGAATGGCTGTACTTATATAGTCATTCCATTCATATATTTCCCATTCACTAATTCATTGGCATCGAGCATTATTTGAAAGAAAATTTTGTTAGTTTTTGATAAATTTCTATGACTTTTCTAAAAAAAAAAAAAAATCTTTTACCAAAGGATCATTTGAATTCTTCACTGACATACTCTCTTTTAGACAGAGAATTACTTCTCATATCATAGCCTAGATTGCTCAGCAGCTAAGTAAATTCCTTATTTTCCCAGTTTGATTTATTCTGCTGTTCCTTCTTTATGTAACTGAGATATACATTCTCCCTTGCTGTTCCTGCCAAGGATAGAAAACACTGTTTAATACAGGTCTAAAGACTGTCACAAAGAAATGACTTAATACTTAATCTAGCCCATGCTTAATGGGCCGGACCTGTAACAGGACTCTTTTTTGAATGGTCATATTGAGACAGAATGAATGGCCTAAAATATTTATTTAATCAACTTAGCTGGTTTTCCTGATCAGCATGCAAAATTCATTAATGGGATAAAGCATAATGGAAGAATTGACATCAAGAATGTGATAGCTTTGATGAACCCAAATGTTTCAGGCTCTATAATTGCCTTCAGAAAAACTAATTTAATAAGTTGCATCAAATAAAGCACTCTAAAATAGAGAGTAGACTTTGTGGCTTCATTTGATAGTCCATCAACAAGTGTTTAATGCCTATCGTGTGAGAGGCAACTTGCTAGTTCCTAGAGATACAGGAACAAAAATGAAACAGCCTCATTAAAAAATGAAATATCCTGTTTTCAGGATATTTATCCATAGTTTTTTTTAGTACTTCCAAAGATTCTGCCATACTAAGCCATGGTTTCATTACTAGTACCAGAAAGTTGGCTAACCTCAGTGAATGTTGGTCTCAGGTTACGTTATTTTGCTGGGATTATTTTAATTTTGTGGTGAATGCCTGTAAATCCAGGTTGTTCCTAAAAGTTCATAAGACTAGTGGGTTGAAAGTATTTGGGGGCCCCAAGAGGTGGTTTGAGAAGCTCTGGAGAGATTTGATACTGCTTCAGAGTAGGTAAGAGGCCCCTAGAGCTGATCCAGGTTTGGTAAGGACATAGCTATAGGCTTCCTGGGCTTGCCTTGAATATTTTTTACTGAATGTTCTGAACCATACTGAAAGCCTTACTAACGTCCTCAAATGCTAATTATATTTTAGCTCAAGTTGTAACCATATCATGAGTGGCTTCATATTGCAAGTCAATTATAATGACACAATAGAGAATGCTGTTGTATGTTTGTGATGATTGCTCTGCCCTCTCCTGGTTCTCCTCCTGACTTGTCTGACTTTTATTCTTAGTTACCATTGCTGGTTCTTCATCCAGGTCACACTCACTAACCATTAGTGTCCCCAAAGACTGTGCTGGGCTCTCTTCTTGTTTCTCTTGTTGATCTCGTTTGTTCCCTTATGGTTAGTGTCATTATGAAGAGGATTCTGAGATCCCTCCTGAGCTCCATCCAGTCTCACATCACAGGCTGCTTGATATCTCAGTTAGATGTCCTATAGGCCTCTTCCCTGCCCTCTCCCAAACCCTCTCCAGGGCATCACCCACACTCGCAGTCTTAATCTCTCCCATTGCTCCTCTCTTACACTATTGCACATGTCCAGACACTTGACAAGTCTGATTCTTTCTGCTTTCCCAACATCTCTGAAACACAGCTCCATCTTTCTGTACCTGGGCCACTCCAGGGGCCTTCTGGTGGGTCTCCTGGCCTCAGAATATGATCCATATCCACCTCGGTGCTGATGTTCCTCAGGCACAGGTTTGCCATGTCACTCCCTGCTCAGTAAACTCCAGGGGCTCTTCATGTCCTCCAGGACCAAATGTAAGCTCCAATTGTTGATTTTTAAAGCCCATCACAACCTTTCCCCCCCTTGTCTTTCCAGTCTTTTTATATCTTACTCCCCTCCAACAGCAGCTGCCTTTTTGCAGTTTCTCATAACGACCCTCTGTTCCCTGATTCTGTGCCTTTTCCCTGGCTGTCCTCCATGCTTGGATGCTCTTCTTCCCTTCCTCTGCCTCCTGGCTTCCCTCAAGACTCAGCTCAAATCTCACAATTGCAGGAGACGTTTCTTGGTGCTCCATTTCCCCTCCTCCCCCAGACAGACAGAGAGACAGACAGATAAACACACACACACACACACACACACACACACACACGACACATATACACTCATATACTCACACTTACACATACACACATATATGCACTCATACTGCCTTCCTTCTGAAATTCTGTTCCATCCACTCTGTGTACGTCCTGTTTGTACATAGTTGTTTATGTGTTGTTTCCCCCATTACACTTTGAACTCCTTGAGGGCACAAGCCATGTTTTCCTTTTTGCACACTGCCTGGCATGTAGTAATTACTTAATAAATGCTTATTGACTTGTTTCCTACTAGATAATTTTCAGTTAAAGATTTGAGGTGACCAAGAGGGGCACTAAAGGTTGAGTAGATCATTTCTTCATATCCAACTAAAGATGAAAGAAAATCGTAAGATAGCATTATAGCTATAATTAGTCTTTCAGACCCCCTTCCAAAATGTAGACACTTAATGTGCAACTAGCAATAATTATACTTTATAAACAACTAGCAGAAGCATGGAGCAAAACCATTAATGAGTTTTCTATGGAAATGGGAGAGTAAATATGTTCATAAGTTGTAAAAGTATGTATTTATAGTCATAATTAATTATAGAATGATTTATAATAATATGAACTTATGTACAATGATAAAACATTATAAATTTTCTATTGTGTCATGGAATTAACTCTGGATTTTCCACATCTACACCAGTGAATGATGAGTTTTCACAAATGATTATTGCCAAGGACACTAATCATACAAGTTTTCAGCCTTGGTATGAGCCTTGACTCTTCACCCTCACCCCATGTATCCACTTGTAGCCACATCTTGTCATTTCTTTTTCTATAGCATCCCACAGTTATGTCCCCCTTTACACTGCCACCACCCTAGTTCTGACCCTCATCCCTTCTCACCTGGATGATTGCATTAGCTTTCTAATTGGTCTCCTACCCTCTAAAGTCCTTACTCCATACAGCCAGCAAAGTGATTTCCCTCAAGTATAGAACTGATCATGTTACTCATCTCCTTAATAAATTCTACTGACTCCCTAGAGTCAACTATAAACTCCTCTATCTATCATGTAAGAGTCTTTACAACATGGCCCCTTCCAATCATCTTATACCTTACTCTTCTCCATATGCTCTACGTTCCAGTCATGTGGGTCTGCTCTCTGTTTCATACATACAAAGCTCTCCCATCTTTGCCTTTGCATTCGATGTCTGCCACGTGTGTGACACTTTCCATCCTCAACTATATCTCCTGGAATCCCTGGTTTCTTTCAAGAATTCTACATGAAGCCTTTCCTCATCCTCTTTGCTATTAGTGCCCTCCCCCCAAAACTACCATGTACTAACTTTATATATGTTCTTTATATACTTATTATTTTCTTCATATCCCCATGCTTAGCACAATACCTGGCTTGTAGTAGATACTGAATAAATGCTTATTGATTGATGGGAGTCATGGTGAGGCTATGTACAGGTTTAGGAAGAATGAGGCACAAGGAGAAATGGAAGAACAGGAAATTATGGTCAGGAAAAGGAAGTGGAGTTCTCAGTCCTGAGAGAATCATAAGTGTGACTAGCCCTAAGTATGGCAGAATTATAGTGAAAATATAGGCTATGGGACTTGAGGAACCCAGTGAGATCCTCAAGGAAACATTATCATGTGTACTGAAGTCCCTAAATAAAAGGAGATGGAATGGAGGGGAAGGGAGAGGAAAACCAGGACAAGTGTAAATCCTTGTGGAAAGAACAGAGAATGACCTGGAAGCCGCCAGCATCCAGATAGGGTGATAGATCTATATCTGTCCCATCATTTTTCATCTGAGGAAACTGAGGCTCAGCGAAGGTGAGATCCCAAGATCCAGCAGCTAGTTAATGATAAAGCTGAAACTCAGATTCACACAAACTCTTAGTCTAATGCTTATTGCTAGGGTGAAGCTATCCACCATTAAAAACTTGAAAGATTGAAGATGGAAGTGTCATTCCTCTGTTAGTGTTTGCCTGACAGCTGAAGAATGAAGGACAGTACTCTAGCAGTGCTAAAGGAAATTACTTGAATAGCATAAAACAAGTTCATTGGCTGTCCTCTTCCTATACTCATGTAGTGTTCTAGGTTTGAGAACCAAGATGGTAGATCATGAGTGAGCTTTCCTAGCAGCATTCACAAAGGGGCGGGGGCTAGGGGACAGTTCCACATCTTAAGAATGAAGAAGTGCTTTTTAAAAAAATGGTTTACTGGAACAACTTTTTGTTGACTTGTCATTTTCTTTCTTAAGAGCATATGTATAATAAGGGAGACAGCTTGATAGCTTAATGTACATTTGCAGTACTATTGAATAATTTGCAATTTGGTTAATGCTTTGAATTTTTATTTAATTTCCAAGGTCATAGAATGAATGTTGCCAATTTTTCTCTCACTTATGCTGTAGATGTTGCTCCCAATGCATACTTAATCATTATTTGGGAATTTTAAATTAACTGCAGTGAAAAATCAATTAAGACCCTCTTGGTTCTGGCAAATCAGTCAGCAACAGAAAAACATGGCAACGGTCTTCATTATGTAAATGTTTTATACGATGTTTGTTGGGGTGAGAATGGGGTAATTTTTGTGTGGAAATACAATCTTCAATCACAAAGCACTTTAATCACTGGAAGCCATACTTCCATAATTGAAAATTCTTCCATTTTAATTCTTGCCATCATTTGCAGAGTTTATGCGGCTCCCGTGTGTGGAGGCTGGTTTGATTCCCCCTTTGGTCCAACTGCTGAACTGCAAAGACCAGGAAGTACTACTTCAGACGGGCAGAGCCCTTGGGAACATATGCTACGATAGCCGTAAGTGTTGAGAGAGCTGCAGTAATCTTTGAAAATCTGGTCTGAGTGTTGTCGATTCCCGATTAACTTCATCTGTTGGGTTGACTTCATGTCATTGATTTTTTTTTTTTAGGCTGATCAAGATGCATTTGTATCAATTTGAGCCATCTTAACTACTTGTTAGTAGTCAAATTGTGGGGGAAGTTTGACCATTTTCAATGAGAAGTTACAGGGAATTTCTTTTTGCCTTATATGACTGTAGATGGTATTTTAAGGGGATAGTGAATCTGTTTAGGGAATCCTGCTGTGCAGAGATTTAAATTATAAACTCACACTCCTTATATCTTGTCCTCTCTCTGGTTAGATTTTTACCCACAGCATTTATATATTCTTCAGAATGCTTACACAGTTTATAAATCCATCTAAGTATATTTAAAATATAAATTACTACAAATACTTTAAAAACATCATTATTTTAAAAAGTTTGATTCGACCCACTGCATTTACATGAACTATAACCATATTTATTGTTTCTTTTTCATTCCTATCACCTTTTATTCTCTTTGTTCTTAAGCCAAGAGAATAGAAACATCCATTTGTACTAATCATATTTCTACACATAAACCTATAAACCCTAGTACAGAGAGGAAAGCACAAGTTATGCCATGTTTGGTAGAACAGACTTTTCCTGATTTTCTTTAGCTCCTAATTTCTTTTGAACCTTCCCGCATTAGCTCATGTATTTATGACAGCCTTAAAGAGTTTCATGGAAATTTTAGTCCCACTTACTTTATCAGGATAAATTCAGAAGGAAACTTTTCATATTAATGATGACATATGTTTATGGAGGGTGTCCCAAAAGCCTTCGTGCAATTTTAAGCTTTAGCTCTATATACTTTAAGACTTAAAATGTACTTTGCATGCATTATCTCATTGGATCTGTATAAAACCTCATGTGGTAGGTACTACAGGTATTGAGTGAAGGATTTGTAGTTTAGAGTTTCAGTTACTTGCCCATGGCCATACAGTTTGTAAGTGTCAGTGGTGGGGTTCACACCCAAGCCTCTCCTTGTTCTAAGTCCAACACTCACCCCTCTACTTTGACCTTTTGGGCACCTACCCTTAGTTTCTTCTCACATGTCATCTCAGCCCCAAAGAAAGGATACTTTTAGAAAAATGCAGTTACCCAAAGAGAAAACAAGGTCACAGATACCTCTATGGCATAACATTTAAATAAAAAGTAGAGTGTTATCTTCATCTATAATTTATCTGAAGCATTAATATTGAGAACTGTCCACCAGAGTTCATATTCTTGCTTACCATAGTCTGAAACAGTCTATTCCTGCTGATTATCTTGATATTTTAGCTTGAAATTTTCACATTATAGCTTCTACCCTTATTCCCTCCCCCCACCCAAATGGTTATTTTTGAAATTTTGTGACATCTCTATCCGCCCAAATATCCTCTTTTCTACCCCACCCTGACCCCACCCCTCACCCCTGCAATTTATATAGTCTTAGCTTCATTTAAAAGTATAGCATTTTGTAATTGTAATTTCCTTCCTTCCTTAGAAGTATTTGTATAGTGTCCTCTTGTTTCTGAATATCACTAAGTGGGAGCTTCACGCTCATTTTGTAAACTGAACTCATTCTCATTTTTATTTTACATAATTACTTTTCAAGGTAATATATTAAAATATATTCTCACTAGGGGAAAATACACTTTTCTAGCTATTGAGCCCATTGTCATCTAAATTCATTACACTCATGTCTGTGAGGCCACAAAAAAAGGAATCCTTACATTTGGTTCTGTATAATTATTCTTACATTTTCTTTCAATTGAAAGATTTATTTGAGAAGGACTGTATGAGTTATTTGTGTTCTTTCTTCCACACTTAATGGACATATATAAAATACAAGATATATAGTCACTTGATCATCTTTTGTCACATGTTGCTGTGGTTTTGTCTGATTTCCTCCAAGGAATGTTATGAAATTAGGGTAATAAATGTCAAATTAAAATATTAGCATTCTTGATTAAACTAGAATCCATTACTGCCACATTTATCACATCTGTGCTAAGCATTTTGGTAATCATTTATATTGTAGCTCTAAATGTTGTAGATGCCAACTATTATATCATGTTGAATTAGCTCAGTCTTTATAAACAACTGTACTCATTTTATCATGATATTCAGAAAACAATTTTGATGGTAAATTAATTAGTGTGTGTTGTATATAAAGGGTGTCCCAAAGCTTTTAATACAGTTTTAAGCTCAAATTTATACTGTTTTCCTTTTTCTTTTTTTAATCTGACTTAAGGAGGCAGAAATAACAATTTTTTTAAAAAAGAATCCATATAAGAAATCACTGATATGCTACAGCAAAAGCTATGTAAAGATGTATCCATTAAATATGCAATTTATGTATATAAGTCACAGGGCTTATATACATAAATTACACATAGCTCCTTTTTTCTTTTGCAATTGAATTTTCTGTGATTGCTAGAAGTAACCTGCAGAATAATAACCAATGGTTTTATCTGTGTTACAAGGAAAAGCTATTGAAGTCTAGAAAATAAAGTTTTGCTCATATTTAAATTTACCTGAGATAATTTCAGATCATTTTCAGTAGCAGAATATTTATAGCAGTGGAGATTTTTAATAGGTACTACTCCTACTCCCCACTGAACAGTTTTAAAAAAGAAAACCCTCATAACATATGCATAATTCAAAAAATTCCTGTATTGTCCATGTCCAAAAATGTATGCCTCCTTCTGTTTTTTAAATCTGTCATCTCTCTGATAAGAGCCGATTGGAGTAATTATTTTTCCTAAGACTTCTGGACTTAAGGTTTATCATCACATTGATGAGAGTTGTAGTGTTTCAAAAGGGATTTTCTCTATAATGTCTTTGTTATTGTAGCTCACAATATTCAGCATCATTTCATATAGGTCTCCCCACTTTCCTCTGAAACTGTCCATTGGTCATTTCTTGTAGCACAGTAATATTCCATTATATTCATATACCGTAATTTAGCTAGCTATTCCAATAAGTGTGTGCCCCTTTGATTTTTAATTTTAACCTTTCTGTTACTGCAAAAAACTGCTATATATCTTTTTTTTGTTCCTATGGGTCTTTTTCCTCATTTTTTGATGTTTGGGAGTATAAGCCTAATAGTGGTATAGCTGAGTCAAAAAGTATATTATTAGCTTTAGGAGCATAGTTCCAGATTTGATGCTTTAGTTAGTCTTTAAAGTAAAAAGAAAGAGTAAAGGGAAAAGCTTCAATTTTAGGGTCTGGACATGTAACCGAAAAGTAATTTTTCCCAAGTGATTTTTTTTTTTAAATCATGTATTGTTGTGTTTTCCCTTCCAGACTTAGCTATGTTTTCTTACTCATTTGACCTGGCTTTCTCATCTGCTCTTCATACAGACAAATTTTCACTGTGGTCTCCTAGGCTCTACTTAGAGTAAAGAGAGGATGTAAACAGAAGATACTGAGCAAGCCAGGGCTTGGGGATCATACTTGTTTGGTAGAGTTTGATTTTTTGTGTAACAAAAGCTAACATCTCTGCCAGTTTACTTCACTCAGCATATATTTGAAGGGGGAAAATTATTAACTGTACAAAGAATTATACTCTCTTGAAAATCTATAGGCATATGATATTTCAGCGTTAATGACCTTGGCAGTGCCCAAATAAATCCTCTTAGTAATAAAAAGACATCTCTCTTATATATATAAAACATCAGGGCAGCCAACTCTCCTTGCTATACATGGGGTATAATGTACATTTGTTGCTGATGAACTTTTACAAATTCTTCCCCCCTTTCTTGCCTGTACAGTAGAGATGAAGGGAGGAATTACTGCCTAGGAGCATCTTTTCACTTAAATGCTTTTCTTCCAGAGTCTCCAAGGCTGTTCAGAGTTGTGGAATTTTATGTGGAAGAGTCTAAACAGATTTCTTTAATAGGCATCATTTGCTAAATAGACTTTGTCTTGAAAAGTTTTTGCTTATTCTCAGAGCAAAGGAGAAGGGGAAATGTACTTGAAATAGGAGAGAAATAAATAAAGCCTTAGGATGTTTTTAAAGTATTGTAGTTTGAAAGAAAGGACATTTCAGAATGAGATGAGTCCATTTGGCTTATTATCACTCCATTCTGATACATTTAATGTCTTCTTTATGATGTTCCTTGCAGTGATTGGATAAGTTTGTTTATAAGTAGATTTCAGTTCAAACAAGTCACATCTGCTGCCTTCATCCCAAATGGCTCTATCAAATGGACCTTGAGAAAGGTCCATTCTATATGGGTAGTTGGTTAGGGAAAAGGAAAATTTAATCCTCAGTAATGTAGAACTGGATTTCCCAAGTATAGTAAGAAAAGTAAGAAAAAACATACCCCCAGTTAAGTCTCCCCACTGTTTGCGTTTGGAGTGGTGATGCAAGAAAATGGGGGAGAAACTAAAAGAAAATTATTATATGGGATGAAAATTTCCTGTTCTTATATCCTTTCTTCAGGGAAAGAGTAAATGAAATTTATAAATGTTGCAAAGTAAAAAAATAAACCTCTTCAGAGAAGATAGGTTCCCTTTTACTATATTAAATAATACTGTAATTAGTAAATCAAATTATATACACATATAATATTAAACATTTTATAGCCCTCACATAGAATGGTTACCTCCACTGAGAATGAAGTTGAATTTCTAGTAAAGGGATTAGTTAATTCATTTTTAGCAATTTAAGGTTAAATAACTTCAGTTCAACATCTAGAGCAAGAAAATGGTGAGACTTCCACATGCTGGTAACTGTTCCCCAAGACTGAATTTATTTGTTAATGGAAAGGGTTCATGGAGTTGTTCATAAACCAGGGAATTGGCACCAGACTCCACTATTAGAATAGCTGCACCTGAAGAGCTCTGAATATGCATCAGTATTTCTGAGATAAAATATTTACCTTACAAACCATAGAGCTTCTAAGCCACTTAAACTTGAAAAGTGACCAGGTGATTGTTGCATTGGTGAAATCCATTCATGTTCCAAAGTTATGTAACTTACTTACTGATTTAAGGACCAAGGTACTTTGCTTATATTTTTGTGCAGCAGTTACATTTAGTAGGGAAGTATTTATGTCAGAAATCTTAAAGAATTATTTCTTTCAGGGACATGAATTAGACAAAGTATTTTGTTCATCAAGCTGTTAAAAGTTTCTACAAGATTGTATATTTACTAGTGCTTCTCAGAGTATTATTTGATTAATTTTATGCACATTTTTGTTTTGATAAAACAATTGCTTCCCCATACTCCATGGTAATTTCCCTTTAACAAGCTAGCAGAGGCAGCTGGGTGGCAGAGTGAATAAAGTACCTGCCCTGGTGTCAGGAGCATCTGAGTTCAAATCCAGCCTCATACCCTTAACACTTACAAGCTATGTGACCTTGGGCAAGTCACTTAACCCCAATTGCCTTGCCTTCCCCCCTTCAAAAAAACAAACAACAACAACAAAAAACTTGCAAAATTGTTTAATCGAGCAGTTGGAACATTTCATTTACCATAAATTGTTTAAACATCAATAATCTGGAACTATTCTTGACTTTCTCACTTGTCTTGAATTCTGTTGCCTTTTAGTGCTGCCTTCATTTATGTCCTTGTAGTCTGGGTGGGTGTGTAGTGGGTACACTTTTTTCTTCTGCATCAATTTCTATGAGCCTTCCTTTGTCAAATCAACAAGCCTTAGCCAGTTCCCAAGTATTTTATTGTATTGTATTGTTTTAAAATGAATTTTTGTTTTTTCCTCTAATTTTTGTTGATGATGGAAATCTGATGATTTTTATGAATTTATTTTTATTGCCATCTTTACTGAAGCTAATTAGTTTCTTCATTGATTCTCTAGGGTTTTCTAAGCAGATCATCATGTAATCTATAAAGGACACTTTTGCCCCATCTTTACCAGTGTTTATTCTCTTAGTTTCTTTCTTCTTCTTAATTGCTTTAACTAGCATATCATATGTGTTTTTGATAAATATTATGGAAAAGTAATAATCACTGTATTTTGTAAAAAGCAGTGTCTGTATCTAGTGACATAATCATATTTAGGGAGGGTATTTTTTTATGTGATTAGTAATGTTAGTTGTTTTCCCAATGTTGAACCATCCTTGCATCCCTCATATAAATCCAGCTTGATGATAATGATTTGGAGGCTGTTGTTTCTTTGCTAAAATTGTATTTCAATTTTTGTGTCAATATTCAGTAGTGATATTAGTCACTAGTCTTCTTTTTCAGGTTGATGTCATTGGTTCGTTTGTTATGACCATATTTGTTGATAAAAACAGTTTGGGAAGTTTAGTATTATAGGAATGTTGCAGGATAGTAGTTAATTTCTCTTTAAATGTTTGATAGAATTTGTACATAAATCAATTTACATTTCTAAGATTAGATTGCTTAGGATCCTGACTTCGTGTTTTGTTAATTTGGGCATTATTTATTTTTGTAGTTATGCATTTTCTTTGTAGTCTGAGTTTTTCTAGATGTGGTGGCACATACCTCTATTCCCAGCTACCATGGAGACTAAGACTGGCAGATCTCTTTAGCTTGGGAATTCTAAGCTGCAGTGGGCCTTGATAATCAGGTGTCCACACTAAATTCACATTTAATTAGGTAAGTACCCCAGGAGTGTGGAGCCACCAGATTGCCCAAGTGGGATTAGTTAACCCAGATCAGAAATGGAGGAGGTACAAACTCTGGTGCCAGTCAGTAGAGCCGATGAGTAGCCCTTCTATTTCCAACCTGCTCAAGACTGGAAGACTTAATCTGTAAGAAGAAAAGGAAAAGAAAAACAATTCTTAGTTCTGTTGGCAAAGTAATTGAATGCAATAATTTATACTTTATTTACCTATATTTATTGTTATTTTTTAAAAAACAAATGCTTTATTAACTTCTGTTTTACATCATTCATTTCCACCAGATTTTGAGTTACAATTTTTCCCCCATTTTTCTCCTACCCATCCTCCCAGAATAGCAGTCCCACAGGATATCGCTTCTTCCAATCTGCTCTCTCCCATATCTTCTCCCATACCCCCTTTGACTTTTCCAGTAGAAGAAGGTGAATCTCTGTGCCCCAATGCCTGCACATCTTATCTCCCCATTACAAGCAAAAGAGTATTAATAATAGTATTTATATATGTTTTAAACATTTAATTTTAAGACCTCGAATTTCAGATCCATTCCCTTCCTCCCTTGTCACCCATTCCCTCTGGGAAGATAAGTAATTCAGTATATGTTGTACATGTCTAGCTATGCAAAACTTTACCATAGTAGATATATTGTACAAGGCTGCTTATAATTCCCTCCCACCCATCCCACCCCCAACCTGGTCCATTCCCTACTTGATCCTGTCCCTCTTCTATAGTGGGTACTTCCAACCTCCCCTGCCCCCAAGAATGCCCTCCCATCCATCATCTCCCCTCTCATTCCCCTTCCCCCTATTCTGCTGCAGGTTGAGATATCCCATTTAGTATGTATGTCATTCTTTCCCTGAACCAAATTCAATGAGAAAGTGGTTTTTCCTTTTTGTCTTCCTATTCTTCCCCTCCCATGCAGCCACTTCCCCTTGCTTCTTCTACATGAGATAGTTTACCCTACCCTGTCTCTCCCCATCTCCTCTTGCCACTTTCCTCTCTCACTTCATAATTTCACCCCTTGAGTATCCTCCCTTCCCAACAAATTCAACCTATGCCCTCTATCCATATATAACTGTAAACATAGATACACACATTCACATATATATTTATATGGCCATACACCCTTCTTCCATTATTTTCATGCTGAGAAAGGTTTCATTAGTCACAGTTATTATTTTTCCATATAGGAATGTAAATAGCTCAACTTTGATAAGTTCCTTTTGATTTCTTTTCCCTGATTACCTTCTCAGGCATCTCTTGGTTCTTGTGTCTGGATGTCAAATTTTCTATTCAACTCTGGTTTTTTTCCTCAAGAATGCTTGAAAGTCCTCTATTCCACCGAATGACCATATTTTCCCCTGAAACAAAATACTCAGTTTTGCTGGGTAGGTGACCCTTGGGTTCATTCCCAGCTCTTTTGCCCTCTGAAATATCATATTCCATGCCATTTGATCCCTCAGTGTGGAAGCTGCCAGGTCCTGTGCTATTCTGATTGTGTTTCCACAATATTGAAATTGTTTCTTCCTGGCTGCTTGTAGTATTTTCTCCTTGATCTCGGGATTCTGGAACCTGGCTATAATAGACATGCCATTTTGGGAGACATGCCATTTTGTAGTTTTCAGAGGCAGCTCCAGCTCCTGGCCTGCGAACTGTAGGGAGATCCAGCGATCAGTCTTAGGGGGTAATGGCTCTTGCTTTAACCTCCCTGGATCTGGATTGTGATCTGGGGTGGAGGTTGTGGGTGGGTTTCCAGCTTGCCAGAAATGGAAGTTGTCCCCCCACACATTTGGGATGAAAGTTCGCCTGTCTGGTGGCCCAGCCATACTGTGGCAACAAGCCCACAAGTCAAATAATTAAGTGGCAACATGCCAAGGCAAAGGAAACAAATTAAACAGAAAAATGCAACCTTAGACTCCTATTTTGGGGGCAAAGAGGATCAAAGCATAGAACAGGGGGAGGACTGTGAGGTCAGAAATCCTGCTCCAAAAGCCCCAAAGGAAAATATGAGCGGGTTACAGGCCATACAGGACCTTAAGAAGGACTTTAAAAATCAAATAAGAGAAGTGGAAGAAAAATTGGGTAGAGAAATGAGAAGGATGCAGGAAAAGTATGAAATGAGGGTCAACAGCCTGACTGAGGAAAACAGCACCTTAAAAAATAGACTAACTCAAATGGCAAAGGAGGTCCAAAAGGGCAATGAGGAGAAGAATGCCTTAGAAAGCTGAATTTGCCAGATGGAAAAAGAATCTCAAAAGTTCACTGAGGAGATTCATTCCTTCACAGTTAGACTGGAGCAAATGGAAGCTAATGACTTTATGAGAAATCAAGATGCTGTTAAGCAGATCCAAACAAATGAAAGATTAGAAGGCAATGTGAAATATCTCATGGGAAACACCACTGACCTGGAAAATAGATCCAGGAGAGACAATTTAAAAATTATTGGACTACCTGAAAGCCATGATCAAAGAAAGAACCTAGAAATCACCCTTCAAGAAATTCTCAAGGAAAATTGCCCTGATGTTTTAGATCCAGAGGGCAAAATAGAGGTTGAAAGAATCCACCAATCACCTCCTGAAAAAGATCCCAAAAAGAAAACTTCCAGGAATATTTATTGTTATTTAATCTTTTATTTAGACAATCTAGTTTTCCTTTCGCTCTTTTTAAAAACTAGATTGGCTAATTGTCAATTTTTTCTTTTTAATAACAGTTCTTTATCAGTTAAGTAGTCTTTTTGTTTTTTAATTTTCCTTATTTCTCATTTAATTTTAAATATTCCTTTTGTGATTTTTAAGGCTTTTGGATTTGTTGATTTTTCTAATTTTAAACATTACATTATTATTTTGTTGATCATCTTTTTTTTCTGTTTTATTCATCTGTTTTCACAGATATAAATTTTCTTTTGATTATTACTAGCTGTGTTTCATAAATTTTGTTATGCTGTCTTGCTATTAAAATTTTTAATGCAATCATTTATTGTAGTAAAGATTTATTCTTTGACCCATTCATTATCTAGGATGCTGGTAGTTAGTCTCTTTTTAGGTATATATCTTTAGTTTTTCTTTCTTTTATTAATTATAACTCTTATTGTTTTATTGAATGTAAAAGAGATACTCGATATTTTTTTCCTTTTTATGCTTACTAATAAATTTTTATGCATTTAGTTGTAGTGCTAAAAAATAAACATTCTTTAATATTGCCTTTCTCTAGTTTTATTTAAGAGATGACCCTGCAATTGTCACACCTGTCTTCACTCATATGGTAATATCTGTCATTTTTGTGACCCACTCCCTCTCCTAACCAGCCATCTGGATGCCTCAGCTGTAGTTACTGAGGCAGCCTGCTAACTTTGCAGTTGGAGCTTCTGGAGTGTTTATGTATGCCAACTTCATGGGAGAAGAAGGGGATCACCGAATGGTGTTACCCCATTAATTTCTCTTTCTTTCCATAAGTCTTCAGTCTGCTTATCTCTTTTTCATGAGATCTGCTGTTTTAGAAAGATTTTTCCATTATATGTTGTTCTCTGTTCTCTTGTCTTTTTTTTTTTTTTAAGCATTTGGGGTTAAGTAACTTGCTCAAGGTTACAGGGCTAGTTATTTCTTTATGTGTGGGTGCTAATTTTCTGAGGCTGGAACCAATCCTGGGTCCTCCCAGCTCAGGGGCCTGTGCTTTCACTCACTGGCACAACTAGCTGCCCCTATTCTCTAGTCTTTTAACATTCCTTTTTAGGAGCTCTGAGTGACAGAATGGGTGGAGGGCGGTTGGTGAAGGGCAGTGAGCTCCACCCAGATCCTGTGCTTAAAGGGCACATCTCTCTTCATCTCCTACCCTAGACTTCATCCTGTCTGCTGTTGATTACCTTTCTTCCTTTTAAGTTTCTCTTTATGTGTGGTCTTTCCCCATCAGATTGTGTGTTCTTCAAAGGCAAGCACTATCTTTTGTCTTTCTTTAAATGTCTAGTGTTTGACACTGGGCCTGATATATAGCAGATGCTTAATAGATCATCATTGCCTGATCTAATGACAGTCTGGTAGACTGGAAGGATAGTCATGTCATAGACAATAATAAGGAACTTAGGAAGAGAGGAAGGTTCAGAAAGATGATGAATTCACTTTTGTCCATGTTTAGTTAAAGACCTTTCTGGGACATCCAGTTTGAAATGCTCAGTAGGCAAGTGGTGATTGTAGACTGAAGGACAGAAGAGTCTGGGCCTGAGCCATCTGATGATAGCTCAGCCATGGAATTGATAAGATTATCAGACAGAAGCCTCAGTCTCAGCCAGGTAGTATGTTTATCTGCAGAGAGTGAAGAAAATGAAGTTGTTGTGGCAGGGTGTTTGGTTTTAAGAAGTGTTCAGATGTACAGGCTCGCATGGTAGAAGATTCGATATTAAGTTCAGTGATGAGAAAGAGGATTGTTAAGCAGTGGTGAGGGCTCACTCAGTAGAGTTGTTAAATTTGTAGGAGACCCATTTGTTAATTTGACAGTTATTTATTAAAAGCTTACCATAAACTTAAAGGTACTGAAAGTCATGTAGAAGAAATCATAGACATCATTCCTGACCCTGAAGGAGTTTATGGTGAAGTTTCACTCTTCTCAAGTGTCCAACTCCATATTTAATAGATGTCATTTTATTGTGACTGAATGATAATATTATCAAATAATGCATGCTTTGAAAATTTGACGTATTGGGGTGGCTAGGTGGCGCAGTGAATTGAGCACCAGCCCTGGAGTCAGGAGGACCTGAGTTCAAATCTGGCCTCAGACACTTAGCACAAAACTAACCATGTGACCTTGGGCAAGTCTCTTAACCCTAATTGCCCTACCTTCCCCCCTCCAAAAAGCAAAAAGAAAAATCTTAAAAAAAAAAAAAAAGAAAAGAAAATTGGACATATTACTTATTATACCAGTCCATTAAATAAAGGTTTTGAGGATATGTTTTCCGGATTGAGCCATCATATTAGACAAATTGCTTTGCCAACCAAAAAATAACAATTAAAAACAACAGCAACACATTTATACAGAACTTTTAAGATTTGGAAAGCATTTACCTCCCCATGCTATGAGGTAGGTCATAAGAATGTGTACTACATACCTGCCAAATTAAGAAAGTTATTACACTCATCAAGTGATATTATATTTGTAAAGTACTTATAGAGGGCTTGGCACATATTAGGCAATTAATAAATGCTTATTCCATCCATCCATCCCAGTATTTTTATTTGATCTCAGATTTTTTTCAAACTTTAACATATTTTTACTTATTTTCTTAAATATTTCCAATTACATATAAACATTTTTAATATTCATTTAAAAAAATGAGTTCCAAATTCTCTCCCTCCTGGCCACCTATCCCCCACCCCTTGAGAAGGCAAACAATATATGATAATATATATTTATATATTATCAGTTATACTTGTGGGGTCATGAAAAACATATTTCCCTATTAGCCACATTGCAAAAGAAAGCATACATGCACACATCAAGAAAAATAAAGAAAAATTTTAAAGTATGCTTCAATCTGCAGTCAGAATTCATGAGTTCTCTCTTTCTGGAGGTGGATAGCATGTGTCTGGATCATAGATTTAGAGCTAAAAATAGTTAAGTGACTTGCCGAGGGCCACTAGTAATAAGTAGTAGAGTTAGAATCCAGCCTTCCTCCTACTTCACCAGATAGGTCAATCCTCTTTGTCCTAGGCCATAGAGTATTTATTTGCCACATTGCATCAGTTTTAAATGATGTAGATGCATGCTTGTTTTGGTATGATTGCAGGGTTTAATAAGCTACCATTTTGCCTAAAATAGCTTCATCAGCCTGTCATGATGGCTAGCATTTCTAATATTAGATTCACCCCCTTTAATTTAAAGGCCTTATTTGTCTAAGTTCTCAATTGAAATGCCCATGTTTGACTTAGAAGTAATGTATTAGTTTTGGTTATTAGGAATACTGTTTTTTACCTAACCAACTCTTAGTGAATGGGACAGGTAAATGTTTAAGTAAGGTGAGAGGAGATTGCCCTTCCTAGAGATTATGGCTGACCAAATCTGGATGGGTTAACAAAATGAGGGATCTGGCCATTTGGGGAACAGAAATAAGGGTGCTCAAAAGGAAGTGGGAAGACACCAGAGACAAACTTCAGAATTGTGCTTAGGGCGGTACTCCTGTGATAGAATTACCATCTGCTTCTCACCCTGAATCCGGAGAAATACAGCCTCTTTAATAGATGCCTGTGCCTCCAGTGCCTAGTACCCTCCAGTATAATCTGCTCCTGAGTGATAGCATTCATCTCATGGTGGGAGTTTGAACACAGGCTGCTTTTTCTCATTTCCCTTATTTTCCTTTTTCCTTACGCCAAACTTATTATTTTACCTTAATATGAAAGATGATATCCAGATGGTAAGTCCAGACTAAAAAGAATTTAATGATCAAGTGAGAAGTTGGACATGTTAAACATAAAGTTTTTATTCTCTTTAGAAACTCCTTTTATATGATGTGATAGTTACCTATATTTATTTTATTTATCGTGCCAGAATTTACCATTTTTGTTTTACATATTTTCTTGCTTATAGTCAATTTGAACTATTCAGGATTTTCACAGCAGTCAATAAGTGTTATACCCTTTTGGAGTATGCTGGCTTATTTCTCCTGACTGGTAAATATAACCCAGCTGTGCTCACAGATCTGATCAGAAAAGGGAATGAGTACTACTTAGAGGCAAATAATCTGTGCACCTCCCACTGAGTGTGATAAATGCATAGACTCTATGGAAGAATAAGCAGTCATCATTAGCATTTGTATTGCAGTTCAGATTAAATGCTAAATCATAAGTTGTTTATAAAAATGAATTTTCCTTTAAGTATGGCATATTTTCTATTAAGAAACATCTTTAATATTTAAAGACATATTTTGGATAAAAATTAAATTGGGCCTTGATCATTTGTCACTTTATATTGTTTATAAATTTAAAAAAGAACTATATTTTCAAGCATTTACCTTGTCATCTAAGTGATGTTCAGACGTCATTAACTTTTAGAGGTTATTTGTGGAAGTAGTTGAATTTAATAATTTGTTTTTTCCCAATTGAAACGTGATCAGTCAGAAATATTCTGCTAATAGTAAAAAACCATTGATTAGACAAATCATGTGCTTAGGTGCTATGCTAAATGCTAAGGATGCAAACAAAGGTCAAACAATAAAAAATAAAGTCCTTGCCATAAAAGACTCATATTCTAATGGGGGAGACAATATGTAAGTAATCTGATACATACAAGATATGGACAGAGTCGCTGGGAGGGGATCTGAGTACAGAATGTGGCCTCCTGTAGAAATTGAGATAAGAGCTGAAGGAAACGGGGAAACTCAGAAGCAGAAGTGAAGAGAAGAAGGCATTTCAGACATAGGGACAGCCAGGGATCAGACAGTGGACTGTCATGTTCTAGGGACAACAGTATGCCAGTGTAGCTAGATTGGAAAGTACAGAAGAGGATAAGGGAAGCAGGAGTCAGGTTATGAAAGGCTTTCAGTGCCAAGCAGAGGAATTTATGTTTGATCTTGGATTAAACAAAAAGCCATTGAAATTCATTGAATAGAGGTCTGACCATGTCAGACCTACACTTGAGGAAAATTACTTTGGAAGTTCCTGGGAAGGATTGGTTGGAGTGAGGAGATTGGAGGCAGGGTCCCAACCAGAAGGCTGCCTGTAGTGGTGCAGGTTTTAGGTGAGGAGAGCCTACACCAGAGTATGTCTGTGTAAGGAAAAAGATGGGACTGTTTATGAGAGACATTGCTCTGGTAGAGGCAAGACTTGGCAGCAGATTGGCTGTGTGGAGAGAGTGCTCGAGAGAAGTCAGGGATGACATTAAGATTAGTGGCGCCCTGGACAGAAATAAGCAAGTTTGTTAGAGGGGAGAAAGACAATGAGATATGTTGAGTTTGAGATACCTATGTGGCATCCAGTTTGAGATGTCCAAGAGACAGTGGGTGTTTCATGTCTGGAGCCCAGGAAAGTTTATGAGCTAGATGTTTGTATCTCTACATAGAGATGATAATTAAACCCACAGAGTTGATAAGACTGCAGAGTGAGGTAAGACTAAAGGAAAAGTGGGCCAACATTAGACGTGTCAGTAGACATGACAAAATAATCATCAAAAGAAATTTGAAAGGAGCAATCAAACTGGTGGAAAACAAGGAGAGAACAATTTCACAAAAACCCAGAGAGGAGAGACACCATGGCGAAACACAGAGGGGGCTACAGCTGTACAGAGCTTAAGAACGATGAGGCTATGGGGCAGCTAGGTGGCACAGTGAATAGAGCGCCGGCCCTGGAGTCAGAAGGACCTGAGTTTGGAGCCGGCCTCCGACACCTAATCCGCACAAACAAAAACCTAGCCGTGTAACCTTGAGCAAGTTACTTAACCCCAATTGCTAAAAAAAAAAAAAGAAGGATGAGGCTTGAGAAAGGATACTGGATTTGGCAATGAAAACAACTAGGCATTTGAGAGAGAGTGATTTCCCTTGAATGATAAGATTGGGGCCAGACTGCAGATGATTTAGACCAAGAAGACAAGAAGTGAAGCGTCCTATATAGATGGCTAAGGAAAGAAAGGCGAGAATAATAGCAGACATGGAAGCATCAAGAGTCTTCTGTTTAGGAGTGTGAAAAGGCAGAGAAAAGAGAAATTGTAGTGATTTACATAGCAAATGTAACATTTAGTTTATGAAGGATTTTTATCATGGAAAGCAATTTATAGGACTGAAATGATCAGCTTAGCAATTTTAACTAAAGAAAAATATGTTGACCAAATGAACTTAAAACTTATGCCAGCCAGTGCATTAACAGGTATGTCCATCAAAAGCTGTGCCCTTTCCTAATTAAAACAACAACAAAAAACCACCTATGAATCTGTATTTTGAAGTATGTTGTTCAGCCAATTTTCAGTCATGTTGAACTCTTCTTGACCACGGTGGGGGGTTTTCTTGGCAAAGATGCTGGAATGGTTTGCCATTTCCTTCTCCAGCTTGTTTTACAGATGAGGAAACTGAGACAAACAATGACTTGCCCAGAGTCCCACAGCTAGCGAGTGTCTTAAACCTGATTTGTACTTGGGAAGATGAGTCTTCCTGACTTATCCAGACTTGGTGCTCTATGCACTGTTACACTGCCCAGCTGCCCACATGTTGAAGTACAGGGGATGTTTTCTCATCTGCCTTCATTTGCCCATTATATATTGCAAATGTAAGTGTCCTGTCTGGTGGAACTGTGCTGGTTAAAATCTAGAAAGAAGTAAGTATAAGTTACCTAGTCTAATTAAAAACTCACTCATCATTTTTTTCTAAATTCTGTGTAATAGGCTGCTGCCTCCCCCTTTCTAGTCCATCCTCCACACACTTGAAAATAAAATTTTTCTGTGGCAGGTCTATCCATGTTATGCCATGCTCCAAATCCTTCCATGACAGCATCCCCAAAGTAGGAACCATCTCTGATACTGAGATGTGGGATCAGCCAGTCCACATGTGGAAAGATGGTTCTATCCCACCCTCACCCAAAATAACTCCTTGTGGGCTTATCTCTAAGATAAGCCCTTCTGTCCTTATCCCACAACACGCCCCAACTCTGTCCCTTCCCTGTACTGTGGAAGGTCTCATTTCCACCTTTCTATGCTAGGCACCAACCTGGCTATCCATATCAGCATCTGGGCAGTTGCAACTGGAAAAATCCCTCCCCTTTCCAACCTAACCCTATTCCCATGGGTAAATAGTGCCCCTTGAATAATAGACCTCAGAATTGGAATTTTTAAGCTCCTTTTTATTATTCGAATTTTTATTAATAATGGCAACTTTTTCTTTATGACTCATTTTTGTAATTTCATAAATGCAATATTTTATAACTTTAGCTTATTTTTGGTTTCCCATTGATTTTACCTATACCTGGAACACAAAGAAATTTGATTTTTTTAATTATAGGTAAAACGTTGATGTGTTTTAATTTTTCCTTTGAATGCCTAAAGGGATGTTCCCAGAGTGCATTATGGTAGGGCACGGGACAGCTTTAGGGTCAAACTATGTAAGAAGTAGGAGCATGAGAGTTTAGTTTTTGTTGTTGTTAGAGCTAGAAGAATCCATGAGGTTAATCTTGTCAAGTGGTAGATAACTGTCTGGCTTCTCAGCTTAGACTGAAATGCTGAAAAGTAGGCCAGGAAAAAGAATAGTGAATTTAAAGGGCAGTAAATTTCAGACAAATAAGAAAGAAGCTTTTTCATTCAAGTCTGAATAAAGAGAGGAACCATCTGCTTAGGAAAAAAATGATCCTTTTGATTTAGGACTCAATGCCCTTTAGTCAATTGTCATCTTTACAATGTTTGCTTTGTACTTAAATGTGTATGAGCACCACACAAATAAAAACAAAACAGGCATTGTCCCTACCCCACAGTAGCTAATTAGCATTGTTTTTTGTTTGTTTGTTTGTTTTTTATATTTGAAACATTTAATCTTAAGACCTTGAATTTCAGATCCATTTCCTTCCTCCCTTGTCACCCATTCCCTCTGGGAAGATAAGTAATTCAGTAAATGTTGTACATGTCTAGCTATGCAAAACATTATCATAGTAGATATATTGTACAAGGCTGCTTATAATTCCCTCCCACTCATCCCACCCCCCACCTGGTCCATTCCCTACATGATCCTGTCCCTCTTCTTTTTTTTTTTTTTTTGTTGTTTGTTTACTTTTTTTTTTAAATTAATTTATTAGTTTAGTTTCAGTTGACAAGATTCAATTCCATAGTTCCTTGATTTTCAAATTTCCTTTACTTCCCTCCCCCCTCCCCTCATGACATCATATAGTACAGTATAGGGTCTGCAAATGCATTCATATTAAACATTATTCCAATTACAAAGGCATATTGTACTAGGTGGGATGAAAGATGGTAAGGAAGAAGTAAAACCAAACAATGAGAAGAACAAGATCATTTAGTTTGCTTCCATCAGGATTCAGGCTCAGTTCCTTCTAGTTATATCTCTGGATGGCGCATTTCTCACTTTCTTGAGTCATTCGGGATTAACTTATATCACTGCATTGCTGAAAAGAGTCCAGTCTGTCATAGTTGGTCATCACAGATATGGTATGTCTGTGCTTGTATACAAATTTCTTCTGATTCTACTCTTCTCACTCAGCATCAGTTTGTATAAGTCTCTCCAGGTAATTATGAAATCCATCACCTCCTCGTTTCTTATAGCACAATAAAATTCCATTACATTCATATACCACAACTTGTTTAGCCATTCCCCAATTGATGGGCACCCCTTTAGTTTCCAATTCTTTGCAACCACAAAAAGGGCTGCTAAAAATATTTTTGTACATATGGTTCTTCCTCCCATTACTATGATCTCTTTGGGATATAACCCTAGGAGTGGTATGACTGGGTCAAAGGGTATGAAATTATTTATAATCCTTTGGGCATAATTCCAGATTGCTCTCCAGAATGGTTGGATAAGTTCACAACTCCACCAGCAATGTATTAGCGTTCCAATTTGTCCACATCCTCTCCAGCATTTGTCACTTTCTTGTTTTGTCATCTTAGCCAATCTGACTGGAGAGATGTGGTATCTCAGAGTTGTTTTGATTTGCATTTCTCTAATTAATAGTGATTTAGAGCATTTCTTCATATGCTTATAGATATCTTTAATTTCTTTCTCTGAAAACTTCCTATTCATATCCTTTGACCATTTCTCAATTGGGGAATGACTTGTATTCATATAGATTTGGCTCAATTCTCTATAAATTTTAGAAATGAGTCCTTTATCAGAGACACAGGTTGTAAAAATTCTTTCCCAATTTCCCACCTCCCTCTTGATCTTGGTTACATTGGCTTTGTTTGTGCAGAAGCTTTTCAATTTAATGTAATCAAAATTATCCATTTTGCATTTTATAATGCTCTCTAATTCTTGTTTGGTCCTAAAATCTTCCCCTCTCCACAGATCTGTCAGGTAAACTATTCCTTGCTTTCCCAAATTGCTTACAGTATCATCCTTTACACCTAGATCGTGCACCCATTTAGACTTGATTTTGGTATATGGTGTTAGATAATGATCTATGCCCAGTTTCTGCCATACTGTATTCCAGTTTTCCCAGCAGTTTTTATCAAATAGTGCATTCTTGTCCCAAAAACTGGGGTCTTTGGGTTTATCGAACAATAGATTGCTATATTCATTAACTGCTGGGTCTCCTGCACCTAATCTATTCCATTGATCCACTACTCTACACCTCTGCCAGTACCAAGCAGTTTTGATGACTGCTGCTGTATAATACAGATTAAGATCTGGCATAGCTAGTCCACCTTCCCTAGCATTTCTTTTCATTAATTCCCTTGATATTCTAGACCGTTTGTTTTCCAAATAAATTTTGTTATTATTTTGTCTAACTCTACAAAGTAGTTTTTTGGTAAATTGATTGGAATGGCACTAAATATATAATTTAGTTTGGATAAAATTGTCATTTTTATTATATTAGCTCAACCCAGCCACGAGCAATTGATATTTTTCCAACTATTTAGATCTGTTTTTATTTGTGTGAGAAGTGTTTTGTAGTTTTGATCATATAAATTCTCTGTTTCTTTTGGCAAGTAGATTCCCAAATATTTTATAATGTCTACAGTGACTTTAAATGGGATTTCTCTTTCTATCTCTTGCTGTTGAGTTTCATTAGAGATGTACAGGAATGCTGAGGATTTATGTAGGTTTATTTTATATCCTGCAACTTTGCCAAATTTATTTATTGTCTCAAGTAATTTTTTACTTGATTCTCTAGGATTCTCTAAGTATATCATCATATCATCCGCAAAGAGTGACAGCTTGGTCACTTCTTTGCCTAATTTGATTCCTTTGATTTCTTTTTCTTCTCTAATTGCTACTGCTAACGTTTCAAGTACCAGATTGAATAAGAGGGGTGATAGTGGACACCCTTGTTTCACTCCTGATCTTATTGGAAAGGCTTCTAGTTTATCCCCATTGCATATAATACTTGCTGATGGTTTTAGATAGATGCTAGCAACTATTTTAAGGAAGGCTCCATTTATTCCTATACTTTCTAGTGTTTTTAATAGGAATGGATGTTGTACTTTGTCAAAAGCCTTTTCTGCATCTATTGAGATGATCATGCGGTTTCTGCTAGTTTTATTGTTGATATGATCAATTATACTGATGGTTTTCCTAATATTAAACCATCCTTGCATTCCTGGAATAAATCCTACCTGATCAAAGTGTATTATTCTTGTTACAAGTTGCTGTAGTCTTTTTGCTAATATTTTATTTAAAAATTTTGCATATAAATTCATGAGGGAAATTGGTCTATAATTTTCTTTCTCTGTTTTATCTCTTCCTGATTTAGGAATCAGTACCATATTTGTGTCATAAAAAGAATTTGCTAAGACACCTTCTTCACTAATTTTCCCAAATAGTTTGTAGAGTATTGGAATCAATTGTTCATTAAATGTTTGATAGAATTCACTAGTAAACCAATCTGGCCCTGAATTTCCTAGGAATTCATTGGCTTGTTTAACTTACTTTTCTGAATCAGTTATTTTGGGATGGTCTGTTACCACATGCTAGAGACAGTGCAGGTCAGTTAAGTGCCATAGGTGGAGCCTTTTGCTGTGCATGTGCCGCCTTTGATAAGTTTGGGCAGTTGACTGTGAGGCAAATCAATTCTCATTACATTTGCTTTGTTTCTCTTCATTGAGAGTGAATTCCCTTCTTATTTTTTGATTCTTTCATAATTAGTTTTACTCTTTCTTATCCATATTGACACAGTTTTAGTCAATTTTGTTGATTTTTTCATAAAACCAGCTCTTGGTTTTATTTATTAATTCAATGGTTTTCTTAATTTCAATTTTATTAATCTCACCTTTGGTTTTCAGTATTTCTAATTTAGTACTAAATTGGGAATTTTCAATTTGTTCTTTTTCTAGCTTTTTCAATTGCATGTCCAATTCACTGACCTCCCTTCTCTCTGCTTTGATTAAGTATGCACTCAGGGATATAAAACTTCCCCTGAGAACTGCCTTTAGTGCATCCCACAAATTTTGGTATGTTGTCTCATTATTATCATTCTCTTGAATGAAATTATTGATTATTTCTATAATTTCTTGTTTGACCCACCAATTTTTAGGATTAAATTGTTTAATTTCCAATTAGTTTTTAGTCTATCTTTCCATGGCCCTTTATTGCATATAATTTTATTGCATCATGATCTGAGAATGATGCGCTTACTATTTCTGCCTTTCTGCACTGGATTGTGAGGTTTTTATGCCCTAGTACATGGTCTATTTTTGAGTATGTACCATGCACTGCTGAGAAGAAAGTAAATTCCTTTTTATCCCATTCAGTTTTCTCCAGAGATCCATCATATCTAGTCTCTCTAAGATTCTATTCACCTCCTTAACTTCTTTCTTGTTTATTTTGAGGTTAGATTTATCGAGTTCAGAGAGGGGGAGATTAAGGTCCCCACTAGTATAGTTTTGCTATCTATTTCTTCCTCTAATTCCTTTAACTTCTCCTCTAGGAATTTAGATGCTATACCACTTGGTGCATATATATTAAGTAGTGATATTGCTTCATTCTCAATGGTGCCTTTTAGTAGGATATAGTTTCCTTCCTTGTCTCTTTTAATTAGATCTATTTTTGCTTTTGCTTTATCTGAGATAAGTATTGCTACCCCTGCTTTTTTACTTTAGCTGAGGCATAATAAATTTTACTCCAACCTTTTACCTTTACCCTGTGGGTATCCCTTTGTTTCAAATGTGTTTCTTGTAGACAGCATATTGTAGGATTATGGTTTTTAATCCATTCTGCTATCCGCCTCTGTTTTATGGGAGAGTTCATCCCATTCACATTCACAGTAATGATGACTATCTGTCTCTTCCCTTCCATCCTATTCCCTCCCCTGTTTATGTTTTTGTTTCTTCCTTCTCCCTTCCCCTCCTTGAAGTTTTCCCTTTTGACTGCCCCCTCCCTCAGTGTTCCCACCCAGTGACCCCCCTTCTTAACCTACCCTCTCCCCTTACTACTATTTCCCTCCCTTATAATCCCTCCCTTTAGTCTCCTCCTTTTCACCCCCCCCTTACCCTCCCACTATCTATAGGACACAACAAATTTTTATACTTATCAGAGTAAATTACTCCCCGTTTGATTCCAAACCAATGAGAGTAAATTTCAAACAATGCTCCTCTCCCTCCCTCCAATTCCTCTATTTAATGAATTTATGTGTCTATTCACGTTAGATTCTTAAACTTCACTGATTAATTTGATCCTTCTTTGAACCAGAACCAGTGAGAATAGTGTTTAAATGATGTTCCTCTCCCTCTTACTTTCCCTTCTTCTATAGTGTGTTTTGATGCCTCTTCAGATGGCATATTTTACCTTTTCCTAGCTCATCCTTTCCTTTTTCCCATTACAGTACCATTGATCCCCTTAATAGTCTTTTTTTTTTTTAGACTCCATGTTAGTGCATTCATACCCACACCCTCTAAGTATAACCCTTTTGCAGGTCATGATAATCATAGAGATTTCAAATATTGACAGTTATCAGCTCCACATATAGGGATGTGAACATTTTGCTCTTGTTGCATCCCAGGTAATGAGCTTGTGTTTGTGGGTGTGGGTATGTGCACTTCTGCATGTGTGAGTCTATGTTACCCTTGTTTACCTTTTTATGTTCTTCTGGAGTCTTGTAATTGGAGATCAAATTTTCCATTGAGCTCTGGCTTTTTCATTAGGAAAGTCTGGAAGTCCCTTACTTCATTAAACGTCCATCTCCTTGCCTGAAAGATTATGCTCAGTTTTGCCGGGTAGTTAATCCTTGGTTGTAGTCCTAGCTCTCTTGCCCTACGAAATATCAAATTCCAGTCCCTCCGCTCTTTTAATGTAGAAGCTGCTAGGTCCTGTGTGATCCTAACTGTAGTTCCTCGATATTTGAATTGTTTCTTTTTGGCTGCTTGTAGAATTTTTTCTTTAATCTTATAATTCTGGAATTTGGCTACTATATTTCTTGGAGTTTTCAGTTTGGGATCTCTTTCAGGAGGAGTCCGGTGAATTCTATCAATAGCTATTTTATCTTCTGATTCCAGGACCTCAGGACAGTTTTCTTTGACAATCTCTTGGAGGATGTTGTCTAGACTGCTTTTCTCATCGTGGCTTTCTGGTAGACCAATAATTCTTAGGTTGTCTCTCCTGGATCTGTTCTCTAGGTCAGTTATTTTTCCAGTGAGATATTTTACATTTTCTTGCAATTTTTCGATCATCTTGTTTTTTTCGATTGACTCCTGCTGCATCATAGAGTTCTGAGTTTCAGTTTGGTTGTATCTAATTTTTAGTGAATTATGGTCTTCAGTAAGTTTTTGAAGTTCCTTTTTTAGGGAGGTATTTTCTTTTTCCAAGTTGGTCATTGCCTCCCTGATTTGGTCTTTAAAATTTTTCTTAAGCTCCTCCAGGAATGCTATTTGGGCTTGAGACCAGATCATGTTTCCTTCTGTGGTCTCTGGTGTGGGCAGAGAGTCTATATTGTCCTGTGTGTTTTGTTGTTCTTGCCCTGCATAGTATGCTCGAATAGACTTTCTTGCCTTCCCCTTCTCCTTTTCAGCTTCCTTCCTTCCCATTGTGACTTCCTGTTTCTTAGTGTCTCAGGCTATGAGTTTGGGGCCTGATCCTTGACTTTGAATACCTCTGGGTGGCTAGTTTATGGCTAAGTCAGGGAAGTCAGTGAGGAATGTAGATGTGTAGGTGGGGATGAGTCTGACCACTTCAGATTTCTGCTTCTATACCCCTGGGCTATAAGTAGGCTTTTGTTGGTGAGGTGAGGTGGGGCTAGTTGGGTCCCCTCCCTCTCTTCTCTTCAGATTCCTGGCTGTCTCAGTTACACCCTTTCTTGGAGATTCTCAAGCCTGAGGCTATTTCCATTAACTTGGGATTTCAGTCTGGGTGGGAGACTTATCTTTGGGTTTTCTGCTTCATGAAGAGGGATGGGAGGATCGGAGCAGCTAGAATTTACTTTGCCATTCCAGCCCCTGTATCATACAGGCAGGCAGTTTCTAAATTTCCAGGCTGGGGGCTGAATGCAGCCTGAGAAGCCACTCTCTCCACTGGGGGCCCGACTCTCCTACCTGGCTCCAATGATCCGTTCCCTCTGCCAGATGACTGTGATTCGTCCTTGGTAAGTCTGCAGGCTGGGGCTTTTTCTCTCTCTGGTGTAGTCTGCTTGCCTGCTCTTAGGTCTGAGCTGTGCAGACCCCACGCGCTCTGCGCTCGACCTGTGCGGACACTCTGGGCAACCTCCTGGGCTGGATTCTGCCACACTCTGTCTTCCACTGGGCTCCCTCACTCCGGAATCCGCTCAGATTTACCCTTTTGGACTTAGTGACAGAGGAGCTCAGCGAGGTTACTGCTTCCTTTCTGCCATCTTGGCTCCGCCCCCTTTCCTGTCCCTCTTCTATAGTGGATACTTCCAACCTCCCCTCCCCCCAAGGATT